>JAUYWH010000025.1:9411107-9449770 GCA_034779795.1 Ctenopoma multispine | reverse complement strand
ACTGTGAAGTGCCCTGAGATGACTTATGTTGTAAATTGGCGCTATATAAATAAAGTTGAATTGAATTGAATTGAATTAAATATTAGCACAATGGCAAAATTGTTCTAAGTATGATGCCATACTAGTGTTCGATTTTGTTTGACCCAGCTGCTGCCACAGCTGTAGACTCTTGTTATTGCACCTCTAAACCAAACCCAGAACCCTAAACAATAAAAACTCTATCACTGTGCAACTGTTTGTGTGCTTTAGTGGTCTCATATTCACTATATATAACATCAGACTGACCCTTTAACTCCTTTTTGTCTCTGCGGGCCCAACAGAATCTTGGTTCCTCCAGCCACCCTTCTCCTTCCATCAAGGCAACATTACAATGTGCCCTTGAATGGACCACCCCCTTATGTGCTGCCACGCCAGCTAACCTCCTCGCTTTACCCCCCTGGCTTAACAACTGTGCTGCCATCTGTCTGTAGCCTTGCTGCCTCGAGGGCCCGGCCACAGTCAGAGAAAGAATGAGGAGCAGAAGAGATGAGGCAATGTAAATTAAAACCAGTGTGAATGAGAGAGAAACGCTGGGATCAGGAATGGTAGTGGTCAGCTCTAGACTGATTTATTAAAAGAAAAGAAAAGATAAAAATGAACACCTACACAAAATGACTTTATTCAGGCCCCAGAAAGAGCAACATTAATGAGGCTAATAATTCTTTGGAAGACTTGTGTCATCAGTTTTCATTCTTCAAAGAGATGTATTTTCTCCTTGCTCTGAACCTTGTCCCAGTGAATTGTACAGATTTGCATATCAGACTGAATTGTATTTCAACAATACATACATATTTCTTCTCTCCAGGACAGATTATTATAAAACGCATTTCAGATTATTGCTGTTACCATAAAATAATATGACCATAACCACCACTGAGGGCACAGAGGCCATGTCCTTGTTTTTCTGTTTTTTCACAGACCAGTGTACTTCATGAGGAGGGGAAACAATTATTCATTACTCTTCTCATCCTACTCAGAGTTAAATTATGAAGGTTACAGGTAAACAAAAACAGTGTATTGCAATGTAACATGTTTTATACTTTACTTACTCTAAAACATAATACATATTTTAACCATAATATGTTTTGACCCTGACAAATCAAAATGTGTTGCGTTCCTTAGGTAAATGCATCAAGATAACTCATCCTCATTTGGATGTTTACAGCAATTTGTTTGTTAATGTAACAGATGTCTGAAAAGAGGCTATCATGGTTTAAGGTTACATGAGCTGACAAAGGTCAAGCTTCCAGATCATCAATGCCCAATTATGAAACCCCAGCATGTGGGCTATACTGGCATCAGGAGAATGAAATGATGTCAGTATACTCACAAGCCAACAGGAAGTGCCTGAGGTCCTTGATTGTTACCATATGCTGATTTCAGTTTCTGATGAAAGACCAAAAAATCTCTCTTCACTTGTGAGTATAGATTTCCATGAAAGTCAGTCATATGTTGAAGTGTCCTTGGGCAAGATACTGAACCCCAAATTGCCCCCGGTGTGTCAGATCAAGCTGCATAGCAGCTCTGCCATCGGTGTGTGAGTGTGTGTGTGTGCATGGGTGAATGAGAAGCAGTGTAAAGCGCTTTGAGTACCAGCTTAGGTAGAAAAGCGCTATATAAGTGCAGACCATTTACCATTCTCTATAACTGTTTATCAAAACTGTAGTAGCTGAATCAATTTTCCCGAAAGCGCATATGGCAATAGACAATCTAAATAGTAAAGGTGCAAACGCCCCCCATATTACATAATGAGATCAGTTAATACTACTGTCTGTCATTCAATATTTTCTGTAGGTCTGGGGGATCTGAAATAATTAGAGGGCTATGTGGATCCTGCTCTAAGAAAACACAATTGTATTGGGAAACTGTACAAACTGTAGTAAAGTTCAAAATGTTTTGATACACATACTACAGATTACCGGCCAGGATATGTTGCTACCTGTTTCATACTTGATCATTCTTTTCAATGAATCTGTCCCTTGTACATCTGCCAACATTACTGAAACTCTCAATCCAGTACTTCAAAATGATGTGTAAATGTAGCTATTTAGATCTAGAATCTCACGTGTTTATTACTAGACCCATGACTAAATAAGTAACAATCACTTTATTTATTATTTATCAATCTGTTTTATCAGTTTAAGTCTAACTTTGAGCTAATCGGCTTCATGTGCACTGTGTGGGTGTGGTTTGATCAGATTTGATTGACAATGCTGGAAACAAGCAAACAACACACCAGCTGTCACCACATATTAATTTAAATGTTGCTGTGTGATTGTTGCAAGGATGTACACAGCATCACATTTTTTCCAGCTGAGTCTTTCACATTTACAATTTAAGGAGAGCACAGACAAAAACAACAACAAAATAACTACATAAATCTTGTAATAAAATAACAAATTGTTGCTATATTGTTACTTTTTGATTGCTGGGTTATAATAGGTTATTTAATGTAAAATGAAATGTAATCAAGCTGAACAGTGACTGACAACTGTACCACTGCTTCTACAGAATATATCTACGTGACGTATGTAGACAAAGACCCACCTCTGTATTACAAAAAGGCAGGCTATCTTTGACCAGCTGTGAAAACCTTGCTGCAGCCATCACATCTACCCAGTGAGCCAAAAATGTTCTTGCTAAAAGTGCTTTTCCTGTCACCCACACAACAGGGTGAGCCCGAGAAAACACTGTTACCATTCCAATCTGCTCTCCCAACAACCACCACCAGGAGAAGACTCAGTGTGTCTGGGATGACTTCCAATCCCTAGTTAAGTTTAGGGCTATGTTCCTGAGCGTCATCCTATTCCATCAGAAGCTCCTCCAATCACGTAATGGAAGTCTTGGTTCACCCCTCGTATCTTGGGCTACTCCTGCTGTGTATCACATTAATCAAACAAACTGCAAGATTCATACTGACTCATTCAGCTCCTTTTTATATCTTCAAAAAGTGTAGCTTGAAAAAGATTTGCTTCTTCACAGATAGTTTAATTATAAAATTACACTTACCCAGACCCTGTTGACTAAAACGTAGCAGGCAGCCTTGTGTTTAGAAAGATTTTCCCAGAAGCAGAAATGTCACCAATCTCGCATTATCTATTGTGTCTATCAGATGTTGCAAAAGTGTCCTTAAACGAAACCATTGTCTTGCTTACTCAGTCTTTTTTCAGGTTCCTGTTAATTCACAGGTGAATTGGCCATGGGCCTGCTATGGGGTGTAGGAGTCAGTCTTTGAGGCTAGTTGTAGAATCCTGTGGCAGAGTCAGGTGGGTGAGCAATGGTGTGTAATTTATTCCTGTTATTTCCACTGATTTAGGCCAACGACTGAAAAGATAGCATGTAAAGCATACATACTGTATGTGCTTGAGAGAGGGAGAGCATACTCTGTGCATATACTGTGACTGCATGAGTGTTGTATGTATGTTTTTGTCTATGCTTGATAGAGAAACTGACAGCTCGGTCCCACTGGGCTCCCACTGCTCTGCAGTGAGAACAGCATTTTGTGGTCTCTATGCAGGCAAAGCAATGGGAGGTGCACAGTGGAACAATACAAATCACCACTGTTGGCTCTGTAATCTCCAAACACGTTCCCACAGTAAGAATGCCATTCACATTTGAATTCTCTCAAGTGTGCAGCATTGCAAGAGTGGAGTGATTTGGGCTTATTAAAACAACTTGATGTTAGCAGCCAGCACAGTAGTTAGAACTAGAGCAGAACACCACGCTGTACGCAGTCTGTACAAAGCTACTACTCCTAAAACAAAAAAAAGAAGAAAATAGCATGACATTTTGCATAGTGTTGTTGTCTGAAAGGCTGTATTTATTTCATATGCTGGACCTCATGCAGGGCCAGGATAAACAGTAGCCAGTTGACTGCAGAAATGAATCGGTGCACTGCTGAGTTACCTTATTTGTCATGGACATATAAATATAATACTTAAACAGGTATTACATGCAGGTGCATCATTATATCATGTAATAATAATATTAATAACTACCTCATGTATACCGTAAAAGATAGAGGACATAGGGTCAAACAAATATGCTGACTGTTGGTTCTGTAGAGTGATGGAGGTAGGAAATGTTTATGTTAGAATGATATCACCACAAGTAAGACATCAGTGAAGCCTTTGTCTTAAATAAGTTGAAGACAAGGTTCTGAAACTCTTTGATTCATAAAGTCCATCCATTATCCTAATGGTGGTTCCTGTTAAAGGTCTTGAGGGTGGAGGAGCCTATCCCAGCTGCCATTGGTTGAGAGGCGGGGTACACCCTGGACAGGTTGCCAGTCTATCACAGGGCTGACAGAGACGGAGAACCATTCACACCTATTGGAAATTTAGAGTTGCAATTACACTAATTGCATGTCTTTGGATGGTAGGTGGAAGCCAGAGTACTCAGAAAGAACCCACCTAGACTCAGTCAGAACATGTAAGGTGGTTTCAAACCCAGGTCCTTCTTTTTGTGATGTGATAGTGAGAACCACTACACCAGCTTGCCACCCTCGAGTCACCAAAGTGACATTTGGTTTTAAAAATTTAGCTGAAATAAAACAACAAACACAAACAGAATATGACAAGCTTTGTTTCTGTTGCCTGAAACCATGTCAACAGAAAAAAAAAATCATCGTTTTCACGTGTTTTGGCGTGACTGGAGCAAAAATCATGAAACCCTGCAGTGAAATCTGTTGTGTGAGCTCCGACAGGAAAGGTGTCTACAAAAGATTTTGCCCAGTTACTGAAACACATTCACTTGTGTGACCACACAAGCTTCCCTGCACTCATACTGTGTCAGTGGGACTGTGTGAGAAAGACATTTATCTGGTAGTCAAACAGGTTTGGGCCGTATGCTGAATCAGTGTTGATGAAGAAGTTGCTAGAAGCCACTCAGTCATCAATAATGGCCACAAAGTCTATATTGGCCACAGTTCTAATAGCAGTTTTAATGGGATTGGATTAGAGCTTTTGGCTTACATGAATGTATAGGATGATTAAATTAAATGGGATTTATGCCTGGATCTGCACAATGTGCTTTCCTCACATTAATGTGTCATCGTTGCGAAAAAAAAAAAAAAACGTTTCCGGGCCTCTTTCCCAGCAGATCAAGAAACCGGTTGAGTCAAAGCAACAGTGATCCTGGACAAACTCATCAGCACACAGAACAAGGCTCTGCTCAGTTCAGCAGGCTACTGCAATGCATAGCCTGGTGCTGTCCATGGTGCTGAAACTCACTCCACTACCATACGAGAGAGTTCAAAATCACTTTCTAGTTAAACTCTGTACTTCCATCATTTTATTTGAGTGTTTGTATTATTATAAAATAAGTTTTTTTCTAAAAATGCCTGACTATATTGACTTTATCTCACATTGTATCAAAAAGAAAGGCTGTGTCTGCAGTTGTGACTAGATCGTATTCACCACAGTTCTGCTGCACCTAAAGATTTCTTCTATCACCGATCAACCAGCTGAAATTCTCCATTAATCTGTTAACAGTTTTTAGTTTTTGAATGTAAAAACATAGCATGATTCAAATTAACAATTTAGCTAAGGAGTAAAATGATGATGGTTCATAAACATAAGTACTACTACTGCTGATTGTTTTCTATGTTTGTTTTTTACTGTTAGGCATTCGAAAATACACCATGTGAGGTCTCTCTGTATTACTAATTCCGCATCTTATGGTCATTTCTGTGTATCAAGTTGTATCTGTTTGTATAAAGGACCATCTATTCAGAGACAATTTAAAATAATAGCTTAGGCTTTAAAAAATGTTGTATCTATCTTTGGTGGCTTTGGCTTAGGAGGTAGAGCAGTTGCCCACCAACTGTCAGACTGGCAGTTTGATCCCCAGGTCTTCTCAGCTCTATATGTTATAGTGTTCTTGAGCAAGTCACTGAACTCAGAGCTGCTCCCAGTGGGTGAGACACCATGCATGGCAGCCTTTGGCCTGTGTGTGTATGAATGGGTGAATGAGAAATAACACTGTAAAGGGCTTTAAGTACCAATAAGGCAGAAAAGTGCTACATAAGTGCAGACCATTTACTTTGGTTGGTTTGGTTTTTCTGCTATTTACTTCACACACAGTCCAGCAACACAATGAATAGCTTCGATTCATTTCCCTTTTATAAATCTATTGCTTCTAGTACAGTTATCTGATCCGAGTATGTATTTAATTTACCATCTCCTGAGAGATCCTGGTGGAGATGTTCAATAATTCTGTAGAGTAAGTGCCTATCAGTCACTCTATGGAAGGACTTACACCACTTTCCTTCATCTCTGTTTTTAAAAGCTGTCTGCCTGCCATAACATCATACCTCCCCTAACGTAGGTACCCAAGTTTTACCTGCCTCATCTCATCTTCCTCTTCTTTCTTACACACACCATATTTTAATATATGCCTTCTTTTCTCCTTGCCCTTTATGTTTCTATTTCACAGACAGGTGTGTTTACAGGGCATGTGACTCCCCGCAGACCTCTAGCACTAATCTGGCGGTATTGTGATGTAGTGTTTAGTACTGTCGCCTCATAGCAAAGAAGACAGAGGTTTGAAACCATGGGTCAGCAGGATGTTTTTCTGTGTCCGCATGTAAGGTTAATTGGTGAATGGTTGTCTGTCTCTATATGTCATCCTTGTGACAGACTGGTGACCTGTCCAGGGTGTGCCCCACCTCTTACCCAGTCACAGCTGGGATTGGTTCGAGCACTCCCTCAACCCTTAGGAGAACAAGTGGCTAGGTTAATAGATGGATGACTCTGTCAGGTTCACTGGGAGAAAGGGACACTGCAGCTACAAACAGGTGTGAGGATACAATACATCAATTTATGTTTGTGAAGGAGAGAGATAGACACTTAGACACACATAGACACTCTTGTGGGAACAGAAGATACAGTAAATAGTAAATTTCTTCAACACAACTTCTTGACATGACACAGCTACTTGATGGGAAATGGGGACACAGTTGCATGTAACGGTGAATGTAATTATTATCAAACTCAGCAGTTTCCCTCAGCTCGATGGAGCTTTGCATCATCTTTCAGCTCAATGTTTTGATTTTGTGAACTGCCATTTATCATCCACAACAGTCACATTTTTGGCAGGAACAGACAGCTGTGTTCAGCAAAAAGGCTCTAAAAATACTAAATAGTACCTGCCCAGCATCCAACTGCAGACAGATATAGATAATAACTATCTAATGAACATAGTGGCGCATCTTGCTGTTAAAGAAAAATTATTTGACTTGATCAATCTCAAGCGGGTTTCATTTCTCTGTGAGGTGTTTTTTTCATATATTTGTTGATGTGGAAGGAAAAAAAGGTAAAACAACAGAGTGGAACATGCAAAACCAAAGGTGTGGTTTTTGAGCCAGTTAGCAAGGAGAGAAATAAAAAACAAATAGCTCAAGGTAAAAAGAGAAATTCAATACTGTTGGTTTAATCACTTTTAAGACTACATTGGATCTATGGAAAACTGTCCAGGAGCTCCTGCAGTGGCTTCCAAATCAGACCCACACAGCCACAGCCTCTTTGTTAATGGTCTTCTATAGACTATCAATCATCTCACTGTAGCCAGTTAGCAATTAGGACAGCTTCTTGGCCTTCTTTCAAGGAAGACCGCCTCCATCTCATCTCTGTCCTCGCACTATTTTCCTCTCTTCCATCTCATTCCTGCTTCGCTAATTTGGTCGCTTGTCCTTTTCTCTCTTTTCTTCTCCTTTCCTCCAAAATATGTCTCCACTGTTTCACCAACCCAATGCCCGGAGGAGTTTCCTCTCTTAGCTCTTTACCCTTCACACCACAGTGCATGCAACTTTCCGAACTCTCTTTAACCTCAGCCTTTGGAGGCTAAATAGCTCCATTATATTCTGCCTTTGTGCTGGGGTCTTTGACAGGTGTTGAGGTCTGCTTGGTTCTTTTTTTTCTGTTCTCCAAGGACTGTCGTCTGTTCAACTACCTCACTGTCTTGTTCTAGCATATTTCAGCTATGATTTTGTGATTTTTTTTTTATTGCACTAGTCTGCACAGACCTGCCAGTTCTCCTACATATCAATGCACACACGAATGCACATGCACACAAACAACAGCCGCAGCAACACATGGTTCAAATGCTGTCCTAATCTGTTCCTACATCCACAGAGCGCAGGCATGATGTAGGGTTTTTGTTGGTGTTGTCATTTTTGTGCTCCATATTTATTGGCAGCTGAAAGACAGTAAAGGCGTCCACAGAGAGCAGAGCTCAACAAGGCATCTGGATGCAGCTTAACCCTATTCGCTTCACTGAGGTGTCATGGATGAACAATATGATAGTACAGTTTGTACAATATCCAGATATGTTACAGACAGAGCTGAGAAATTACTTTTATGTGAAAACTAACAATTAGCTGATGACTTGGTGTTCATGTTTATATGAATGTTATTTCACAGTACAGTAATAATCATTAGACACCATCACCATCATTTTTTTAGAGATACAACTGAAAGAAAATGTACCTAACAATGATTAATGACTTAAGGCATTTAATAAGCATCATTGTCAAAGCTCTTCTGGCCCCAGCCATAATGTTTTGTTAATATCTCTGGTTGGGTTAGGCCACTGCGTCCCATCCTGCTAAGCAGTGGTGGTGGTTCTGCTTAATGGCAATACTGGAGTCATGTATGTGGTAATGATGTATCGCTTATTGGCCTAGATTCTCCATGTATATTGGGTGTGATGAATCTTATTCATATAATGTCACCTCAAACTTTCCCATAAAGAGTGTTCAGTTTGGTTGATATCTCAGGACTGTGAAGTCCACATCATTTTCAAACTGTTCAACAGCTACTCATCTGTACACACCATATTACTATTATAATACAAAATAACACATAATAAGATGTTTTTTAATTTATATCACCTACTCTTATTGAGTCTATTACAGTATAAAATTATTTAGTTAGTAACAGACCATGCACAGAGAGTGACAGTGGTAATGTATACACTTACACATACATTTAGCAAGATTTATATTTGTTCCACAGTCTCAACTACATCAATTACTAATAAAAACTAAAAAGTAAAAAATTCATTATTTTGCAAGACTCTAGATTGCAAATGTCGAGTGTTTTACTTGACTTCTCCCTGGCCTCTTGGAGACCTGTGAGCATCATGGAGGAGAGAAAAGAATAGCTCTCCAGTGGTTACTACTAACAGGTGGCCTTGACTGAGTCACAGCCCCTTAAGGCTGCTCATGAAGAGCTAGTCGTGACTCTGGTGTGAATCACAGCTTTGAAACTGAAAATAGGAAGTAAGAACTTAATTAGGATGAACTTCATGTAGGTGCAGGTTTTTTATCTGAAATCCAAATCAAGCTGCAGCAATGTAAATCCTGACTGTCTATTTTGTACCTGTGTATTGTGTGTAGCTTGATATACTATACTAGCACTTTATATTATAGTATTATAGATCTTTTTTGTTTAATTATAAATGCGTGTGGAGGAGTTAAACTGTTATGTTTAATTGTGTTTGCCAGATTACTTGTCTTGAATTGCCCCTTGAGGGATAAATAAATTATCTGAATTGAACTGAACAAGCTCTGACATTTGAGAAGTTAGAATGAGTAAATGTTAGTATTTGTGCTGAAAACATGACTCAGACAATCAGTTTTCAAAATAGTTGACAGTTAATTTTCTCAATCAATCAATGGCTTGATTGGCTGTAGTGAGAAACCATTTCATATAAAGTTCATCATAAATGAACAATGTTATAGTACATAATGGTGCTGCTTGATACCTATTATTAAAAATTATCAGTTTAAATGCAAGACCTCCCCTTAAACTTAATATATTTTAATATGTTAAGTATGTATTTCTGCCCAAAAACAGACAGCATTGTGTCATACTGAGACTTTAACTGATAATAAAGTTATTATTTCAGCGTATGATTCTCAGTTAATCTCACTTTTTTAGACAAAAAACATCTCACTGCACAGTCACAGTCACTCTCCCTGCTGTTTTCTCAACTCAACACATATGATCCCCAGCCGAAGGCAATAAGTTCACACCATGTCATTATACAGTCATGGAAATCATTCAGAAACAAGAGATAAACAAACAGACTGATAGATAGCTAGACACACAGACAGATTCAGCTGCTATCTTAACTCTCTATTGAACTATATTCATATCTGTGAGGTTTCCAAACAACAAACTTTTGTGACTTTCTGTTAAATTGCAGACCAGGGACTTGATGTTATACAAGAATATTATTTATTCTTATTTAATTTGTCTATATGTAAAACATTTATGTTTAAATCTTTACATCCTTATTGTTCCATGCTACAGGAACTCTAATCTTTTGAGAAAAAATTGTTTTCTTTATTCATTGCTCTTACATAAGAAGTTCCTGTGCCACTAATACTATTTGGTGTACATTATTACTCCTTCATTTTAAACAAAGCCTGGTTAAATGGGGACCACATTATATAAGTGCTTAGCTTTGATGATTTGTTTCTTTATTTTATTATATAAATAATACGTAGTTGCAGTGGTTCCATGAACCATATTTGTGTATTTATACTATTTTTAATGTTATTCTCATTCTACTTGTCTCAATAGGAGTCTGATGTCCCATACAGTATACTGCTTAAATTGTCCCCCACTGCTTCTATGTACCTCTTTGTGTAAGAGAAATATTACTTTATGGAGTGGAGCCACAGGGACAGCCCGCTTGGGCACGCTCCCTGTCCGCAAAACTTCAAGGTGTCCTCTCTACACCATTACCACGGCCAACACTCTGCAATGACTAAGTGAAAATCTGAGTGAAAGTGACATTTTGATTAGTAGGAGAATCTAAAGGGTCCTCGTCTGAACAAACAGACTAAACAAGTTTTAATACTGCTGCTCCTGTTACTGTACCTGTTCCTAAACAACATCAATATAGTGGTAAATCAACAGCTCAAAGAGGAGGGCTCAGGAAATTCACATTTTCACAAGAAAATAGTTATAACAAGAACAAAGACAACAATCACAATATCCACTCAAACATGGACTCCCAATTCCTTGCACTTACTAAAAATTAGGATTGGATCATTGATCAGTTTGATATACAGTAGATCTTCACTCATTTGTCCTTCTCTGACAGTCTGGGACTTACTGCACCTTCATTCAAGAGAAAGCATTGCTCTGATCCCTTGTGTTGCCCAACTGTAAATGCTTTATTCTCTATTGAGTATTCTCCCCAGTGTTGAGCGAGAGGATGAATACAGTGTCAGCCTCTGCAGCTGCAAGGGCCATTATGCTGGAGGAAAAAGACAGCCAAAGTAATCCTTTGGCAAAGGCTGGTGTCCCAGACACTACCACAGTGATGATCCACACGGAGAGGGTGGAGTAGGTGATGTTGTGTACTTTGGGTCACCAGACACTGACATTGTTCTTACACTGACAACTGTGTTTCCTCTGTATCGCATTTGTGTATTATATTCACATCCAAGACAGTAATGCAGTTCATATCCCAGCATTAAAGGGTGAAATCCAGTGTTGCCTGATAGTTCCCTGATCTCACCAGTAACATTACTGATCTGCCAAGCTGCTGCCTTGTTTATTCAGGTGTGTCAAAGACCCAGTGTGACATTATCACATCCGCTTATGTGTGAATTAAATCATCCATAGGAGGCCTGAATTCAGCAGGGGTCTATTAAAAATGTGCTAACGCCACTTGATGAGTGGACAGAGGTTTGATTTCAAAGGTAAAAAAAAACTCCCATTAGTGAAGAGTTGAAAGGTGAATGACAGTTTTTTTTCTGAATCATTCAGTCAAGCATTCTTCATGTGCGTAAAACCATGTGTGGGTGTAAGCAATGACTCTTTCTAAGCCCACACAATATGACCATAAATAGCCTCACTTACGTAAAAATGAAGAGTGAAAAGTATTTACAGAAAACATAACAAGAACCACATGAAGTCTGTTGGAGTTCATCTGAATACTGCTCCCTGGTGTCCTACTCTTATTTATGAACAATCAATTCGTTATTCCGTGTACAGAGAAATAAACACTGAAGAGCTCCATGTTGCAAAGCACACCTGCATGATCCATACATCGACCAATGTCTTGTGACTGCATAGCTGTGCTGAATCGGGCGTATTTCCACCTATAGACGACATCACGTGGACAGCCGGACACCGGTAATTGATCGCAACAGTGATCAGTTCAGTGTGCAGGGGGAAGAGGCAAGGAGATTGGAGATGTCAGAGGCGGAGCTGTCAATAAGCGGTGCCAAAGCTATAACCTATGCATAAAAAAATAAAATAAAACGTGCATGTGTCTTTTTAAAATACAACACACCTAAAACCTCCAGCCAAAGCCCATGTGGCTCCCGAATAACGAGGCCATAATGGTGACTCAGATAAGACAACAAATGCGTTTAGCCTGGCATCGTGGACCACACATGCATAAGGATTTTGTGGTGGATAAGGAGGATGTCATCATGCACAAGATAACAGATACTGTAAATTCTGTTTTATTAAACGGCCTGTACTCTAATTCCTAAATACTACTTGCAGTCATAACAACCCAGTGGCATACAGGCGTCTTTATAACGCGCAAATCTGGAGGGGGGCAAGCAGCCATTCACCATTCACAAACGCTGATATTGCACATTAATTTTCAATATGATGGACCGATATTCAGTGTTACAGTCTGTCTTCTACCTCCAAGCATGGAGCCATATGCGCTAACTATCCCTTGATGTTCTGATATCCCACAGAGAAAGCACAAGGATGCCTTTTGGAAATCACTGCATCACCAAAGAAGCGGCAACATAAAAACACTTGCACATTTAGAACATAAGCATCCAGACAATGACACGTCTGTCTTACCTGTGCCGTGAGCCAAATCGATGCCCGGTTCGGTGAGTATGTTCGGGTCACTTTGAGATCTGCCTCGTTGCAGACAGCCGTCTAGTCCATCTGATGTAGCCATGAGGAGACGGCACAAGAATCCTGAATAAAATATTGAAAACCCAACCAGAGGCAGGCAAGGTCAGGAGGAAAGCAGCAAGCGAGAGCAGATTTAATTCGCTCTGACAACAGCCGCTTTGAGCATCTACCAGGGAGCCATGGCTGAGCAGAAATTCCGTGTGTGTATGTGTGTGTGTGTGTGTGTGTGTGTGTGTGTGTCTGGGCTGTGTGCGCGATGATACGGTTTGGATGTGGGAGGGGTGAGCTACCCCTGATGATTCTCGTCCCTGTCCAGCAGCATATATTTATTCAAACCCAAATATTTAAAACACTAGGTAAGGTGGTTCACACACTGATAGCTACAGTTATGGAGGTTTTGCCCTTTCAAATATTTATGTAGCATATTTATGATTTTTGGTTCAATCGGTTAAACTAAATGTATGATACCCCTCGGATCGTTTATTTAGCGTCTATTAGCTTTACTGTGGATCTGTGCGCCTCAAGTAGAGTCATGAGATGCACTAGATGGGTAGGTGTATATTGTTATATACAATGTAAATAAAACAAGAAACAAAGCATGTTGAAAACCATCGTGAAAAATATGGGTCCCGCTAATAGCTAAATAGCATTATTTCAGGCCAATCGCTTGAATTTAAACACATAATGCTTTAATAATAACGTTTATTTTTTAATATTGCAGCAAATTCGAATATTTCACAAAACAAAACTGGTTCATTTCAGTGTCACAAGGCTCCACAAGGAAGCAGCTGATTGGCTGGTTCAACTTGTTACGCGTAAACGCGGAAGTGCCGCCGCAAGAGAAAAATGGCAGGTCACAGGTGCAGCTCCTCGGTTTTGCTGGTGATTCTTTGTAGTTTGTCAGTATTTATTATCGCAAACAGTCAAGAAACGACACCAGGTGGACATCACAATGCTGTTCCGGACGACAGTCCACAAACAACCTCGGAAACAGGGCAACAGACTGCCGAGCAGCCTGCGGTGGAGGAGAGGCAGTGGGAAGCAACTGAGGTTGAAAAGGCGATTCTGGGTGATGCTGATACCGACAAACATGCTACGTCTATCCCTGAAACCACGATCCCCTCGTGGGTACCGCGACCTAAAGATGATTTCCAGGAGGAGCTGGTCATCAGACCGCTGCACTCAGGAGATATTTATGCAAGCTTTCAATTCCGCACCCTGTGGGAAACTGACTTCATGAAGGGAAACAAAGGTAAGCTAACTGCTAGCAGTGACGTTAATACATACTGCTAATCTGACTCACAACTGTCGGCAAGTTACTACTTTGTGATGATAAACCATTATAAAAGCTTTATTGTCTGTAATAAGTGGCCTGGTTATTGTTAATGTATCATTTTCTACAGCTTTATAGTTATGATCGATTACGAAGAACATTTGGGTTGCCAGTTTGTGGAATATCCTCCTCTAGCACGATGCCCTGCTTGTCTTTTTAGCAGTTTTATTTGACAACTTAGCTCCAAGAAAAGGAAGAAATTTTAGTTTTTGCTTTACATGGATTCTTTTAGTGAAGCATGTTTTTTGCATGCTTTATTTACAGCTTTTAGTTTTAGTTTGAGTGAAGTGAGTTAAGTTGTCTTACAGTGATATTAAGAGATCTTTTTTACATTTTTAGTGTCCCACTACCGACTGTTCCCCAAATCCCTGGGCCAGGTCATCTCCAAGTTCTCAGTGAGAGAGATGCACATCTCCTTCACGCAGGGCTACTGGAGGACCATGCAGTGGGGACAGCCCTTTTTGCCGTCTCCTCCTGGGGCTGAACTCTGGGTCTGGTTCCAGGACACTGTAACAGAGTGAGTACAGCCATCTGGTGGCTGCAGGGCATCAGAGCTGGAGACATGTTTATCTTGAAGCAAAGATTTCTAATTCACATTGATGTTGTGTAATTCTGTAATTGGGAACTAGGGTTTGTGGTCAGTTCCACAGAAAGATCAAAGCTTTTCTAGACTCACCGTTTTGTACCAGTTCTCATCAGTTCTGCATAAAGAAGTTTGTCATAGAAGCACATATATAACTGGTTGACTGGAGGCTTGATTGAAAACAAGGGAGCTTTAAAACATGTTTTGGGGACCAGTGTTCATGAACCAGTTAAATCACCTTTGGTTGAGGTTGTCACCTCAACCAAACAATGAACATAACAATGAAATGTCAGTCCAGGTTTTTTATGTTTAGCTGCAGTCTATTTAGTGTGTGCTTTGTCATTTCAATCTTTTCATACTATGCTTCTTCCCATTTTAGTGTGGACGGCATGTGGAAGGAGCTGACGAACGTGTTGTCAGGCATCTTCTGTGCTTCACTTAACTTCATTGATTCCACCAACACTGTTCAGCCCAGTGCTTCCTTCAAACCCCTGGGTATAGGCAACGGTATGCTGAAACTTTTCAATCTCCTTTTGCATTTGGTAATGACTCTCTAGTGATGAGCCTGTTTAAACGCGACAACAATGATGTAGTTAGACATGTTCAGCTCTTGCTACAGGCACTGCAAACATTTAAACAGATTCTTTTCTTGTTTGTGTTGTACCTAAAGTGACAGACCACCGCTTTCTTCGCTATGCCACCCTCCCACGCGAGATTGTTTGCACTGAGAATTTGACACCCTGGAAGAAACTCCTGCCATGTGGCTCTAAGGTATGTGTCTCTTCATTGATGTCTTATTAAAAAACACAGCAGAACTGTAATGCCATGTGTAGTTCTTCGTATGAAACCCTATGTACCTGACAACATCATATAATTTTTGAAGATCATATTTTACTTGACTACTACTCACTGCAGCTAACTCAGCTTCTTCTTCTAGGCTGGTCTTGCTGTCCTGTTGAAGTCTGAGAAACTCTTCCACAGCAGTTTTCATTCCCAGGCAGTGCACATCAGACCTGTTTGTCAGGACTTGGATTGCAAAACCACTTCCTGGGAGCTTAGACAGACACTGAATGTGGTCTTTGACCTGCACACCTCTGGTCAAGCCAAACGAGGTGTGTAAAAAGCACATTTAATTTTATACTTATTGAGGTTTATTGTGCTAAGCACAGTAGTAGAAAAATTCAGCACAATGACGTCTTCCTTAGTTAATTCACCCATTTGTTTCTTCAGAGTGGTCTCTGTTCAAGATGTTCTCTCGCACACTGACAGAAGCTTGTCCACTGGCCTCCTCCAGTAAAATCTATATCGACATCACAGACAACCCCCAGGTTTGAGTCCCTCATATAATCATCCACTCTGAAATATCAGTCAGTTCTCTTAATGCAAATCTCACAGAAAACAGAATTATTTTTAACAACTGGTTAAAGCAGTATCAAGGTCAAGATTCAGTGGAGTTTTGATTGAGATAAATATGCTGTTATTCTGCAGGGAGAGCAGTTTGAGCTGACCCCAGCGACTCCGCTACTGAGCCAGGCGGTGGTGATGGGGGACAGACGGACCTTCTCTGTCTACGATCTGACCCAGCAAATCACCTTTGGCACCATGCGTTCCCTCAACCTGCTGATCCGCTGGAAATCTAGTGAAGGTGTGTGAAAACAGCAGAGCGTTACACACAGCTTTTTTGTAACACGTCGGACAAAGTCTGAATTACCTGTGATCAGATATCTGTGAGATACTGCACTCTTTTACGACATCACGTTTGTTCGCGATTCATCCTACAGCATGTTTTTTAAGTTTAAAATTAAAGTCTACAAATGATTCAGTACCCTCAGATAATGCAATTCATAGCGTTTGGTCCTGTTTTTGCTCGGTACACTTTCTCTCCAGGCCAACCACGCCCGAGTTTGCTAGATGATTCGGGTCGAGACCACCTCTTTTTTGGGGTTTTGGTGCAATTGTTTTGGTGCACACCTGTGTGATTACTGTGTCCACACCAGACTAAACAAACCACACCGAGGTGGGGAAATTAACTTGAGTTTGATTCAAAGGTGTGAAAGCGACATTAGTTATGACTTGTAACTACTGCTGCATTTTCTTGGTGTCTGTGTTGCAGTTTATTTAGGACAAAAATCAGCATCCAAAGTCACTTTCATGTGTTTGCATTTTTCTCTCCATAATGGGAAACGGTCCAGCTCCAGAGGCAGTAAAGCAACGCAAAATCATGAGGCGGCCTCCGTCTTACTTCACTGTTGGGATGATGTTTCCATGCTGTTATGCCCTATGTAGTGTTGCACGTTCTTCCCAAACACTTCTTTGTTTCATCTGTCCTCAAGACATTTTCCCAGTAGTGCTGTGTGAGTGTCAAGTTGTTCTGTGGAAACCTTCAGGCATGCTGCAGTGTTTTCTTTGAAGAGCAATAGCTTCCTATGTGGTGGATCTCATGCGTCTTCAATGTTTTGCATATGGTTGATTCGTGAACAGAGATGTTAACCAGCTCCAGTGAATCCTTTAAGTCTGTAGCTCTTTTTCACCTCAGTGAACATTCTCAGTTGTATCTTTCGAGTGATCTTGGCTGGGAATCCACGTCTACTAGGAGTAGCTACAGTACTAAATTGTCAAACTAATCATTGTGGCATCAGAGGCCAAAAAGATGAAAGATCATGACTTTTTTATCAGCCTACAAATATTTTGTTTGTTGATATTTGTCACTTTGGTAAAGATCAGATCACATTTCATGACCAATTGAAGATAGTTCACTTGCTTTTTCTTGCTACTGTGTTTCTCTTCTCCGTTGCCAATGTTGATTATTAGTGCATCCTGTCTCAAACTCCCCACCTGCAGGTGACATGCTGCGTCCCCTACTCCATGCTGAGCGTTACGTGGCCGGTTATGGGCTGCAGACAGGAGAGATTCATACACTGATGTACAACAACCACCCATACAGGTCTTTTCCCGTGCTGCTGCTGGACTCTGTGCCCTGGTATCTTCGTCTCTACATCCATACACTCACCTTCACTAGCAAGGGAAAGGACAACAAACCTAGTGAGTAAAAGCAAAGACAAATGTGTGTGCACACAAACTTGTAGTTAGGGTGTGAAATTAGTTAGTACTGTCGACCTTCAAAAATATCATCAAACTTCCTTGTCTTTCATTTATTTCCAATTGTGGAAAATGCAGATTCAAAGATACATATATGCTGCAAGTATTTGCATTCATTATTATTTACTGTCTCTGTTAGAATACTGCGATTTTTAAGGAAGGATTGTATTGTTGTACTTTTACTCATGCAGCTAATATGTTGTTAACTTAAACACGGGTTGTTGTACTTCACATATGTGTTACACATACTGTTGTACAGTACCGTCCCAGTTTCCCTAGTTTCATTTAATTTCACGCGGATCCTTCTTTTCACCACAAGGAGGAGAACATGAGTCAGGTTTTCTCTTATGAAGACCATGGTAGGAAACATTTATTTGTCTACCACTACTTTACTGCTCTTTGTGGTTCTTTTTTCTTTAATCATGTAATGGTTACAGCAATATAAAAAAAAACAGTCAAACTGTATCTACATGTATATTAAACACATTAATATTACAAACAGCAAAAGCTTGTAAAAGTGATGTTACATTCACAAAGGATCTGGTTCATCAGAACGGCTCGTTGGTGAGACCGAGGGAACAGACGGACCTGAAAGTGTCTGTGTGTATCAACGAAGATCACTTACACAGATCACATGCAACATGACTAATTTAGTGTGATATTTACATTTTAGGGCTACAAATGCTACCTTAACATATTGTTTTATGATGATTATACCCTAATAAACAAAGGAAAAAGAACAAGATGAGCTGTTTTTGTAGAACTGGGTCCCGTCAAAGAGCCTTAATTCCCATCGCTAACTTGTATTAATTCAATAGTTGTTTGTGTTTCTCTTCCTTTGCCAGGTTACATCCACTACCAGCCGTCTAAGGATCGTGTAAGGCCCCACCTGCTGGAGATGCTGGTCCAGCTTCCTCCCAACTCCGTCACTGAAGTTACAGTGCAGTTTGAGAGGGCTCTGCTCAAATGGACTGAATATACCCCTGATCCAAATCATGGTTTCTATGTCGGGTGAGCATGTAGAGTAGTGTATATAAAGATGTTCTGAAATAAGTTGCGCACAGGTTGCCACGTATGTCACTTTAAAAGTTGTGAAGCTGTAGGCATTGTGTGGTTTTGAAAGGCATAACAATAAATGGGTTTATATGTGAGCTTTTTGCATTCATTCTTAGTGTTTGTCATGCCTTTCTGCTTTTCAAAATGACTAAAATGTCTTTCTTTAACATGTAGGTCTTCAGTAATCAGCTCTCTTGTACCAAGCATTGTCGCCATGGATACGAACAGCAGTCTGGAACGCCCCCTTTTCAGCAACTTGTAAGTATAGAGTTTTATTTTGAGAAGAAAATGTGTTTTGTTACTACTTACTCGTGTGTTTTGACTTTCTATTGAGAAACTTGTCTATCTTCCTTCAGTTTCCCCTGTAAAGAGGAGTCCAGCTATTTTGTGCGCGTCTACACAGAGCCTCTGCTAGTCAACCTGCCAACTCCAGACTTCAGCATGCCTTATAATGTCATCTGCCTTACATGCACTGTGGTGGCTGTGGGCTACGGCTCCCTCTACAACCTACTAACCCGAAGTTTTCAGATAGAAGAGCCCAGCCCCGGACTGGCCAAGCGGATAGCCAACGTCATTCGCAAGATGAGGGGCGTGCCGCTACTCTGAGGCTGGGTGCTTTTAGAAAGGGAGATTTCCTTTTTGGTAAAATCACTGGTAACCCTGTGATATTCAGGGAAGAACTGAGTCAAGCACTGGCATGAATGTTTTTAAAACAGTCAACTTGAAGGTTTGGTCTTAAATGGAGAAAGACAAATAGTTAATTATTAATGTATTACCTGTCAGCTAAGGACAAATAATGGGACATTTGTCTATCTGGAACTTATTATTTTTTGATAAGTAAAGGGAACCAAATATGTACAGTATCTTCCAGTGGTAACTGCACCAGAGGGTTTTGGTTTGTTTTTGTTGAGTGGAAATAATGTCTCAGCAGAGACTGATGAGACTGAATTGGTCTTAAACTGTACTATGAAGCCTCTTAGGTCAGACAGAAAAAAGACGAGCATACTCCTGACCTGTGGTTTAGCATTTCCCTTCATGGAAGGATAAAATTAAATAACCTGTTTTCAGTCGGAGTCACTTACTGTGCCACATTTTATCATTTGTGATTTAATAGATCCTGATGTTTTTGAATTATGTGACAAGTGTTCAGTTATTGTTTTAATATGTGAGGAAAGATGCCCACAATAATACTGAGTAGTGACTACGCCAACATTTGTTTCTGATATAGACATGTCCCAGCAAACACATTACCTGTCTGCAACTAGTTGTTCTATTAAACAGGAAAGGAAAATGCACTCATTAGATGCATGCTTGAATGTTAAATGCAATTGTCTGCAGGTTTTAATAGTGAATTGCCTTTAGTTTGTAACTTCTTCACTAATCAGTTCAATGTAGTTTCTGTAAGTCTCTCTTATAGCAAGTAAAAGGCTGTCGTGGAAATAACCTTCCATTCCATTTGGTTGAATCTTTTTACTAAGATCAACACTGACCTCTGTTAAGCTTGTCTGCCTAAGAGTCCTGTTCTGTCTATTCTGTCTCACTTGCTGTGTAAAAGTGTGCAGAATGCGAATGTTTGAAACGGTACTGAGGTTGTGTGTGGCAACACCTAAATGTTCTTTAATGCCTTTTCAATAAATCAGTTTCATTTTATTTAAAGCGTTTGCTGTGTAAGAAGGTACTCTGCATCAAAGCTGGAGCTGTATTAGTTTCCATTGAGTGCCCACATTTTTATGTAAATAAACTTGGCCCCACTCCTAGGCAGACTCAGAAGAGAGAACAAACACAGACGTCTCTGTATTTGGCCAGTCAGCTATTCTCACCCCTGCACGTTTGGCAGCAGTGTGGAACAAAAACAAAGGAAATAACAACATTCCACATAAGTGATGTTCATATCTGGTCAGCTGCAAACTGTTTTCTCTCCAAGCAAATATGTAAGTATACACAGCCGGAGTACATACAGTATATAGTTTTGCTGGCGCAGTCTTCAGGGTCATGAGTGGCTCGTCACAATTTTCGGTGACAGCTTAATTAAACATGTTTGTTTTTTTTCTCACACATGAACACTGATGCTTCTGTAAATCATTAAATACAATTTGGCTGTGTATGTATAAAAAAACAATCTGAGCAACAGTGTTGAAATGTTTGGTCACCAGTAGTTCTAAGCTACCTCATTAAATGGTAGTCTTACATTTTGCCAGTAAGCACTTTCCGCTCTTGGCGTGTTTCATCATTCGTTTTAACAGCCGAGCTCTCGCCCAAAAATCCAATAAAAGGAACTTGTGAAACTGGAGACCTATAACTATCAAGGTGATAAATGCGTAACACATTTCTATTTTATGGAAACATGTTTATTTATTGAAATACAAAGAAACAAAAATGCTTCGTAACTGCAACTCCAACTGCACAAAAAACAGATTTAAAAGTATTTAAAATACAGTACTACTACTCATACAGAAATATTCGTCCAAAATGTTACTGAGAACAAAGTAATATTAACTAAGTAGTAAACTAATCAAGTTATAATACAAAAATACAAGTGATACCCTGTCAACCCACTTACATGAAAGCCTAGTCAGAGGATTTAAGACAGGAAAAAGTACTGAAAACTAAAATGAGTGGACAATTCTTCTGACTGTGTCATAACAAAAGAACTCGAGATTATTCTATAGTTCTTCTTTTTCCAAGAGCTGAGTGGAAAAAAAACCTTTACCTAAATATAGAAAACAACTTTTTAGCTACACTGTTGAGAGCACTTTCCTTTGTCTCCCAAAGGTCACACCTCGTGCAATCCAGGGCTCAAAATTGTACCTAAGTGTGCTTCTATGAAAATGTAGGAAAAGTGAACATAATAAATTTTATGTGACTTTTTGCACCAAAAGAAACCAAAGAGGTGCCCACGTAGCTGAGTGAATAATCAGCAGGGTTCACTGCAGGCGTGGCCGCAGGTTGTTCTGCAGCACTTCTGCTCTCCTGGACACTGACCGTCATGGTAGCAGTACTCAGCACACATGGGGGTGCCCTGGGGCAGAGCGCAGCGCCCTGGTTTCACTAAAGCATCAAAGACAAAAACAGCTGTCAACACTTTATTGTGATCACGCAAACACTACAGATCGAGTCATTTCCATCACCTTGATGATATCTAACCTGTGTATGGTGCAATGCACTCATGTCCGCATCCATTGTGGCAGCATTTCTCATCCCGGGGACAGTTGCTGTCATTAGAGCAAAATTCAGCACACAGCCCTGAGCCCCAGCGCCTGCGAGGACACACTCCTGGCTTTGCTGAAGGAAAAGAGAAATCAATATATGCAGGCAAAAACAGAAAGTCTGGAAAGGTGTGGCTTCTGACTGGAAGGGACTTTTCTTGTGGAATGCCCATGCTTGATTTCCACGTCAGTTTAGTCACTGACAAGATTTAACCAAATATTTAACAGCTGCCAACTTTGAGATAAAAGTTAAACATTGTGGCTCGTACTGAAAGCCGGAGGGACACAGACAGTCAAAGACACAGCATTTGTGGTCTGCAGGACAGTCTTCATCACACACACACCCTTTATGTGATGGGACAACATTAAGGCGACGTGGGCAGTGGCCTGGTTTTGGGAGAGTCACTGAGAGAAGGAGGCAATGAAGCAGACAAACAAAAAGATCAGCTGTGAGATCAGGCTTCATGAAGATGTCTGGAGGCCTAACGGACAGAGAAACATGCACTTTTCAAAGGGAAGCAGTAAATTAGCAGATCATACATTAAACACAAACTTACCTGTTAAATTGTGATCACCTTCCCCAGCAGCAACTCTGTTGAAGTGCATGAATGCGCCAAGGGCTAAAATCAGTGCACAAACTGCAGACAAGTTTTTTTCCATGTTAACTTCTTGCACACAAGAATGTACTCCTGTTTAGACAAATATCCCAGTGCACAATCTGCAGCCTGAGCAGGCAAAGGTTGTTGGGTCCCTGTGCCTGTAGAGTTACATGCCATGTTAAGTTTTATGAAGCCTTACTTACTTACTTCTCCAGTTTTTAAGAGGATGACAATGTTTCTGAATTTCATTTTAGAGCTATGACTTTACCTCCTGTTTCTGCTGGTGAAACAGGTCTGCACGTGGTTGCAACTACTGAAGTTATGTGTTTATAACAACAACATTTACTATACTACAACAACCACTACGAGAAATGTTCAATCAACAGAACAGCAAAGCAATGGCTTGCTTTTTAAAGCTGCAGTTGTAAGCCACATGTCACAGATTTGACATTCCAGAGTTAACAGTGACTGCATTGGGTTTGAAGTGAAGCTGCAGGTAATATGTGTCCATGGAAGCTTCTGATGCACTGACATCTGTCAGTGTTTGAAACACTAATTCGCCTTGTAATTTTTATGAAAAACTGGGTTTTATATGCTGGACAGTAATGTTTAACAAATAACCCACCCTCTCCTAAAAAGCTTTGCCCTCCTTTGAGCTCGACTTTAATAAAACAAGTGAGCTATCTGCCCTCAAATGTATTTTCCTATCCAATCCTTGTTGAGTCAGCACTGTTCTTAAACGGAGAGTAGTATATATCTCAGCTTGTTCCATCTCACTCTTTTCTTCTTTTGTCCGCTGTAGATGAAATCAGTTCTGTCCTTATGAGCACTGAAAAACAACATTGCATCCCCAGGCTATGATAAAAGGCGAATAAATTAATGAGATAGTCTGCACAAGTACAATTTGTTTTTGAATGAATTAGGTTTTAGTCTGGCTCCCTCATTTAAGAGACGGCACCATCTATTGGATTCAGTCTCCCAATACTGATAACATGGTGCCTATGCATGCAGCTTACTGTGCTGTGTCACAGTGTGTTGATAGTGGGCTGAAAACAAAAAAGAAGATGGCGTAGATTTATTTTCTGAATGTAATGTTGTAATTGAGTCTTTCAAATTGTGCCATTACAGGAAAGAATTAAATATACATTAAGTGTATGCAGCAGAATGGATGATATGACATGAGTGAGATTATTACTACAACTGCAGTAGCGTGCAAGACACATTTAAATGCTGTAATTGATCTGTTTAATCTGTTAACAGTGTATAATACTGTATATACTGACCATATATTTTGTTTGTAGATTTTTGCAATGAGAGACACAAAGACCCAGTGGTAAAGGCGTATTCTGTAAATAAACTCCCCGAGTCCTTGTCATTAAATACAAGAAATGCCTGCACAGTAATTATGTGGTTTGTTTTGAACTCAAACTATAAAAAGTTGTTTTTATGTGACCAACAATGTGGTGATTCTATGAGGACTGTTGGAACCATGTATTTCAACCATAATGTCTTCACACTGAAGCCTTGTGTAAAAACAACAAAGTGCCCTGCTCCACGTGCACTACCTCTCACATCCTCTGGGTGGGGGTCTTCGCTGTAAGATCTCAGCTGCCTGGGCTGTTTGGGTTTTTTTTAATATTCTACCCATCTGTATAATATTTCTAAACTAAAAGAAGTTATAATAAAACTAAATTATAGCTTTGTTAATATATACAGTATATAGTTTGGTGTTATGTATGGCTGTTCAGATCTCAATATGCAGATTTCTGGTCAAAAATGTTATGTTGTTTCGTGAAATATGCCTTTACAGTGTGTCTCTTAGATGTTGCAATGTAGTGTAACTATGTAAATGTATTCTCTCTAACTTTGATTTGATTGACAGGTATCCCCCAAACCGTCAAGGGGAGAACTGAAAGGGTTATTACACAGGGTGCATTGAGCAGCGAGGAGTAATTTTATCCCCAGGAGTAAAAAGGCCAATTTACATGTCCAACCATGCTGCTTGTAGAAAATTCAGTAGCCAGTGGATCTCTTATTTTTATTTACACTCTCTGACATATCTGACTCTTGCAAAAGGTGTGTATCAGTGTCTTTTTTCCTCCCTGTTGTCCTTAGGAATAGAGTTGCCGAAGACCTTTTCTCTGTGTAGTCATGTTACAAGGCTTGACTAGTCAGTGTTATTCCATGTCCTTGAAATGATGTAGATGCTATCAGTTTCACTGGTGGCTATGAATGTCAAACATGTAAATGAGGCGAAAAAAGTGTAAGTGAACAGTAGAGCAGGTGTGGTTAGGACTAAAGTTTTATGAAATATTGAGAGCTTTAAGTGAGGCAATTTGCCTGTTTATAAATCCACCTGTGTCTTTTTTTCTGTTATCTCTAAAGACGGGCTCATAGTTGGAAGATCAAGATCAATAGAAACCATAGAAAGGAATAATATGGCTGACTAAAATTACCACTAGGATGACACTTAAAACATCTTACACTAAAGCAAGAATTTCATTTGCAGACATGAGAAAAAGAGTATATCCATATATTTTGGACATATGAAATGAATGTAAAACATCAGTTTCTTTTTTCAAAAATAGACAAATTACAGTTACAGTGTAGTAATCTTGTGTTGCTATAACAGAAATCTTCCAGGCCAAAGTCATATGACAAAGATGATAAATGGGCATAATTCCCGACCTCCTGCACATATTGTCTCCAGACTGACCCATAACAATATGACCTAACATTGACGTTAACCTCAAGACCCCACACGCTTGAACTCCCGTAGTCAATCATGTATTACATTGTGCATTAACCAGATATTGACCTCTGTATGCTAAACCCAGTTGCCACATTATTTCCGCTGTAATGTTCTACCCTTAGTTATGTTCCTAAGACTGAATCTTATTTTGTACGCCTATTTACCCTCAGGCATAAAAAAAATATCTCAAATAACCGCTAGGTACTGCAAGCACATGCGATGGTGGGGGGCTGTCTCATCTAAATCATCAAAAAATGTGATCTGAGGCAAAGGCTCCGTCAATAAAGCACATAGACAACATTTCATTTTTTTCCTGCTCCATGAAAGGAAGAGAATGTTTCAGATTGGGTGAATCATTATTGTTATTTTCCTATTGTAAATAATGTTTTTTATTTAGCTTTATATTTAGAAATGTCCCCTCTGACACCTGACACTTTTAATGTCTCTCATCATCTGCTGAACTGAGCAATTGTTCGATGCTCCCACAAATGTGTTTACTTATCTCACTAATACAGAGAATAATGATAATCCTGTGATAATGTTTTAAAGTCAAAATAGCGCAAATACCTCTAATGATGAAGCATGCTAAAATATCCCTCCCGATCATTCCATTGTCTCCTGTGGCGGAGGAGCTGGCCCCAGGGTCCCATGGGAAATCTGTAATGTATTCAGCCAGGCCTTGAGAGTAAAATGAAAACAAATGTGGTGTAATAAAGGAGAGAAGATGAAGCGATTCTGTGATGATGCTCTCCACCAGCCTTATAAATCAAAATAAAAGTGGAGCAGGTCACATGTGCCCCCCCCATCCTTGCTGGGTAGACACACACATACATATACATGCATATGTAGACTTACACACACACACAAACATGCATGCATGCATACAAATATGAGCGAGGTGAAGAAGTGAAGAAGAGGAAGACTAAGGAAAGTACAAGGAACAAATGTGTATTATACCATGTAGTATTGTTGTTTATTTCCCCAAACAACTCACTGCTACATGATGCATTTATATTTTTGTGCAATCCAAATTTATAATAAACCTCAGTTGTGATCAAATGCCTTAACATGTTTGTTTTAAACACAGTACTGTGGTGTACTAACTCTACATCGACATTATCGCTGTTCTAACCCTTTCTACTAAGCAACCACTGAAAATGAAGCCATGTCTACTCAAAACCAGGCCAACCATAATGTAACTTACTTTGGGGGGGTTAGGGTGTGTTTTCTTGTATTATTTGAATCATTTTATTTAGAGGCCTGGTGATGTAAAATTATCTAGTGAGTCACAAGAATAGTAAAAGGAACAACTAAAGAAAGAAGCTAACATTATTTTGTGCAGGCTTTGCTTGCTTTCCTGTCCTGTTCATAATTTCATGACTCCAGACTTGTTTGGTGATCCACTGCTTTTTTTAATTAAACATTTATTGTGAAGTGGTAGTACCGCCACCTCCCTGTAGGGGCTGCTGTGGTGTCAATGTACGTAATGATGCACTGTCTGGTCCCAGACAGAGAAGCTGGAAGCTTGATGATAGCAGTGGCAGAAATCATTATACACAAAATCCCTCTAAAAATTAAAATAAAAAAAATCTTTCAAACAGCTGGTTATCTTGGCCCAGATTTGAGGCAGGAAATTGGAGACTCCTTCACTGACAGGGGAATTAGGGTTGATTTGAAAATTGTCACCCTCACGAATGAGTGGCGCTATATGTGAGGGTTTTAGGGTCAATAACAAGAGTGATGAGGTTTTTTCTTTAGGTTACTTATGAATTAGCATCTAGTTGTGAAACATATTCAAAAACCCCTTTGGTCCCTTTCAAACCTGCAAACTTTGAAGACGGATTTGAGACTTTCTTTGACAAGGTGGCTGCTTATTACACAGATAAAGAATAGTAAACAGAGAATATAATAAATAATTGATACCTAATAAGTTGAGGGAAAGCATGCAGGGCACCTTTTATATTTTCAGGCCAAGAATAGAGAAAGGCTCCTGAGTTGTTTATTTCCTCCTTCCTTTCTTTCTTTTCATGTCCTTCTCATTTTACGAGCCATGAGTCAACACAGCACACGTAAATGATATTTTGACACAGAGAGCCATGAATAATGCATTTGAATTTACTTTTATGCCAGAGTTAGACCCCTCTCAGCACCCTTTCTCTCCCTCCTATTTCTCCGCTTGGTTCCCCCTTTTGCACCCCTCCTCTCAGTCCCTACCCCCTTGCTTTTTCCTCCCTGCTCCTCTCTTCACTATTCATCCTCATCAGAACTCAACCTCATTTCTCCCATCTGTGCCCCTCCCTCCTTTTCTCCTCTTCTTCCTGCTCTCTCCTCCTCCTACACCTCCATCAGACAGCAGAGAGGCAACCGTACAGGATCAGACTCTAGTATTCAGAACTGAACATCTACTGTATCACTGTTTTTCATCCAGGTCTTACTCAGGTGGCTGCTCACTGATACATTTTTATAATCATGAGATCAGGAATTGGGACACAGACACAGGCAAGATATTTCTGCAAAAGTTATTGAGTAATAAAAAAATAGTTACTGCCTTACTTATTGATTTACAACGGATCAATGAGCTGAAATAAGGTAAATAAAGCAAAAGCAAAAGAAGGAGGAATTTGAAAGAAGACTGGTTTGAGCTGGATTTAAAAGGTGTTTCTTAAATGCCAAAAAACAGTGATGTTGAGAGGGACATTTAGTTTCTCTTGAAGTTATCACCCATTTCAACCACATTGTTACATGCAGTGGCAAAGAAAATAAGTGAACTACTCTACTTGCAAGCAAATGTGATATGATCTTCAACAAAGTCACACATATCAACAAACACAATATTTCTAAGCTGACAACACAGTCACTTTCTATGTTATTGAGCACACTCAATGACATATAAAACAACGGAGGAAACAGTAAGTGAAACAGTTTTTTAATATCTGGTTGAACCACCTTTGGCAACAATAACCTCAAGCAAGCGCTTCCTGTAGCTGTGGTTTAGACCTGCACAACGTTCAGACCATAAGTTTAGACCCTTTTTTCTTACAGAACTGCCTCAGCTCAGCTATATTCTTAGGACGTCTGGTGTGAACGGCTCTCTTGACATCATTCTACAGCATCTCTATTGGGTTGAGGTCTGGGCTCTGAATGTGGTCTCGAAAGTCATTCTGTAGTAAATTTATGTCAGTGTTTAGGGTCATTGTCCAAGCTGCATCACTCAACTTCAACTGTGCTCCAGCTTGTTGACAGACACCCTGACAGTATTCTGCAGGATATCTCCCTCCATAATTGCAAGCATTGCTGGTCCAGAGGCAACAAAGGAACCCCAAATCATGACTCTCCCTCCAGTGTACTGTTGGGACATGGCTGAGCTGAAGCAGCTCTGTAAGTCAGAATGGTCAAAAGTGTCACTGTGCAGGTCTATTCCACAGCTACAGGAAGTGCTTGCTTGAGGTACTTGCTACCAAATGTGGTTCAATCAGTTATTAAAACACAGTTTCACTTCCTTTTTTCAGCATCACTTCAGTTGCAAGAAAAACTGTTTTGTTGTTTTTATGAGACACATAGTTGTAAACTACACCTCCATTCTTGTTTTATTGATTGAACTCCAGGTTTGCTAACACCTGACTCCAGCTGGCATTTAGTATCATCAGAAGTCACTGTGTTTCACTTACTTTTTCTTTTCACTGGGCATCACTTTACACTAATTAATGAAGAACTTTGAGGTCAGCAGAGTTTGTGAGGTCAGTTTAGCCCTGATGAAACCAACATGATATTTTGATTCAGGGTTTAAATTAATCATCTATAGCTTTTTGTTTTTGTTTTTTGATTAAGTTACCAGCAGCCAGCATACTGCATGAAAAACAACAATCCTTCTTTCATGCCATGTCACTGACATTTAGCCCAGGGACACAGTTGTTGTATTTTAAGTAAATTAAAAACATTTATTCAGCTGCTAAACAGCTCACTTGTAGTCGTGATGGAAAAGGAAAATGAGGATAGAAAATTAAGTTTAGTTGCTCTGAGCATGTCACTGTCGTCTTTGTCCTCATCATTTCCACACTGTTCCTACTTCCACACATGATAAGAATCATCATCATTTTGAGGCCAGTTTTTATTAGGTTTGTATTACCTTCCATGAGAAGAAAACATAAAAATAACATGTTGTTATTAAGTCACTGACAGTACTTTAAATGGTGCTGCCATAATGTCCAGGATTCTCAACACATCTAAAGAGCATGTGAACACTTTAGTCACACTATTTAGTCACAAAACTGGTTTAATAAAAAGGAATATGGACTATCTATCCTACTACTTTAGATAAAATCTTATCATATGAGCCCATGGCTGAATGTATTGATATGGAAGTCAAAAAAAAAAAAAAAAGTTAGGGAACCCCTGATCCAGACCATAATCCAGATGGTGTTACCATTCACTGGCTGCAGCCTGTAATCTACTTACTCCACACTTTTGAGTGATACAATCCTCATCCCTCTGGTGTGAAATCCCTCTGCTGAGAAGTGGCATCGAAGGAAGCAAGGATGAATAATCTGCATCATCCAGAGAGTGCTACTTCATTCATAATTTACCACCCCCGCCCACACCCTGTTACATTTGATGAAAACCACTGGCCTGAAAATACAGCGGGAATGAGCACCTTCAATTATGGTGTTTTCAATGTCTGCATCCATCCTTAATTTTTACTTGTTCACATGAGAATATGACATTGACCGAGTTTACAAACAGATATGTTGTAATTTAATGAAATGCTGTAACATCACCTCAACTACTGTATATTGTGTTTTTTAGTTCCTACTAAAGGGAGCAAGTGTAATCAGATGTTTTACAGTAACATACGTAATGACTAAACTGTAGCATGTAATCAAAGGTTTTAATAATCTAAGCCCACATGCATAAATCTTTACTATAACTAAGATGACAATAAAGAGTGCCTTCAATTTAAACAGTATGCACAAACAGTATGTGTCCATGCAACAGTGGAAAGTAAAATATATAATGCATTTCTCTAATATGACCCAGAAACTGCTTTTTCCCAGTGGTATTTGAAAAGTGCAAAGATGCACAATATATACCAATATATACTTACATTTCTATAAATTGTAATGTGCATTTGTGGGTGTGTGTGTGTGTTATTGTGCAGCATACATTTAATGCTATGTTTCCTTCTGGTCATACATTTTCCTGAAATCAAACCTTTTTTTGTGAGGCACACTTTTGTTCTACTTTATGACTGGATTATAGTGAACAATGGAAAAAGCTTAGCCCACAGTAACAAGTAAACAGTAAATTAGTGCACCATTTTCCCACAATGCACTGCCTAGCACTGTAAGAAACCAGTCTACTCATCTTGTGATTAGTGCTATGTGTTATTTAACAGGCTTTGAAGAGTTAGTAAAAATAGTTTTTTGTCTGGGATCTGCTGAAATAAACTTAAACAACTAGTTTCTTAACCAAAACTATTTCGATATTCTCTATTTTCTTTCTTGTAAAACATGACCAGTTTTCACATTAAATACATAGGCTGTTTAATCATAACTAAATGCATTAGTCACCGTGTTGGCCTGAGGCAACGGCTGTGTTCACAGCACATCATTTGCTGTGATATCTAAAGCTACCATATCCCTTCAAGCTAGTTTCACTGGAGTGTATTTCTTGTTGCAGTTAAGTGCATATTTAACAGACCTTCTAGTTTCTCCTACATAGTTATTCATATCAAGTATTTTAGAGATAAGCCATTCTCAGAGCACAGTTTAAAAACTTCCACCCCTCCTTCCCCGAAGATGAGTTAAAAAGTGAAGCAAAGAGAGGAAGATCCAACCTTGTCAACATATACCCATCCTGCATCAGCATGAAAATCAGGGTACATTGAGAACCTCAGTGTGACTTCAGTACACCACATGAGTCATCTGGGATTATGAGTCATATTCTCAGCTCAGTACAACAAGAGCCCTGCTTTACCACACACCTACAGAGAAGGAAACTTTTCACAGACAGAAGTTACCACCTCAGCATGCCTGCGACTGCGATTGTCCCACTAAAACTGGGACAGTCACTTTTTTGTAGCGCAGCCCAAATGTTCAACAGATGTGTATTAGATCATATTTAAACTGACTTTAGGGGTAATAGTCTCCACAGTGGTGGGAAAATAGTGACAGATTTGAAGCCATTGACCTTTTAGAACTTAATATAGGAGGAAATAAATAGTGAATACAAACAAGACACATCGGCCTCAAAACCTCTGATAACTAGTGATCAGGTCTATGGACTGATAGGTTGAATTGATGGATAGCTCATTCTGTCGACATGTCTTCTCCTTCTTTGCATGTCCATAACCTCAGTGGTTAGGGTTAGGATTAGGTTTAGTTTAAGGTACCTTAGGGGAAACAGACTTTCAGACAACACCAGCATCTAAAATTACATCTAAATATTTTTATGTACAGTCACAAATCCTCAAACTCAAAAGTGAACATGTAAGCTCGACTGGGGCTTAATCAAGTAAACTTCATCTGAAGTTGCAACCTTTCTTTGAAATGGAAGCATCTGTGCCATTATAGGAAAATAATTGTGGCCACTTTCATCCCCCGCACAATTAGTTTTTCTTCTGTGAAGTCGTCAGTCAGATAAAGGACAAGAGCAGACGGAACCTTTGTCATTTTAATAATTTCTCAGATTTTTTTTTTCCATACTGGAGTGAAATGAGTTCCCTACAGTTGAATGTCAACAACCCAATGTCTCCATCAGACCTATTTTACATCATTAGTGTTCTTCTTTAAGTTAATACTGTGAGACTACCAACCTGTGTTAGGAACATAAGAAGCAGTTTGCATTATGTTTATCTTATTTTAAACATACAAATGCTTCAGACAGCAGTTTCATGTCAGCAAGTAAAATATAGAACATAATAAAATATGCTGTTGCCGTAAGGAGAATCACAATTGGTGACATTATTATATTTGCATACAGTGTAATTACAGTGATCATTTAGACTTCCACACACAAATAGCACCTATAAATTATCATTTAAATAACATGTGCTTTTATAATATCAACACAGTGCATTTATGCCTATTTATTCACAAAAATAGCACAAACATGCACCTCAACCATAACGCGTTTCGGGTGCATGTTTGTGCTACACTAGACACAAAGATAGATGCATGATCTAAGGAGAAAATACACATATGACTAAATGACAAAACTAAATGAGCACGTTCAGTTGCACAACAGACTACTGTATGTTTAACGGCCAGTTTACATTGTATTGTTTCACACATACTCTTAGTTTTCGCTTATATAAATGTGACAGGCGGTGTCTCATTTAGTGGTGTTACAATGACACATACATAACACCTACCTATCCAGTAAAAGATATGCAGTGTTTCATAGTTTAATATCATCTTATTAAATATGAAGCATTTTTTAACTACCGTATACAAAGTAATAAAAGTTAGCTGTGTTAAATATATTTAAGCATCAGTACAATAGTGATAACACAATAGCAAAAGGTTCTTTAAGCAATTTGTGGTTTTGCATAAATACATAAATGATAAAAAAATATTGCATTTAATATTCACATATCAATATTTTTTAATTGTTTTACTGATAATACTAAGACTACTAAATATACGATTGCAATACTTTACTAGAAAAGAAGTATATTTATATTGTCATAATGGTGCTTTTACATACAAAAACAATATTCAAACCTCCTCTGTCTCTCTGCACCACACCCTCCACAGCACTGCAGTGAAGATCAGTGAACCAAAGCTACAGCTTGACTACAACCCTACAACCCCCCCACACCTCTCAATAAAACTGATATGCTTTGGCATGTATTGTTTTGGAAAATAAATCAGTCGACTCCTTCCACTTCATGCACTTGTGACATCATTTGTTTCCCCTCTTAACTCAATTATTGTCACTTAGTTCATCTGTAGGACAACAATGACCTGTAGCTACAGTATACAGGGCCCTTCCCACTCTGTGCAGCATTAGAGAAAGGACTAGGAAAATGGTTACGCCTTGAGCCTGTAAGTTTGTCAAAGTTAAATACAAGAGAGAATATTATCCGCCTTATTTTTCTGTCACCCCATTCTCTTTTTCCCGCCTTGAAAATAAGCTTAAAGGTAATTGTGTCATTGTGTCATAAGGCCTGGGAAAATGGTAATCCATTAAATTGTATTCCATGTTCTCTGTTTCTTTTGTAGTACAGAGCAACGCTACAGGGTTTTGGAAAGGTGAATTATGAATAATTGCCTTTGATCCAGAAAGCCTGACAAGTAATAACATTTAATGCTATAGCTGATCAATGAAACTGAGGCTTCATGTTTTTGTATGTTGGAAGGTGGCAGCTTATTTATTATCATATGCACAAAGGGGAATTGTAATTTACACCAGACACACTGCCAAAAAGTTTTCTTTAGTTTACTTTATCCAACCTTCAGCCTTCAGTTTAGTGTTTGCATGCAAAAAATCCTTGGTGAATTATTTAATGTTAAATGTGAGAGGAGTAGTTTTTATTGAACACATACATTTCAAAGGGTCTTTGTTTTGTCAATTAGTTGTTTAACTATCATCTTCCCTGTTGCAACAGGAAACCTGATCTGTTTTTGAAGGGATTCATATTACAGAGGCAATGATGAGCAGGAGAAAGAAGGACATTTCCAATGACACATTTCAATATTTTTGACTGACAGTCAGTCACCATTTGATCAGGCTTTTACTTTAATTGCTTGCATTTCATTGAGTATAATAATTTATGGGGAAATTTAATCAATGAGGATTTAGCTGCACACTTTTGCAAATTGCAGAATATGCTCAATTAAAGTATGAGAGGTTTTACATAGCCTCATCATTAGAGTCAATTTAACTCTAAAAACTAACATTTTGTTGGTACTTAATTGGTATTTCATTAGGTTCATACTACTTAATTCATCATTTTTATATTTGTACATGGAGGTCAAAGCCATCAGCTCAGTACACACAAGCAACTGTGTAATAAACACTTGTCACCAGAAAATTACTGAATGAAAAAAGTTGATATTAACAATAGACATTTAAATACTAGAAATGACCAACATGGCTCTCACCTCCAACATTTTAAAGAGTTTCAAAGGAGCTTGAAATCTTTTCAGAAAACAAAAAACTATTTCTTCCCACACAAAATACTTTCTTCCTACACAAAATCGCTAAGATGCCTACTGTAAATGCAATTGTTTGCAGAAAAGAGAACAACAAATACAACGACACAAAGAAGGCAGAGAGTGAACAAGCAAGCACAAAGGGGAATGAGGAAAGAGAAAATGAGCGAGATACAGACTGAAAAATAGTGAAAGACACAGAAAATAAGCTCTGACCTGAGCGTTATGATATGATAAGAGCCTCTACGCAGCAGGAAGTCTTCATCCTCCTAAATATTTAGAAAGCACCTGATTCTCAGCTGATGTTCCAGACTGGGCCAAATTAGGTCGGAACATCACAAGACCTGTTCATCCACCACAAGGATACACTTCAAGAGCCTGTCTCTTTCTCTGCCCGTCTTCGGCTCAACTGCAGGGAGGCATTCATTTATGAGAATCAGATTATCCCAGCGACTGATAGAAGATATGTTACCTGTGGATTTGTGCAAAAAAAAAAAAATCTTTGGTTTGCTGATCAAACACATTTTTAATCCAAACTATGAGTAGAGATAAAAAAGTGTAATGGAGAATTTCCACCTATCAGCACAACAGGAAAACATGCTGACTTAAGTGCTACAGTTAATAAAGCTTGTTTTGAAAATAAGGCAATGAAAAAGGCAGCCGTTCTGTATGATAAATGATCATTGGTTTTTAATTGGGTGGATTTATCCAGATTACATAAAACATATTTTCTTACTTACCCATAGTGATATCAAGTAGTGGAGATAATTTTGGTGTTATTTTTCCAGGTTTTGAGACTTTACCAGAGATTTAACCAACATATGCGTCAGGAGGCACAAACACACGGAAGAGTTTACATCTGAGCATCTTTCTGAAGTCAAAATAAAAATTGTTGAGAGTGTGTTCTGTGGATTATCCAGAGTAACTGGGACACTGCTTCTGGAAATCCACACTGAGGTTTAATGTTTAAAATGTAAAAATGGTAAGGTCGTAACACCAGAGATATAAATGTATTCACTTACATTCTATCTGCCTCAAGGCATAAATCTTAGGCACTGATATTTCTGTATCCTGATATTTTAAAACATGAGCAATTTAAACTAAAGTCATCTGTAGTTAACCAATAAACTCTTTAGTCAGCTGACCCATGACAAATGTTGGAATGCTAATATGATAAACTAACACTGAAATATTTTACTTGCTTCATCTTAGCATGTTTAATTGACTTGAAACCATAACCGTATATGAGATTTTATTCTTATCCATCACAAATAAGTAGCAGGGAAGGGAACCTGAAAGTAGAACAATCAGGAAGGCACCGGTAGTTCACTGACTCTATTCAAGGTGATGGTGATAACAATGCCTTACAGACAGGCTGGTGGTAACGAAACAGGGAACAGGTAGCAGGTGGCGAGAATGAGTCTTCAGCATGAAAGACAACACAACAATGTGGCAAGGAGCAGGTGGAACTGGCAGGGCTACTGAGGGGCTGACTGGAAACAGGTGTGTGAGTGGGCAGAGACAATCGGGGGTTGCTATAGGTCAGGCGGATGTGGAAGTAAGGAAACAGAGACCACTGGGAAAGACTGAGGGCATCTGGTGGGTGGATGGAGAATGGCAGGAGACAGAGACAGAATGGTCAAAGTAAACTGGGCTGATTATAGTCCCAAATGACAATCAAATCTTCTGTGTTCGTCTCCACAAAATCCACAACTACTTGGTTTCACCATCAAAGTCCCACTGGGTTTGGCTTGTTAATGTTCCCTCACGATAATGTACAGACCTGTGCTATTTCACCCCATGTCATCTCATTGCACATCCTTTCACTTTGGATTGAAATGTCACAAATGAACAGAAATAGAAGGCAAAACAGCAGGAGACACGTTTAAACGAAGTCTTCTTTTTGGCTGCCTTCTCTGACATTGTTTCTCAGTGGGAAATGGGGAAAACCATGAGGCGGTTTCATTCATCCTACATGCATGACAAATACACGTGGGCGTTCACCTAACAGATGGACATCCTGATCTAAATTATAATAAGGTTACTCAGTGAAAAGAGGGACAGCTCATCATTGACAGGCATGTCATTTCCATAAAACTATGCACTGCCAAACCCATTGCATGTGGCATATGCCTTTAGTTCACTTTATCTAAGAGTGCACATCACTAAAATCAGTGTTACAAGACATAAAGGCATTAAAAAACAGAAAGTGATTCACACGCATTGTAAAGAATCAGTTCATTCCTCTTGTGCCATTTGTTTTTTCATAAATACCAGAGCTCTGAGTGTTAATACTTTGTTTATCTGTTTGTTCTTGTTTTCCAGACAGTGTTCAGTAGCAGCCTCTGGGGCTTGTCTATAGTCAAACAGGTTTTCTCCTCGCTTTCTCTGTTTTCTGTCAGATTTAAGTGATAGAAGACAAGGGTGAGGGACGTCAACAACAAGCAGCTGTACAGGAATGTGTCGTCTGTTGATGCTGGTTTCTCCTGGCACTTGTATGAGCTGTCACTTTCCCTCTCAATCACAACATCTCAAGTGTCAAAACACAAAAGCAAAAAAATTTATTTTAAATTGGTTATTCTTTGTGTTTGACCACAGTCTTCATAAATTTCAATTTGTGAATGTTATTTCCAATCTGATGACAAATTATGAAACAAACGAATGCCTTATGTTTAACTTGTATTTCATTAAAATTAAAATATTACATCAGAGAAAAGAAAATAAATCTTGCTGTGTTTCTTTCCTCTGTTTCCTTTTCTTACTCTTTTGTATTGCTATGGCAATATTTTCACAATGTTTCCCACCATCTGTGGGAATGTGATACCTTTCTATAGCTGAGTGAAAGAGGGGTGGGGGGGAAGAAGTGGTGTTCTCTAATCCCAGAATCCCTCACATCGAATCATGCAAATTTGGTGCACTTTGAAGCGAATCCAGCTTCTACCATATGCAGAGTGAAAACAACAATCTATTATGCATGCATTGCACCAAGCTTATGGTAATGTTATTTCACTGCTATTCCTATAAAGTCAAATTTGCAGATGCACAACATACCTAAAGTTTCTTTTAAAATGACATTTGTCTCATTGTGGTGTGTATTTTTGAATAACAAGCAAAGTGTTTGGAGCCAGCTTCTGAGATCTGTCTGTCTATGCAAGTGATGCTTGAAAAAAATGGGATGGGTGATAGTTTCCTTATCCAATCTGTGTTTGAGAGGGTATTCACACTTAGCATGTTCTCATGATTCAAGTTCTGGTCTTCAAAGCAACAACACAATAGAGAACTTCCTGCAATACAGTGCTATTAGTTCTTCAGGGTGTTTGACACTCCCCAGCACTCAGGATGTCTTTGTCATGTTATCATGTGTAACACACCATGTTATCCTGTCAGTGCAGCATGAGGAATTTTGAGATCTGCATCAGTAACAAATAAACGTTTAATGACCAGGTCTGTGTTTAAGGTCTCAGGCTGCTCATTACAACAAACTGCTGCACACTCTCGTATCATATTTCACAAGCCAAAAAGCTGTCAGCGCGCTTTGTTGCTCTCTGTCTATGGGTGGATTAAGAACACAACATTAATGATATTTCCATTTGTTCAATGGATAATTAGGGCCTACAACATGCCAAGAATCATTTTCCATCTTGGCTCATCCTAATTTGGGGGAGGAATCATGCAAAGTGTAATTGGCAAGACGAGATGTGACTGGTGTCTCCCAAGTGAATCTGTGCTTTGTTACAACAAGCAGTTCTTAATGAAAAGACCGGCAGCTCACTTGATTATGTTGTTGTAATATAAAATCAGGAATGATCCTTAAAACACTGCATAAGTCAACTAAAATAAAACTTGCCACTGGTTTAAAATCTATCTATCTATCTATCTATCTATCTATCTATCTATCTATCTATCTATCTATCTATCTATCTATCTATCTAT
>JAUYWH010000025.1:9368311-9411007 GCA_034779795.1 Ctenopoma multispine | reverse complement strand
TATCTATCTATCTATCTATCTATCTATCTATCTATCTATCTATCTATCTATCTATCTATCTATCTATCTATCTAAAGTTGTGTGTTTCATCATTTCCATCTTTTTCTCTCCTTCTGAGTGCATGTGAAAAAGAAACTTTACCGAAAGAAGCATCAGCAAGTTTGAGACTGGGTCTGGGTCAGTGTGGGTGGTGTTGAAGATGGGACGGCATGCCACTGAAAGGACACACACACACGTACAAACACACACATATGCAGACAAGCACACTTTGTGGTGTACCTGTGACAGTACTGTTATGAAAGATGACACTATGTCAACCAGTTTTTTGTTGATTATGAAACCTCTTTCACACTGACGTGCTATGCTCCTGCAATGCTGCATGTGCCGTAACTTTGTACATACACAATGTCTACTTGCAGAGGGACAGTTTCTAGGTGTCACTCTATGCTCTTGATGATGGATTCTGAAGTGGTTCGAAATTAATTTCAACTTATTAGTAAAAGACATTTAACCCACTCAACGTCCTCTTGTCCCTTTAGAATTTCATGTTGAAAAATATCTTGCTGTACTGCACTGGCTTGTTCCTATTCTTATTCTATCAAATGGAAAATATTCTAAATAGTTTCTGAATTGTTTTATTCACAATTTCACAAAAGCCTTTTTTTTTTTGGGAGTTTTTGAAAACCATATTTTAAATAAAATATAGGTCAAGATAAAAATGTTGCTACACAGCATGTGTTTGTTGGTGGTTTTTATGTACATGGTACAACCTGCTGCATACTTATAATACACAGTTTGGTACATACAAACCTGAAGTTAATACACAGTTGCATTTGTGCCTTTTTTTGAACACAAATCCTAATAGCATGAACAGACACCATATAAGTCCACGGGATTGAGGGAATTAAACTGTTAACCTACTGTTGAGAGTGAGTGTGGCTCTGCAGGGGTGGCTACATATCATGCCGGATGAGAGACGGGACGTGGGGTGGCTTTAACACTCAAACTGGCCACATGGAGCCCAGTGCTCTCTGCCAGCCAGACTCCAAGTTATTCTATGCCAGTGGAGCATTGATTTTCCACACTGTTAGCTCACATTATTCCCCCTTTCCTCAGAGGAAAATTGCCGGGATGAAAAAAAGACTCCCTGTGATCGATTGGTCCACTGCGCTACTGAATTCAGGTTACAAGCTCAGGGAGATGAGGAGAGAGGGAGAGAGAGTGAGGATGAAGACAGTGCACAGCAGGGGGGGTTGCATGTTAGTCTCGTTGAGGTAAATATGGACTTGTAAAGCAAGTGCTGAGGAGAAATAGGTATAAAGCAACAGCAATACAGCAGTGCTCGGTTACTTGTTTTACACTCTTTGAACAATTACTGTTAGGAATTGTGCACGTTTCTTCACAGTAATTAAGTTGTTGATGAGTTTTTGTTTTGTTTGTTACAATGCTTGCAAAGGCCTCACACAAGAGTTAGCTGCTCACATCAGAATCTCATTAATATTTCCCGAAATAAAAATCTGGACATGGTACTGACAAAGGTTCTAAAATATCTGTGAAAGATATCTGTGAATCATTGTTTGGCGGTACACTTTTCTTCATGTAACATAAATCTATAGTTAATTCTTCACACATTAAACCTTTTTGGAAAAAGATCCAAAGTGACTGGACACAAAGCCAACAGCTTCAAAAAGAAACGAATACACAATATTATAGTTTTCTTAACTTAAAACTTGGCAAAGACAAAGACAGAACATAGAGTGTATGGAGATGGTTAGAAAATAGCCCATGTAGTCATCAGCCAGTCACTTAGGCATTTACTATTAATAAATAATAATCCATCTTCCTCTCAGTCCATTGCTCTTACCAGCTTTAAATGGTATACATTTTCATTAATGTCAGTGTATCCTTCTTTATTGTGCCATCCTGCATGTTAGGTGAGTCTTCCTCGCTCCTTTTAAGACCATTATGCTAGCAGTGATGCATATGAACTCATTTTCACATGATGGATGCGAGTCATTGGGAGAAGCATACAGTACTTCATAAAGCAGCTCATCTTTAAGTGTGAAAACTATAACTTCCTTTGTGTTTGTGAAACATCACTGCATATGCTGCTTTGGAAAGTAAGGACATCTTTTTTTTGCCAGCAGCAGCAGCAGCATAGCTCTAGCCAATTTGGACCAGACTAAAATATCTATTTGATGGATTGCCATGAAATTTTGTAGTGACATCCATGGTGCCCAGAGAATTAATGCTAATGACAGTAGTCACCACAAGGTTGAACATTTTTGTTTTATGTGACATGTCATGACAGTAATTTGTTTATTAGTTTGCATGGTTTGCCATGAAATTTGGTCTCCTTCATGATAAATTATACTAACTTTAATTATGCCCTGACTTTTATTGTAGAACCATTATCATTGTAAAGTGTTTTGCCTGTTAAGTGTATTTTATTAACCACTAGCCATCATCACAAACTTGTCCTAAATTTAGGTTCATGAGCAAATACCTGCATAAATTCCCATCAGCTTCAAATGTGTTTTATGCCATATTTATGTTTAGTTTTTTACTGTTAAAAAGTGGAATGATCAGTGTCACAATTTGAGCTCAACTAACTCACTACAACCTAAAAGCTCTGTTCACCACAGCAGTAAATGAATGAAGGCTGGTCGCTCTGGTGCTGTCAAAACAACCTGGAGCTGAACACACTCAAGACTGTACAGATGACAAAGTCAAAGGAAACAACTTCTTTACTGTCCTTGAGCGTTACCAACAACAAACAACATGTGCAAGCGTACTCGGACAGCAAAGCTGATTCTTTCTTTAATGAGGATCCCTATCAGTATTAACTTCAGTATTGACATAATTTATTGATCACCATGAAGAAACTGTTGTTTAGGCACATATATGATAGCACTTCTACATGGATTTCTGTGTTTTTCCTAAGGAGGAACAGGTAGTCGAACCACTGACCCTGTAGTTCATTGACGACTGCTCTACCAACTGGATTACTTCCTGGGATCCACCACCCACAGCCACACATTTACATTTGTGAAATGTATGATTCTATTCTATTCTATTATTCTATTATAAATTAATAAATCATACAGAAAGTTTCATTTGAAGGTGTACCTCTAGTTTGATATTACTTGTGTTAATAAAACTATAAAACAAATGCACATGTAACTATGGTTTTATGTTATCATGCGTATGATATAACTAATAACTAGCACTGAATATAGTATGGAAGTCAAAACAACTGGAGCCCACAAAATACAAAACTCTTTTACAATATATTTTATTTTACAATACACAATATCACAGCTGCACAGCTTTTCACGTTAACATCACATCATGCAGCACTGCTTGTATCATCATAGCTATCACATGAACCAGTGTTAGCAAGCTAGCTAGTTAGCTGGCCAACACGTCTCAACTCGATCTAAAAGACCAACAATGATTGTTTTCATATTTATCTAAACAGGGCAATTCCTCTTTTTGGGACCAAAAGGGTGATAAGCATTGTCATTTTAATTACAGCAAAGTAAATATTTCATATTGACCAAATCAGATCTTGTGGCTGCAACATTCTTGTAAATGGAATTTTATCTGTAGCTCGGGACCATTAGTGGCACTGAGTTCTGAGGCAGCCTAGAGGAGGGTAATTAAGTCCACTCAGCCGTGACTAAACATTTTTGACATTTTTCCTAGTCCGGAATGAACTGTCAGTGTGCAGAGAGAGTAACCATCTTGTCACTTTGTGTTTGTATAAGAATAACAGAAAGCTGGGTGCTGCGCTGCGAGTCCAGAGTTTCATATCAGACATTTCTCATTATCCAAAAAAAGGAATGAAATGCAGAAAAAGAGAAAATGGTGGTGCCTTAAATCTATCTGTAGACCGTGTGGTTGTGTGTGTGTGTTTGAAAGAGAGAGCAAGTAAGACACAGACTGTAACCCATTTCTAATTCTAAGTTATTTCATTTCGCAACAGCACAGAGAGAAGTGTGGCCTGAAATACAGTATGTGTAAGAATTCTGAAAATGTTTCGAGTTCAGTTAATGCAAAGAAAAGTAGGACACATTTGACTTTGCTTCGCATCATGGTTCGCTGATGGATCAAAGCTGTCAGAATAGCCCAGTTTCTCATGGGCGCTTTTATTAGATTTTCTCTATATTTGTTTGGACTTTCAAGCAAGGTGTGTGTGTCTGTGTAGTGTTGCTCTTGTGTACGTGTGTGTGTGTGTGTGTGTAAGCACATTCTTTAGCAGGAACTAAGGTTGATTTCAACAAAGTTACTGCATATTGTAATACATTTTGCATTTCATCTCACTGAGGGTACTAATATGTTTTTCCTCTTGTGTGTGCAGATATAATGAGTTACAGTGGTATTGAAGACAAAATCCAGAGATAACAAGGTGACTTTGAACTTACTCTGAAGATATTCCAGTGGCATTCTTAAGAAGAAGAAAACAACCAATGCCTTAATAGCCAATACAAGCGTTCCATCAACTTTCGTATGCTTGAGTAAATTGAATACCCCTGCTTTGCCTTTTGTTCTAGAAAATGCATCAAATTGATTGAAAGAAGCAATTACGGTAGCAGGGAGTGGTATTGATTTTATAAAGTGTGCAATTACTTTAATTGGAATAACCGAATCTCAATTAGATGTTCATAGTAGGCTATGTTCAAAAAATGTCTGCGTTTTACATAGTTTTGATTTTTAACAAATTCCATTTCCAGTGAAGCCCAACCTTTTTACCTTTTTAAATAACAAATTGCTCTGGAGATTCAAAAGACATTCAGTCAACATGGGTTCAGTGGTAATAAAAAAAGTCAATGAGAACATTACTAAAAATTCTTTTCAGTGTCACTTGTTTGAACGATTCTTGTGCACTGGATTTGATTTGAGCATCACAACAGAAGCACACAATGCTGTGAAAGCCCTCAAACAAGAACTGTGTTTTATCCCTGAATGTGTTGGTTGCCAGGTACAATTGAAATGCTTCTTCTGTTCCAGCAATACTAAGTTAGAATCAGTTTTTTTTTAAAAAGGAGGGGGGGGGGGGGGCAGTCAAGTGAAGCCTTAAATCTGGCTGCATACCATGTGACTTGACATGGAGCAACCAAATGAAAAAGAGCGATAGAAAGAGAAAAGGAGAGCATGAGAGAGAGGAGAGGGAGAGAAAGAGAGCATTACCCCCATAAAACCATCTCTGCTTTCAGTTCAAATAGGTCCTATCATCTCCATGACAACAGTCGTAATGGTAACATGGAAATATATTAATGTAAAACCATGGCAACGTTCTCCAATTGAATTAAGCAGCACCTGTGCACATTACAGAAGAAGATAAAAGACAAAAGGAGCCAGCTTCTGCTTGCCAAGCAGCTGTGGCTTTCAGACCTTAAAAACCCATCTACATTTCCTGAACGCATTTGTTTTCCAATGTTTCTGTGTGGTAAATTACCGTAGCGTTGAGCGGTTTTTGAGGGGTTTTCTGTCGTATTTGTGCAAACAGATGAGAAACTGGATAATTATGTTCTTATTTTTTCAGTCGACTACAAGCCCAGCTTCAGTGCCAGAGCTCGGTTGTCAGATTAGGAGTATGTGTGTTTTACCATTAAATCACATAATGGTAGGGCAATCATTCTGATAGGTAAAAGGCCACTGTGTTTGTGCACAAAGAGACATTAGAAATAAACTCAGTACATTGTGCTCCCTTTCTTTCAAAACATAGGATGTGAGAGAGTGAAAGTGGTTGTGTTCTGCCTTCTTTTCTCTGAGCTGAACTGAAAAGAAAAAACATTATCTACATCACCATGCCATCAAATCTGATGGATTTCATCCCATCCCCCTAGTCTCTGTGTTCACTGGTAATGGCAATGTTGTATTCTCTCACCCTTGAAACTGTGAGTCTGTGTGTGTTTGTTTGTGTCCGTCAAAGAGGAAGAAAGAAGTGAGACTGGTGGTGAGAGCACGCAGTCTATGTGAAATTAGTCTTAAAAGGATATTGTTGTTCACAAAGAGTGTTGAACAGCATGTTCAAATGCCATATTTTATTCATGTGGGTAGTCATGTCCAACACAGAGACCCACACAGTACATCAACTTCTTTTCTACTCTGTCTGTCTCCGGAAAAAAATTCTCAATTTTCGATTCTTGAAAGTCTAATCTTCAATCTCTCGAAGGATCGGATGGGAAACAATTTTCTCCATCCTGAGCGATAGAGGTCCAAACTATCAGTGAGTGTATAAGTGTGCTTATACATTATGAGGCACTCAGGGCTCCCTACAGACAGCCTCTCTGCTATAGGTCAAAATTGCATAACCACCTCCTTTGAATCTTCCCACTGGTTAATGCCAGTAAGTAGGGAAGGTGGAGATTAACGAGAAATCAACACTGAGGGACATAATGAAGGCTAGACTGACTCTCTATTAAACATAAAGTACATCAGTGGACTGCACATTAAAAGCATGTCTTGTACCAAACTTTGGATTGTACTGTAGCTTGTTGTATAATGACAATGAGGCTGACTTGATGGGGAATTTGAGTAATGTGGCCGATATACTATAAGCATGAAATGAGCAGTTAGGCTTTTTATATGAATTTTACCATGAAACACATTTTCCACATACCTTACACAGTCATCACTGACATTTTTCACTACACGAATCCACTTATAGAGTGAGATTATAAAACAGTTTGTATCATTATAAAGCCAAGGTGAACAGACATAAGAGTGGGTTGTGAGTTAAATACTAAGGTCGATCTGCACTCAACTGTCTCTTTAAAAAAAAAAAGATTCATTTCAGTTTCTCTCATTGAAATTTCAGTAATAAAAGCCTTTTAGTTATGGGTCTTTACATTCACTGGAGTCTTGACAGACAAATTACTTTTGCCAAGTCTTGCTCAGGATGTTTAATCTTTCATTTTAAGATAATATGTCACAGAACAATTTCTGAATTTGTATAGATTAGTCACCACCAAAACTCTTGGTACTAATCATTTTGTAGTCAGATTCCTACATGGGGATTCCAATATTTGTAGTTATGTCTGATACATTTTAGTTAATTGCACAAAACATTTGAATGCATACAAATATTGAGGTATGAAAACGTATGCATTTCATCAAGTTATGTGTGCATCATAGTTTTCTCAGCAATATTCTCATATTGTTTGTTCAGTCTGAGATGTTTTGCATATCAAGATAGCTCTGCACATGGCAAAATTTGATGTAAATCAATAGACTAAAAGCTGCAAGACCTGGGCAAAGTAAACATGGTCACAAGTTGATGATCCATGAAGAAGAAATAGAAATAAAGAAGCAGTATGATTTTGTATTACAGTGTAGTGCTAGTCAGTTCTACTATTATAAGTATGATCTTACAGACATCACTTAAGACCCTGTTTGGAATCTTAGTTTACATAGACTACTAGGACAAGCAAAGAAGACGGTATTGTTCTCCAATTTCCAACAGTATGTTTGACTTTTAATTTTAAGAGAAAGGCGATTAGGAAGAAGGATTAACAGTGTGTTTGATGAGCATAAGGCTTTCTTGGCTAAAAAGACGGCTGGAGTTTGTTGATCAGCTTGTCCAATAAGGGACAAGATGAAGCTGACCAAAATGTCTAGTTACAGTTGCTATACTATGACTGGACAATTGCTCTTCAGGTGTGAGGTTTAGTTAACTATCAATTGATAACATTTGCAGGCTATCAACATGTATTTGGTTTGATCATTGATAATATTTGAGTAAAATATTACTTTATCACCCAGTACATCATATATTTTGGGGGGTGAGATATCAATCATGCAATAACAATTCTATTGCATACAGGATATGGGTTAGTAATATCCTGTACGCTTGATAACAGATTATATAATATTTGAGTGTAATGTAGTAAACAATGACTCATTTATATTTGACATATTCTTTTAACATTTGTTTGGATTAAAGACAAATGTTTTCAGTGTCTCTAATAAATTTATTTCGTTTGTCTGTTCATCTTATTTCACAGCCTAAAGGACCTGGGTAAAGGCCAATACAGGCATCGTCCTTCAGCCCAGATAAAGATCAAGTATGCTTGATTTAATCAGTGGATGGGACATGAGTAGCAAAAGCATTGTTTCACCACCATGCATGATAGAGAGTACATCGAATCTGGATGTCTTGACTTCAACTGAGAGTGAAAATAGGAAGTTTTTTTTTTAACAGAATAGATGCTCATATCTACAGATCTTCATAAATAGAGCATCTGTTTACAGCGAGGATATGAAGGTTAACAGTTCCTGAAAAGGGATGACATACAAATGAAATGTTGACATCTGTCCAAAAATGTGCAGTCACTAGAAAATAAAATGCATTTAATGGTTGATATTGCTGTTAGGTCACATTAAAAAGAAGCCTGAATACAAATTAGCGTTATTTTTCTTTTTTTTTTTTTTTTTCCTTATTTCCCAACTCAATAAAAACATCTATAATTTTAGCTGCTCAAAAGAATCCTAATTGCTCATCTGAAAAGGACCATGATTGGATGCTTGAATTTCTTTATATAGGAATGACTCACAATTCCTCCGCTTGAATAACAATATTCACCGGCAAATGAATCCATGTGCCTCATTGAGTAGAAATAAGAATAGGTCCTGTTTTTACTAGATGTGCACAAAACATGCACTTAGTCACATGTATAAGATAATGCAAAAAAAAAAGTGAAAATGTCCAAAAAATGAAACTTTAACTCACTTGACATTATCACCATGTGTAACTGTTGGCCTTTTTAATGACATGAAAACACTGAGCTCCTGCAGACTGCGATAGATTCTTCTCCAAATGAGAGCTGAAATGCTATAGGCAATTAGAAGAGTCTCTTGAATTTCCTTGAAATGAAGTGCTAAATGAAACGTGGTCAGACTGACAAGTCTGCTCTCTTTTACACTGAGTGTCTCTGTCTTCCTGCAGCCCTTCATGCAGAGGGGAAAGGTGTACACATCTTTTTTTTTACCAAATCAAGAGTCAATACATGTAAGCCTTTTGGTGATTTTCCTTAATTATGTTTCAGGGTGATTTGCTAGGTGGATGACACAATGAGGACATGATGTCAGTCAAATAATAAACCCTGGGTTTTTCTTCACTGTGAGCTCAGATACACAGGCGCAGTGCACTGTATGTGACTTTAGTTAGAGAGTCAGCATTTTTCATGTATGGAATAAATCAAGAAAAAACACAAAGGACATAATCTTTTAGTAGTTCAGATGTCAAAGGCTTAAAATCGGGCAACAGAGTATGGGTTGACCTCTGGGGAAACTAGGTCATGGCCTCCTTGTCCGCAGAGCTGAAGAAGAGACTTGTGTGTGATTTATGTTTCATGTTGTATCACCACACTTATAACAGTATTCACAATATTAGGAAAATTAGAGAATTGTTTTCTTCTTGAGTAAATGGACGATATCTGAATGATTATCTGAGCTGCTGTTGGACCAGATTGTTTACACACTGCTGGTTCCCATGCCCTGCTGAAACAAGCAGGGTCAGTGCAACCTGGCACAGAGTTCAAAGGTCAGCAAGCAAGTCGAGAACACCATCTGTAAGTTTGCCTCAGGTCAATCTTTGATTTCTGTTAGACCATATACTTACAAATATAAATACTTACATATACAAAGATAATTAGTTCACTGTCATTTTAACTTAATGCACTGACAGCACACACAAACAGGAATAGTGAGACAGGTCCACTGATCTTTTATAAATGACTGTTAAATTATGACAAATGAATAAATTAATGTTGCTTCTCAGTTCATGAACGACCTCTTACATCTATTTCTCATCCACCTGAGATACATTTTGCTCCAAATACACTACACAGTTGCATTTGTTAACTGTACAGTTAACTGTTGCAAAACAGGTGGTGTATCATTAATTCTAAACATAAAAAGTTGTGAAAAAAAACAGTTTAAGGTGTTGTCAACACTGTGCAGAGACATAAAACTGAGGATAACATGTTTTTCACTGTGTGTGGTAAAAAACAATAAGTTATAGTAATAATAATAATAATGTTACATTTAATATTTAGATATTGTTGTGTAGAGATATCTATGAATTTAGACAATATAATCGTTATGGGTTATATGGGAGAAAGCTTTTACAATTTGTTGAGTGAGAGCAACATAGACGCAGTGAGTTTAACATAATGGTGTCATTTGCATGCACCTTACCAAAGCTGCCCTTAGGCACACAGTTTGCATGAACAGATCAAATTATTCTAAATGTCAGATGGTAAAAGGACAACATGTCCTGCACTTCATCTGTATATCAGTAACAAAACCTGCTTTGGCAGAATTTCAAAAAGTTTTGCTTTTAGAAAATGTGTGTTTGAGTGAGGACAAAGCAAATTGTTGTTACTGAAGTCTATAGTCAACATAATTCAGAAAACAAAATATATATTTTAATAGATTTACTGTCTATCTCTTTACATTTGCAGTAATTAAGTTTACATAAAAAACAGACATACAACTAAAATCTACAGTATATGCTATATATTACTACTAATACTATATACTGTATGTTAATGTACATTAAAACTACTGCATGTTGGATGGTAATTTTGAAACGACTTAAATAATGAATAAATCAGGACTAATCAGGGTTTAAAAGGTCACAGTGCTTTTAAAACAGTAAAAAGTCTGACCTATATGTAGCTGGTGCACACAGCCTCTGCACTGAGAGTACTACTGTAATGTGAGGAGACTGTAGGAAAGGTGTAACTGCTCTACTGAAAAAAATGGACACAAGTTGGTTGTTGTTTTTTTTTTAAGCCAAGTTTGATAATGGCATAGATACTGAATTTTCAGTTTATCTTTTACTTAAAATTTGACGTTTGTGGTCTGAGCAATACACAAATGATGCTGTACATAAGTTTATACTTACACTGCCTTACAGGTACTACAGTATTCAGGTGAGTGTAAAACAATCAGCACATGACTCTACAAAGTCTTTTATTGTAACAGCAGCTTTGTAGGTCATGATTTAATGATGTTATAAACTGTAGGCTTGATTGACAGTTTTCCACTGTAATTTTGGGAAAGAGATGTTCAGCATATACGTTTTTATTTAGCTACCCAAGGTCACACAAAATTCTGTTTTGAGACGATTTTCAGTTTCAATTAGTACAACCCTTAGCAGTTCTTTTGTTCTCCTATGCTTTTCTCAAATCAGTCATCATTTCTGCAGAACAAACCAAAGCCATCTATCTTATCTATCTTTCATCTTGCAAATTTTTTCATCTGCATCACATTTTATTTGAGATTAAAGTAGGACTGTGTCTTTGTGCAGCACTAATTTCCATAGAGCTTCTGTAATTAAAGGACAATAAAGCCTTAGTAGTAATTAGTTTCTCTTGTTTGGTTGCTAGCCCATCAATTGTGCTTCAATAATACTGATCATTAGCATGCGCCTGGGCAGTGAGGGATGCTGGGAAAGGAGCCCTGCACACACAGCACTCCACATTCCATTCCCATGAAGCCATGGCACCGAGCCATGCTGTTAACCCTTTGTAAGCTGTGCCGGGAAGAGTGGCAGGATGCGCCTGGCAAAGGCCCGCACTGTAAAATAAAGAGGTTGCACTGTAACATAATAGACCTGCTGAAATAATGACCCGGTTTTTATATTTCTGAAGGCTGGAAACATAAGAGCTGCAGCAGTGGGCAGATGCTGCTGTCACGGTTTGTGTAAAAACAATTGTACCCTTCTCAGTGTTACATGCTCCTTTATTCACATCCAGGTTCACCTAATGAAAGCCTGTCTGCAACACTGTTAAGGAGCGATAGGGAGGATATATTATCACTGTTTTAATTCTGATGCATCCTGAAAACAGATCAAATTAGGTATCTTTACACAGAACAGCTCTGGGAGAATAAAGAACATTTCTGTGTAAGCAGGGTGTAGGGATTGTGCTGTAAACTGTGGCATAGTAATAACGCCAGGCAGCAGAAAATGTGCTCTGTTCTGTACTTTGCCTTGACATGATTGAAAGACAATGGTCCCATGGATAGCCCATTTCAACATCAAATGTGCATGCACATCACAGGGCAAGGGTGTGCTATCCATCACATTCAGTGAGCTGTCAGAGGCAGCTCTCCGAGCCCCAGCTTCTCTCCACACACATTTGCAAGTGTATAGCAATACAGCATTAAACCTCTATGTGCATGCAGACTTTTAAAAGTGCCCAGAAGTGTGGTTTTCTGTATTGTTGGGAGATGTTAACATGGAGGATATAATTGAACACTTTCTCTTATTTTCTTTAAATCAGTATCACACTAAACTTAAAAATGCAAGCGCCACTAGAAACAGAAACAACATTATGATAACTGAATAGAAAAAAATAATCATCACTAATTTAAAAGACTGAACTTTATAAGGATTAAAAGAGTTGTGCCCTTTTTGCTTCAACCTATTCATAAACAACACCAAAAGAAAAAGAAGAGGAACAAGCTGCAGAGGCCTATGTAAGTGAATTCTACTCACTGCTTTGGGCTAGACTGTAATAGATTCTGTAGCATCAGGTGATGTCATTAAACACAACAAATTCACATAGTAGCCATACTGATGAAAAGTAAAAATACATGAAAACATGGCCGAAATACAGAGAGAGTGCAACCTCCTCCCATCCGCCTTGGCACAATAACCCAAATGGAAGGCTTTATGAAGCACTGATGGAGGCAGAGTGCGCTTTATAATGCACAGCCGTGCACACTACTACATTTCCAGCTAATCAGAAGCGCGCAGTTGCAGAAAGGAGAGCGGTTGCCAAGGCAGCCACCAATCTCCCCTCCCCCTTCTCCATTCGTTCCTCTTTCCCGTTTATTATCGGCAGAGGTCGCATGGCAGAGGGAAGTCCAACCACTTCTGTATTGGAACCATTGCAAGAATATGCACCTCCATAACAAAGCCTGCATGGAGTCCTGAGAGCAGTGTGGAAACAGGGGCTGCACGTTCATGGGCTGCTGCTCAGTCGTAAAAAAAAAAAAGATCTAATAAGAGAGGATTTAAGTTGGAGGGTTGCTTTTATTTGTTCTTAAACAACGGAATAGTTTTGCAAACACGTGCGTATGCATGATTATTGTACTCTCCGTCTGAGTGAGTGAGTGTTTGGCATCCTGGTGCGATGCTCTGAGGAGGACTGCGCATCACCAGAGTTGGTGCCGAAGTTCGGCCGCGAACGGATGTGAGGGAAGAGTATACCGAGTAAAACTCCCCCACTTCTTTTTTTTCGTCTATCGTGCTTTGGTGTTGTGTTTGCTGAGACAATAGTAAGCCAAAGACGCTGAAAGTGATTTCATGCCTTCAGTCTCGCACAACCTGAGATGGACGTGAGATTTTATCCTGCGCCCCCGGCAAATGTGGGTTCATGCTCCCTACCGACTGATCCAAGTTGTCTGAGCTCGTTGGACTATTACCACTCGAACAAGGTAAACACACTATGCACTGTGCACTAAAATTGTGTCCTCATGTGTCACCTGTCTCTCTATATGAGCCAAAACAGTCTGTTCACGCAGTGCAAACGCATGCTGTGGACGCGTTTTATCTAAGGGCGCTCACTAGCTCGTAACACACAGCCACACACTTCAGAAAAATGTCAAGTGTCAGCAAGTACAGTGACCTGGACTGGGATGGGGGTCTTTTAATTCAATCTGGGACAGGACGCAGATTTAGTATTAACAATGAAGTTACACGGAAACCTGTCATCTTCCTATTTTGCTGTCAAGATGAAATGTGTACTTTTAAAAACTTTTTTTTTATCCACCCAGTATGGTTACTATGTTATTTCCGCGGTGAGATTGTGCAGTTGTGTTGTGCACAAAGCTGGCATTAAGTGTCCCACCCGATGTGGAATACCAGAGACGGTATAGAATCCATACTGCCCCGCTCTGCTCCAACGTTATCTTCTCTCTCAATGATTTCTTATACTGTAGCATACAAGGTTTTCCGCTGGGAGTTCAGCGATTAAATGGATGTGTGCCAGTAATGTACTGTTAATTAGTTTGTAACGAGAAACCACAGAGTCTCGTTGTTAGAAGTATCACTCTTTTTTTTTTTTTTCTGTCTCAGTTTTGGCACCCCGCGTCTTTTAACTTGTGACCTGAGCTGACTCTATTGCAAGTGCGCAGGTGACATTTAAAACAACATTATGAATATTTTGTAGTTTGACATTTTCTGAGAAAAAATAAATAAATTACGAACCTCCGAGGAAAAACAACGAGTGCCTGGTAATCCTGTTAAAAAAAGAGCCGAAGGATAGACAGTACTAGAAATCTTACAGTATATAGAAAAGTCTGCCGTGAGAGATAAGCAACAACACAAAATGAGATAAGATCACAGTAAAAGTAATTATTAATAGTACAAACGCAACAAATATCCAGTAAAAATACTATGAAAGCTGTTTAAACTGTTTAATTAACAGACTTCCAGTAGTTTTTAGCAGCCTCTCAGCCACCTGCAAATCCCATATCAGACATTGTTGTTATCACTTACCATGGTCGAATATTATATATCAGCAAGATCTGGTTGTTGTCTAAAGACCATATGAAGTTCTTTGGCTCACTTTCTCAGATAAAAATGACTTTCAGGTATGACAGTGAGGGGAATGATACTAATCACTGTTGGGGATGTTTGTCTTTCACTGTGTGGGCAATGGAAAATCTTTGTAACCGAATGGAACATTTCAGTAATTAACTGAAAAGATCAACTCCCAATTCAGTTCTCACAAATGGTGCTAGGATAGTCTTTTCTCAGGTTGGGTAACGCAGAGCTTGTTTGAGATGGAAAAACAGCACGCAGTTTTTTTAGCGACTCCTGTTTTATCACTGATGAAATAAAGTGTATATAAAACATTTACTGATAAAGCAGGTTTACACCTGTGTCACACAGATGGGCTCATATAAATGTCTCCTCCGCACAGGCCATTTTTTTGTAGGTCAAATGAATTGGGATCACTCTTCATGCATATTACGCCAACAAGATGCTGATATCCACACACTGCACGAATCCTTGAAACAAAGGTACTAGATATTAAACGATGTGAGGCGCTTTCACAAGAGCGAAAGTGACACCAAACACTGTCACCGATTCAAAAGTGTGGCACTCCTCAAAATTACAAGTGTTCGTTTGAATTATTGAAATCCCCCTCCTCCATTTACTTGGGCTTATAATTTGCTATCACCACATATGTAACACTAACTTCGTTCACTAGCAATGTAAATGAGGCCATGACCAGCAGGGATCACTTGGTGTCAAGTTAACACAGTGCACAAGGTCGAGTTCCATCCTCAAATACTTCTCAAACTGGCTGTGGCAATAAAAAGACAGCTGATTTGTTCTGTAAGTGCTGGATCTACAAGATGAGATCTGCCTGCTGCTAGTAATATCTAACAGTCCTGGTTGGCCCGGGTCTTTTTCTTAAGCAGAGACAAAAGACTAATCATAGCATTAAGGTCAATTGGTTTTTATGGGCTTACTTTGCATATTCCTGTAGATATATTTTGGTTTCTAGCAGAATTTCTTGGCTCCTAGTTTAGCGTGAGAATATTCTATTGGGATAATATTATTGGAAAAGAGTCAAAATAATTTGAATAATAAGAAATTTTGGTAAGGTGGTTGCAAATTGGCAACCATATTGATATTTAGCATCATTACCACTGTCTGGCTGCTCAAGTATCAAGGTTTTTAAAAAAGCAATTTACAGCCTCAGAAAATGTTTCTCTTTTTATTGCTGTGAAATTAACAGTTTTATCTGAGTCACACACAAGCTTAATTGGATAAAATGAACATGTGCTTGTATTTTACATTTATGCTCTGTTTATTTGCAAACCTGTTCTGTGTACTACTGACTCACTCTGGATGCTGTGCGCGGACAAAAGCCTAGTTGGAGTAATTAGCAAGTCTGTGACTTCCAGGGGAACACGTGTGCGACTGTCATGCTTTCAGCCTTTGTCACACTTTTCATTTAGAGCCACTGCTTATTTCATTCATAATAGTTCATGTTTATGGCTGCTTCTATTTCTCAGTGCGCTGATAATTACTGCAAACAACAATCCCTGTGCGAATCGTTACTGTTACTTTGGCAGTGTTGTCCATGATCAACAAAAAACGTCTTGCAAGGATGAAATGTAAAGCCTAGATTTGGCTGCCAACATTTGCCATTGGTTGGCTCTTGAAAAACATGAATCATTTTGCTAAACAAATCAGTTTGTGCTAAGGCTATATTTACCACAAAGTTCGGTACTGTTAAGAAAAAAGAGGTGAAAAACATGAAGAAATAGATAGCAGATTGCAATGATTTGGAAAGATCCATTAATAAGCTAGAAGATGTTTACTTCAATACTTTCAATACTCACGTTGACTGTGAGTGTTCGTGTTTTTTATTACTGTGGTGCTGTCCCACAGCACACAATAATACAATTATATTGGTGGTAATATGAGACTGTGCCATGTTTTAATGCTGTCTGTTACCTTACAGACTGCTTGATACATTTAATACTCATATATATTTATATTTTACGGTTTCTGTAATACTTTGCACTTTTGCATCGCAGTTAGCATTTAAAGTATTTAGACAGATCTTGCATAATACAACACATACAATTGTAATTGCACTGTGGCTATTGGTTTGTCCGACAGTTTCAGTTTGCTCTGTGTAATGGGAACATAGTGTCTGCTCCTTTATTTGAATACCTTAATCAAACAGTGCTGACTGCTGCTGCTGAGGTGAGGTGTTGACTACAGTACAGCACTAGCATGGAGTGCAGAGAGAGTAGGGCCTGTGTTTATACGCTCTGGCCCCACCCAGCTCATATATCCTCCCAACAACTGATATCTGCTTAGATAGGACAAGACTGAAGAGCTGGCTTTGTTAGTTGGTGGTCTCCTCTGCCTCAGATAAGCTGGGAAATGATGCACTCCATTTGAATGACTTATCTCAGTTTTATTTTTTTTTTACAGGACTGCTTTGTGAATGCTTGGCAAAGGTCTGATTACTTTGCATTAACATATTCTGTTTACATCAAATGATCACCCTTAACTGGAAAAGGTACCTGAATAAAACATATTTATTTCTAGTTTTGACTGAATGTACACGGGTTATTTAACACCTAGTGTGCTTAAACATAGCAAATTAACCATTCCCGGTAACGCAGGCTGCAGTGTATGTTCGCATTGAGCGATGTTGCTGCTATTAGCTAATGATAAACTCTGTGGTTTGTGACAGAGGCAGAAAGGGAGAATCAAAGGATGAGTGAGAGTCAAATGGGTTGAAGTAATCAGCGGCCCGGTATGGGGACACTGTGAGTGTGTGTGACTGCACATGCTAACTCAGAGCCATTCAAGCGTTTTGCTGACTACGGAATCACAATCACAATTGCTTTCATAGCCCTGTGCTGAGGAAGGCCATGCATACCACAGTAAGGGCTGGTGACACACAGCGAACAGGGGCAGAGCAAAAACAGCCACTAAATCATATTCTCCCTGCCCTGACACACGGAGGAGATTTTTAATAGGGATTCCGACCATTTGAAATCATTTCAATAAAACTGGAATTGGCTCTGACATTGGCTGAGTCATAGAGGCTGCATATGGCAGGGGGTTCTTACCTTAAGGTTTTTTAACCTAGTTGACTCGGCTTGCGAAAAGTCCCTTTCACAACCAACCACAAGGTGTCTACATCATTTTTTTGTGTGTTTAGGAGATTTAAAGCCATTAGTTTTAATACATGCAATTACAAGAATAGTTAGTGCACCATTTAAATGTCCTGTATCTCTTTGTTTGACCTTTAAATTCAGTGTTTGCGTTTGATGTAGGTTACGAGAGTGACAGCATGAATGTGAATGTGGTAGTGGCAGTGGTAGGGGGCCTACCTATGTGCTAATTGACCCTGGCAGTGTACTACTTCCTCATTGGTGGGTGCCAGTGCATTCCCCTCAGTGCCTGTTACCATAATTAAGACTAGCTGCTCTACTGTAGTGTGTTTACATTAGTCAGCTCGGGCCTTCCCATGGGGCAGTGTAGTGGCACATCACATTTTGAGAGCAAAAGAAGAAAGAAAAAGAAACAGTTCCAACACCTGCTGCTGAGTGGGACCCTGGGTATTTAGTTAAATGTTGATTATGTTTCGTAATGGCTGAAGGAATGACTCATAGCAGCATGGTGAAACTGATGTGCATATCATCAGCATCAGTCAAATCTACAGTATGTATGTATGTACATTAGTGACAAACAGAAGTAGTTTTAGTATGTCTTTTAATAATTAAACATGCAGTTGTTGTCGTTTAAGCTCTGACAAGAGTAATGAAGCTCTGAGTTGTCCCATCATTAGACTTTAACATGAGACTGCTAACTAACTCCAAGTTTGTTTTGTTTTCCAATAGAAAACAAAGGAAACCCCCTAGAGGACAACCAGGAAATCAACAATGTACAATATGCAGCAGATATGGTTACAGTACATCTAACCTTGTGTTTCTTGTGTTCAGCCAGGGATTCTGTGCTGAAGTAAACAAATCTAGACAAAAAGGAACAATTGTCAGAGTGCCGTATGACATTTTCCAAGAGTCATGTGCATTACATTACATTGTGTATACATACTGTATACATGCATGCAGACCAAACAGCCATAACAACATTAAATCCACCAGGTGGTTTTAATGCTATGGTGGGACATGCTTTAACACGGGAAACACTGAAAGCTGGTGATCGACAGGTGCATTGCAACTTGCTGCATATGGGGCTCCATAGCTGCAGGACAGTCTAGAGTTCCCCTGCTGATGCCTGTTCAACTCAGCGTTACACATATATATTGATTAACACATTAATCACTAATTACAGAATACGATACAAAATAATCACACTACAATCATCTGTAAGCTACATGCATACAAGCAGACTAGACCTATAATACTTCTTGTATGCATGTACTGTATCTGTTAGATATTACATCTGTTTGTCTACTGTATTTATATACAGTTTACTAGTACTTATGTACTATCCTGTACAATCCAAAATAGCAGCTCTGCCACAAATTTTTATTTTACAACATAAAAATTTTTTTATAACCTCTGTTTGATTGTACAGATGTACATAATAAAGTGGCCAGTGAGTTTATGTACATATGTGGTGTATGTATGTCCAGTACTGTATGTATGTACGCATGGAAAAGGTTGGACGCTTGACAAACATTCCCAGTTGTCTCAGCTTCCTGAGGTATGTCCTGTGCAAACATCATGGGCCATGGTATAAGCTTCTTGCCAGGGATTTAAGGGTCTTTCCCTCCCTTGTTTTCACTGAATATCCTTTACAAATATTATCGGCCTCATGTTAGTGCCATGTTTGTACTGCGGCCTAAAGACACAGTGCCCATATGGAGGTTCAGTTAATGGTCAAAGCACAGACTGATGGAGGAACAGTACATAAAGTACACTGATCTCAAAGCTCTCAGAGTTAACTAAGCATTGTGAGAAACTGAACCTCATCTGTGAAGTTTTATCTAATTGTTTTGGGAGATAAATTGTCAGTCAGAATTTCACTTTTTTTTTTTTTAGATTGGCCAGCAGTTTGTGACTTCTAATTTGAGCACCGGTGTCTTTCATTAATTCACTGACATACATTGATTTGAGCTGTGAGAGGTTTCCACTTGAGGGACACTGGATTGATAAATCCATACGATCCAGAATTTGTTCTCTTTCCTTTTTCCCCAGCTGTGACTGTCAAATTTTGTCCTTGTCTGTCAGGAGCATGTGTTTATTATGTGTGACATATTTAGCAGGCAGATATAATTGCCTGTGCAAGGCTGTAATCGTCTGCGTCCAATTCAGTCAGCAGAGACTGCGGGAGCCCACAGAGCCACTGAGGTAATCAAACTGTGGCTCATTCTTCCTCTTTGAGAGCTAATGATGAGCTCCATGATCATTTACACACAAAGTGTGACAGAAAGTACAGAAGTAATACCATAGTTTTAGTACTGTCTAATACAATGTTACTGTCTATGATTGAAAGCATGGGAAATGCCTCAAACTGGGAAAAAAAGGGAAAAGTTACTGCAGAGAAATAAAGAAAAGAAAAACAGAAACAAGTAGAGATAGAAATACCTTCTCTACCTCCCCTAGATAGGGGAGGTAGAGAAGTTAGAGGAGGCTTGTGGGTTGAGAAAGGGGAGGGAAAGCGAGCGAGGGCCTCTCGTTGTGTTGTCGACCTATTTAGTCTCAAGCTGGCTATGAGCCATGCCGATGAGTGATGTCGCTAAGAAAAACAAACAGAAAAGAGTAGGATTTGGGAAAGTTTGACACATAGTCAATAGTGTTATGCTGTCGAGGACTCTGTCTCTCTGTTAACTAGGCCTCGCCAGCCTCATAGAAACTTGGTATGGTTGTTAACACACAGGAAAGGGAAACTTGAGCAGATCTTTTTATAGAATTGTTAATAACACAGTAGACAGTAGTGAAAAACCATAGCCTAAAGCAGCACTTACTGGCACAACCCACGTAAACCAAGTACTGTATATGTGTATGCATATGTGTGTGTTTCCACTTTAGCAGTAGTGAAAGAAGTATTTAGAGCCTTTATTTAAAAGTTGCTATGCCACACTGCAGAAATACTGATATTGAAAGTAAAAGTGCCTAATTAAGAAGAATAGTTTGTATGATATTATTATATTACTATTACAAATACTGACAGTGTGTACTCATCATAATCTGAAAAATAAAAAAAACAGAAGTAACTGTACTCTTTGTGAAAGCATGGTGGTCAAAGATGATGGTTTACACCTGATTAAATCAACCAAAGTCAAGAGAAAAGGAACAAACAGTCTAAAATCAACTTGTAAGTAAAAATCATGTCAGGAACAGTAACTTAAATTGTCATTTCATCCAAATTCCAAAAACACTTACATGTAGTAATATTTAAATGGTAACACTTTTGATTTAATTTCCCCATAATTTTAAGAAATCCAGTTTCTGCTGCCAGAACAGTACGATGAAGTTCTGTGGCATTTGGTTTGTGGTGTTCCAAATGTTGATAAACTACACAGCAACATGTTTTTCCATGTTACGTTGGGTAATCTAACAGATGAACACACTGTGAACACACTGTGAATGTTTCCATTGAGAATAATTCTGCCCAGAGATTATTCAGTGTAATAGGGCCAAAACCTAAAATCCATACATCTCAAATGGGGTGATCGGTTGGATGCAAGCACTTACAGATAGAGACGAATATCTAAAAATCTGTCTGCCTGGGCAAGCCAGACAACATGTTTATTTGGCTGAACAGATCTTGAACAGATCTTTTAATCTGCTGGGCGGCGGTAGCTCAGTTGGGCAGAGCAGTATATGAACCTCGGGGTCAGTGGTAAGATTCCTGGTTCATCCTGGCTGTATGTGGAGGTGTCATTTGATAAGACACTGAAACCCTGTGGTAGAGCCGACATGTACTGTTGGTATTATTACTGTTATTTGTGTGTTGTATAATGTTGTTGCCCAGAAAATGCGAGTGCCTTGTTGGACTAATAGTGAACTTGTTGTTGCAGTTAAACAGCAACAGGTACAGTTTGGCCACTTAGCAAATGCACTGGGAATGTCATAACCAAAAACAAATGGTTGTGGCAGCGGGGCAGGGAAAGGGAGTGAAACTGAGAGATGGTCATGTTTTATTAAGCCTGATAATGCAGCCTAATCTGTGGCTCGGGTTACACAGTGCTTTGTGGGTAATTAGAGATCATGTCGTATGCCCGGCTTGCTGAAAAATTGCACTCCGCCCTTATCCCCTCCTATCTGCCTTTCACCCTCCACCTTCCTTTTCTCTCCCTTCATTGTCTCCCCCACTCACTAAAAAAAACTATATGCTTCCAAATGAGCTAGCTTCCTGTCAGGAAAATGAACAAATAAACAAACATGGCAGCCACATTTCAGGTAGCTAGTCATCATAAAGTTTGTACCTTGCTGCAAGATACTTGGAAATGTGTTTATGTGCTCAGAATTCAATAAGAGGAAGTCAACAGTGGAGCACTTTGTGTTTTACTTTGTGGAACTTGTTAGATGAATGACTAATGCCTCCTGGCAAGTGCCCCAGGTTTACTATTACCTAAACAATGGCACTTGATACAGAGCACCGTAGCCTTGGTTTTCACACAGACAGGAGCTCAGGCTGCTGTTTTCTTTTGAACCCTAAATGCTGACTGCCCATTCATGCAGCATCCCCCAAACACAGAGACGCACACAAAGGAAATTCGCAACTGACATGGTGACTTGTTGAAAAAAACAACAACAACTGCTTCTTTCATCGGTCATTGTTCTCAGTTTTTCCATTGTTAAGAACTGAGAAACATCTCTGTTTCTCTGTATCTAAAGCGAGCTATCACCATGTGTAAAACGCTAACATAACCATGATTACATGCACACTGTTATATCATTATTTAAATAATGACGCCAAATCCATTTTATTACGTGGGAATTAATGATGGGACTTTGTATTTAATTCAACTTTATTTATATAGCGCCAAATCACAACAGAAGTCGCCTCAAGACACTTTCAATTGTAAGGTTTAAGACCTTACACAATATAAGTATATACAAAATGTTGTATCATTTCAGTAACATCAGCTGCCTCCCACCATAGCCACAGGAAACTGTAGAAGTGCTGGAAGAAAACTGTAACTCTTCACTTAAATGCATGCAGTTATTCCCCTAGATTTTTTGTCACGGTCAGTGGTTTAAGCCAAAAAAAACCCTTTATGTGAAAAGCATGTGAAAGTGATAATAAAACCAACCATATAATAACAATATGCATTTATCTCTCCTGTATCTTAGTGACGACTCATAAAACCTCATCTTACAGTATGCACTATATGAATCATTGACAAAAGTGCATCAGCTAACTATTTCAGTCTTATCACTATGAGTACACACAATAACAGCATTGTCATAGGCACCAACCACAAATAATAAACTGTTTTTCTGTATGATGCGGTTAGTCACACGTGGCAATGAACTCATTAAATGAAAACAGACACCACAGGCACACTTAAGAATTGTGATCTATTCAGATACAGTGAAGATAAATGCACAGTATTTAATACGGATATATATTAATATTGCAGCCATGTAGGAAACAAAGCTTCTATCAGTTCACATCAGATATATGTATATGATACATATAAATTGTATCAGAATGCAAAACTGGACTATATTATGTTCAAATGGGACGGTGATGGCAGAACTAGAAGTCTTATACAGTTTCTTTTTGCTGGAAAATTGTACTCAATTTTCGTATGATTGTAAAAGCTACAGACCCATTGGATGTTGCTGTGATTCATCCTGTAGGGTTCTCGTGGTTTAATTTAAGCATACAGATACCCATGTATTCCTGTTAATGTTGGTTTGCATGTCTGTGTTTTGAATATAATTAATTGTCTAACTGTACCAGGACTGCACAGTTGTCTCATTATGTAGGAATATTTGATCATGCTTGTTCTGTTAGCAGCACAGTTCTGCACAGTAAGAAGGGTCAGAGCCTGAACCTGCTGGCTGGATGGCTGCGGTCTTTATATGTGGAGTTTGCCAGGTGCTTCAGTTTCCTTCCACAGTCTAAAGACGGCTGGTTAAGTTAATTGGCAACTCTTAATTTGTCCATAGGTGTGAATGTGAGCATGAATGGGTCTGTGTGTGTCTATGTGTATGTTGAATGACTGGTGACTTACTCAGAATGTAGTCCACCTCTTGCCTTGTCTTCTGGGACTTGGTTCATCGTCCCTCAACCCTCAAGGATAATCATTTATACATAATGGGTGGATGTGTGTTCTGTCATTGATAAAACAGTGTGCAAACTGTATGTATGCGTGGCAGTAGGTGCTATGATTGAATCGCCATAAACAAATTCTAAGGTACTCAGTTAGAAATGCGTAGGTTTCAGACAAATTTGGAACCCACTACAGCTCTCACACTGACAAAGGGTCATACACTCACACACATTTATACCTCTGATTTACCCCACCACTCACAGACACACACACACACACATCCCATACAGCTACAAGGCATTTCATTTCCTCTCCTCATATGACAACATCACAGTAGAATGGGACTTGGTGTCACATGACAAAAGCAAGTACAAATCGCTCTTTTTGTCTCCAGCTCGAAGGGCAGAACGGTCAGTTGTTACATAAACTAGAGTTAGTTCAATTACAGAGAAATGGGCTGTGTGTCCTTGTCATAAGCAGAGCGATGAAGCAGATAAAAAATAAGTTATCTGTGCAAGTTCCTTCAGGAAAATATCTTACGTTCCAAACTACTCCTGTTCATGGAAATATACTGTAGTGTAGCTAAGGTATGACATTCAGCTTTGGACTTCTCTACTTAAGATTATACCTGTGTTGGTAGCTTAAAGAGCACTATATCCCAACTAGCTGAGACACATTTATTTGGAATATGTGTGCAGAAAAGTGAAATTCTTATCAGGTGTGAACACCCCTCCATCCAAAGGAAGTGAGAAACTAAAACTTAACAGTCAAGTACTAAACAGACTTCTAAACAAGGAAATGAAAGCTCTGTCCAGAGATATCTGAACTCACCAACATTTGACCTTTAGCCTCTTCCATCCTGTCTGGTATGCTTGGACCAGCAGGGTGCTCTAACATTTTTAGTGTTGTTTATAATTTCTCAGTATTGAAGTTTACATTCTTCAAAGCTATTCCTTAAAACTATGAAGACTATCGAGATTTTGTCTTCAGCTGGGTTGTTTTTTTTCCGGTATACAGTGCTATTTCCAGTAATTAATTTCTCATCAGTTGAAACTGTCGTGGCTGACCTTTACTGCAGGTATTCACTGTTAGCTCCAGCACAGTGCCATTGTGCAGTTTTCAGATGAGTCTGTAATTAAGTCATCTCCCAGCCTTGAGAGCACAAATATAGCACAGTGAGCTGAGACCAATCTGCCACTAATTGTCCCGAGTTTTAATTTCTAATGGAATAAGGGCCAGAGGGAATGTCACATAATGAGATGCAGTTACTGTGAGTATGTGTGTGTGTGTGTGTGTGTGCGTACTCTTTTATCTGTTTACTGTAACTGCTATTGCCCTGGTGAGTAGAGAAACAAGAATGGGTAAAGCAAGATGTTCAGTTTGATTTTGTTACTTCATTTCTGTTTATTCTACAAAGCACTCAGGATGTCTCTGTAATTCCAAACACATAATAAATGGCAAGTGAAGCTTAAAATAGGTAACATAATTGATTGAACGTCGGCAGAAGAAGCAGAATAAGCTTTTTAGTGATACCTACTCCCTTTTACACAAACTGAGGAGCACCCTCTCTTAATCACCGTATGACAGTGGAGACCCTTCCAAAAGTGAGAAGTGCTTTTGCCCTTGGCACTCAGGCTAATGCTCAGCAAGCGTGGTTTTAGACTGAAACTGGAAAGGTTGTTTACATAGCCTTGGGAGTGTTTGTGTCATGATTTAGATTCCAGGCATTTCAACATCTAAATAAATCAGTTTAGACTTTTGAGGACAAGTAAACCTCCTAAAGAAGAAATGGACCAGCTGTGTTTAAAATCTGTAGGATAGTTTTATGTTTAAAGCTCAAGAAAATTTAGTTTTCAATTACTGCAGGCACAGGAAGTGAGAGTCAGAGTTCACAGAGCATCTGTGGTTTGGTAATGACAATAGAGATGCTTATCTTTTGATTATAATAAAAACTTGGTTTCACGATGTTACCATGTGTTTGTTGCATTGTTAGTGTTTACATCTAAAAGTTGAAGCTCATATGATTTTAACACTCAAATACAAACAACAGCTCTGGAAACAATAAGATATAAACGCTACATGAGCATCCCTGAAGGCCCATAACTATATGAATCTTTCAAACACTTTAGTGACTTCACTGTAATATTTCTACCTTATCGCTTTTGAGTGAAGTTTGCTTTTGCGACTGACTCAAGGCCCTTCCTCTTATTGTTTCAATATGTCAGTGCATTGTTTAAATGAGGTCACCCATTACCGATCTGGCCTGGGGCCAGCTTGACTTCAGCTGATTTAATTGAATCTACAACATGAGTCAAACTCAAACAAGCAGAGACTGCTTTGCCATGACAGCCTCATTACTCCACATTAAGAACTCATTTCACAATGCATTGTGACTTTGGGCTTGACAAATGGTGAATAAGGATGAAATCAAATAAGTGAGTACATTTTAGAAGACTACTCTTTAAATGTTCTGGCTGGAAACACTTCAGTACTGTACATATTTAGGATTATAGGAAAGCCAGAAACATAGTCTTTGTGCTGTTTTGTATAAGTTAATGCGAATGCCTTCTGGGTTAAAGTGTCCCCATGTTTGCTGTCTGCAGTAATGGAATGACATTCAATGCCATTTTCCTTCTTAAATGGAATTTTTGTCAAAGCGCTATGAATTCAACCTGCCTTGTCACTCAAGCTACAGCCAGTGCTGAGAGAGGAGAAAATATGCGAATGAAACCTTTCACTGCAGATTTTACTGTTAGCTGTGAGCTGACTGAATAATGACGCCTTTATCATGTCTATGGCACAACAAACAAAGAAAGCCTTCTAGTGACATACCACAAGACATGATATTAGGCAGTATAATGACTTACATTATGTATATTATTCATACACAACATTCATAGCATCTCAGCAGCATTAGCTGCATTTCATCAGCACGAACCTCGACTAAATTTCTCAATTAAGCACACATTCTTTGAGAGCCACTGGCAGCTTTTTTTTTTTTTTTTTGCAGAGCTTGAGAAAAGAAATGTACGGCAGGCTCAACGTGCCAGTGCCTCCCTCCACAATAGGAAAGAAAACGTTGAGACTGTGAGGGCTGTGGAGTGAAGATATGGCAGTGTTTGCGTAGGGCTAGGTATCGGGCACAAAAACAAACATGGCGGTCCTTAATGAGCCTGTTTGCCTGCCAAAGGTAAAGACAGCTGTTGTCTCTCACCACAATGGAGCGGGCCTTAGTGCCACGGAGCATAATGCAGCACTCTGCATCGCCATAGTAACGCTCACCTTGTGTGGACTCTCGCAACTTATTAAGTCCTCTTTACAGATAAATAGTGAGTAAAATGTAAATTGGGAGGCCATACGGCACTTTCATAAGGTCTGACTGTGAAATGAAAAGGTTTATTAAGTTTTGTCTTTAGAGCAGTAAAAGTGAGATTGCTTGTGGGAGTGTGAAACGGCTGTGCACTGAGGGTAGACATCTGACTTACTCATAACATTAGCGAGTGAGAGTTGAGAAACTGTGGCTTTCTGTATTTGATAAAGCAGAACAGTTGTTATTAGACTGTTTTAGAGGACTTACTTACTTTGCTTTTTTTCATCTGTCTTTTGGGGCGGAAGAAAAATCTTACTAAAAAATCTCTCCTGGTAAAAAAACATGGCTTCTCAAAGGGACACTAATGCAGATGGATATAAGCAAAGTGGGGGGAACTGAAATCTTGAAAAGCACTTTCCTCCTGTATGAGAAAATTAATACATTCTAGCTGTACCTGTCCAACCAAATCAGCGCTGACAGCTTTCTGCACTCCACAGCTAATTTTAGAGTTAAAAATATGAGTGAGATGACGGCACAAGCATTTTGCTGAGAGCCACTGGTAAGAAACTATGAACATTAAAGGTCCAACCATCAATTGCATTATGGTGGCTGCTGTTGAAACAAAGCCACCCCAGCCCCCACCGCTTTCCTGGCATTGTTTACAGTACGTTTTGAGCTACTGAACGGATGACATTCTTTTCCATTATTATACTGGTTTCTGACATAAAGGACATGTCAGATGTACTTATGAAACTGTATTGTATTGTATGGTTAAATATGCTGTGTAAAAGCTTTATTAGTCAGAAAAACATTTTAATTAACATTCCTTACCTATGAAATTAACCAAACACAGACAATAACTGGTCCGTTCTGTTCATTACAAATACTTAAATAAAGAAAAACTAGGTTTGTAATTGAGACGAAGGATCATGCGCTTAAAAAACATTGCAACATATGTAGATTTGTTGGTTGTTGAAAATTTCTAATGTGAATTTGTGCTTGTAAAGTATTATTCATAGAGATTTTTTACCATCATACATGTATGTAGACAGTGACTTTAACAAACATCTTCTTTGATTTCTAGTATTAATATGCACTGTTAAATCTGATCAAACAAACACTGGACAAACAAAGATTCTCTCTACCTAACGGCTTTAGTATTTGATTAAGTTTGGCTTTGCTGCTGATACTTTTACAATACAATACTGGAAGACTAAAAACTCTGCTCTTGAATTATGCACTGCTCATTCCACAAAACCGATGCTTAAATTATGTTTGAATAAGATTATAACAACGTCGTTCACTCTGAATGAAGGATTCCTCATTTTCACCAGGATTCACTGAGCACTTAAAAATTTTCTTGTGAGAAAAGCATTAACATTACAATTAAGTTGTGGTTGCAACTGTCACTGCGATGCTGTAAAAGGAAAAAAGTATATTTCCTGTTTGACTGTTTCAAAGAAACACCACACAACTTAACCCGCTGCAGTATTGTCGCTGGGTTGAAAATGTCCTTTACCACATGTTTGACACCAAGAGGTCCTGCATGGCTACTGCCATTGTGTTCTCTATGCTTTTGCATTGACAACCATATATCGCATGTGACTGCCCTTTTGCTAATTCTGGTTTAGAATGAATCTAGTAGGTTTCCTTCAATCTTATCTTCTTTGGCAAAATTGATTTCGAAACAGAAATGATGCGTTTTGTAATTTAAGCCTTGTTGGGTGGACCTGAGGAGCCACTAAGACTCGAAGGCTAAGTAATGACTGAGGTTCAAGGAAACAAGTAAAAGACGTGATGGGAGCTTAGTGTTGTTAACTGAAAAAATGCAGCCTGTCCAAATTAAACTTTCCAGGTCAGCTGGTTAGCCTAGCTGACCTAAAAAATAAGGCAGTACCCAGTAAGTACTACCTTCAGAGCTGCTCAGACTCAAAGGAATGTCAGTATAACAAAACCTAAGCCATCTGTAATGAATAAACACCCATGACAAATGCAAAATTTTATAGATGCATTTATTTTTACATCTCATGGCATGGTTTGTATTATGTCTGCTATTTTCACATAAATTCTCATTTTCTTTTTTGTCAGACATTTGACTTACTTCAAGTCTCGTTTGGCTGTAATCTGTTAGCACTCCCCGTGTTTGTTTGCAGCAGTGTCTTTCAATTAAACAGCAGGGCCAGTTTCTACAGAGATCTCATTTTCGAGTGACTCCCCAGAGAGAGAGCAGAGGAAATGGCTGAACACATCAGACACATTCGTCTTCTCTGCTTAGTTACCTTGCAGGGGGAAGATGGTGATACCCTTTTCCTCCATCTAACGTGTTTGCTTTACACCCTATGCCAAGTGTCAACATGCAGTTTCTTGACAGTCATTTTTCATTTGGGGCAAGCAGCCAGGTTTAATAAGCCAGGACATTGCACCTGTTTTTGTATTTTCTCTTCTTTTATTAACTAGTTGTTGTTTTTAAAATACCAAACTTTATAACATGTTTAAGGTTAAAAGTGCACTAGTCAGAGATTATTACCTAATAGCCTTGGCCGCTTGTTGATTGAGAATAAAAAGCCAATTATCATAATAGGATATGGGACATAATGACAGAATTAAATGAGTGTGACAGACACACAATAGGCCTGCTCTGTCATCGCCTTAGCCCAGCTCGCTTATTAGAATTAATCTGGCCTGATTAAAAATGCAAATGGCTGAAAGTCATTGACGGAGTTTACATGTTTTTATAACATTTAACTGATTTAATTACATGGAAAATGAAATGGTGAGATGTGCAATTGAATTTTTTTGTCGTTGTCACCCTCTTGCCGGTTGTAGAGAAATTAATATTCTCTCATGCCAAGAAGAGAAGGTAATGAGATTAGTGCTCTCTGACTCTCTGCTTCTCTCTCCATCTCTGCTGTTCAGAAACTGATGGTTTGGCGCATCGAACCAAGAAGAGCTGTTTTATTGTTATCACTGAAAACATTTTATCTTGGTCTTAGAAGCACCTACTGTATTGTGTGGGCTGAGAGTTTTACAGAATTTAGAGTTTCCTCCTACAGTGTATGATTTAAAAGAATAGTATTTGATTTATAGCTGAAAAGGGAAAAAAGCATTCTGATTCTTCTTTTTGTTGTTTTTCATACTCAAATAGTAATTTAGAAGAGGAGCAAAGGTCTTAACAGATGTAATTGCCTAAGGTGTAATGACAAACTGTAGCCTGCAGCAAGTTGTGAATGTACACGGCTGGCTGTGACATTTATCAGTTTAACTCAAAGGTGTTTCTGCCTCTCGTCAAAAAATAAATAAAAACAGCAGCATTAGTCTTTACAAAATTACATGTGCAACAAAAGCACATTGAACCTGAAGTTTGGCAATTAAAAAAATATGTTCCTTAAATCAGTCATCTCTTTGTGCACAGTCACATAGTATATCACACATAATGACCTGTTTCACTGAGACCAGCCAGTTCCTGTTTTCTGCCTTCATAGCAGTAAAGGTTTCAGGCTATATTCAGACTTTGTGCACCTTGTAGTGTGAGCTTGTTAGAAGTGGAGATTGATAGTTTTGCTTACTTGAAGTGTGTTTGGTATTTTTGCACTTTTTAGCCATGATCGTAAAACCTGCTAGCATGCGATGGACATGCTGTGGGGGAGGAAATTGATCTTGTTGGCTTTGTTTGTTCTAGTCCAATATGGCACCAGGCATTGTTTGCTCTTTCTTCTTTTACTATTTCTTTACATTTCAGACAAATCGTTTTATTGGTGTATGAACATGTTTTATGGCCGTTATGACTTTACAACTGTTTCAGAAGTTTTATTTTAGCCAGTATAATGTTTTTCTTCCAATCATAAAATGTCAACAAATGTGCAAGAGAAGTATTTAGGAGTGACAGAAAGTTTTTTAATCTGATTCATGCGAGTGTGCCAGATGTTCTGTTTTAATGTGCATATGTTGTGTCTAAGCGTCTGTTTCCCATCCACCTTGTGTTACATCATCATTAGCAATGCAGTTATTCAACATGTAATTTAGATATGTCAGCATCAAGCTGCAAAAGGGTTTGAGATTGTGAACATGCTGTGAAAACGGATTCTTATTTAAAGCCCATTTATTTTGCAGCAGGAAAAAAAAAAGACATACAGACCTAAAACTTTGTGTTGACAGGACAGGATCAATTCCAACATCAGTTCAATGTGTTGAAATGGAAAGTATGCTATCGATCTGTGTGCATTAGAGCTCTACAGTAACACAAGCAATGAGTGGCAGAACAAAAGAGGCACTGTGCGTCATGCTAGAGGAGCCATGCAGTACAAAGAGGAGAGTTAACTTCATACAGTCTATTGGCATTTCATTGTTTATCATTTTAAGTCCAAACGTATATTTGTCTTTCATGAAAGAATTTTACTCATTCAGATACATCTGGAACTGATTTGGGAGACTTTGAAATGTAAAGGCCTAATACTGTGTACTGTTTTGCCCGGCAGAAAAAAAGGTTGTTAAAGGTTATTGTAGTAAATTGCTGCAAAATCATGAAACAGCTTGACATTAAACACACCCTCTGAAGCCTGTTGTTATAGAGGTCACAACAAAACAGTCAACAGATTTATCTTTTGAAATCAGGTGGCTCATTTATGCCTCCATGAGCTTCCGTCAATTACAATGCGATTGTCTTATGACGCTGTAAAACATACATCCCGCGCTGATATTTTGCGTCAGCCAGCTTATATGTTCCCTAAATGGACAAAACATAATTACTCAATTGTGACACGCAGTGTGATATATCCCATTCTGTATATTTCAGCCAAAGACGAAGTGTTGTGTTGGGCTACATGGCATCATGATAAATATGCTCTAGAGGAGAAGGGTCAGGGTTGTAGGTGTAGGGAGCACTCACAAATTAACTTCAGCACGGTGACCATGATAAACATTGGGTTGTTTTTCTGTAAATATCCTAAGAAAAGTTACTTCAGTAAAATATTTCCACTTTATTTAATAATGTATACTGTATCATGGAGAGAGAATATTTTAATTCATGAACTGTAAGGTGTAAAAAGCAGTGTCAAGGCTACACTACCTTGGATATGAAGACAAAGATCTGTGACCACATCTGAGAGACAAACAGTTAGACAGACAGTGTCAAGGCCTTTTCAGTAACTGCACTGTACAACTGCACCTACACACTGATGACAGGAAACATGGTGGTGACAAGGAAAACCCTGAGATGCCACACAGAGGGGTAAAAATAGGCCACTTGGCACAAGAGACAGCAAAAGAGGGGGAGGAAAAGCTTGACAAAGAGGGGAAAATTGGTGCACTGTGTCTTCTTGTAGGGACTTTTTTTTTCTGCAAGGCCCGAGATAAGAAACTTCAGTCTTTAATGTTAACTTGCTGTTAGATCGGTCTCATTTTCGCTTGTGTTTTGAGAGAGAGACAGAAAATAGTTTTCCTTCAACAAAGGAGCAATGAACAGTCTGAACCTCCTACAGCTTCGCAGTTAAAAAAGCTGCCCACTTTAACTCCTTAAAACCTTAAATGGTTTACACATCAATTCTGAACTATCAGTAATGATTTTTCTAACCCAGGAAAAACCCAAATGTGTTGTTGGTGTCAGGATTATGACAGCTTGTTTGAGCCAGGTCCATGACAAGTTGCTCTCTCCTGGTTAAGAGTTGTTGACACTATAGGTTCTCTGTAGCAGACACTGAGGGCTTTTACTTGCAGTGGATACTGGACATGACTTGTGCTTTGCTTTTTGAATGCAAAAATGCTTTAACATGACTATAAACAATAAAAAATAATGTTATAAACCTATTGGTCATTGCCACTTTGTTGGCTTGAACCTTTGAAATTACAGTTGCTCGCCCAGGTTTTGTGCAAACAAAGACAACTTAGTATCTACATCTGATTCCAATAGTCAAATAACTCACATAAAGTATCTTCTACATGTTTCAGGGTTGGATTACAGACTGGTCAAAGAACTTGTTTTTCTGTCTGACTGCATTGGAAGTCAGGTGTGTTTAAAGGTCAGCTACACTGGAAGACTTGAAAAGTGAACTCACATATTGTTTAAATATTTGGTGAACACGTATTTTCATTGTTGCACCCGCTTGTTCATATGAAAAGTCTTAAAAAGAGGTTGGAAGATAAATTTAAACTAAGCTTTTCTTTGTCTGACCTCCACACAGCTGGTCAGTAACGTGTGGACATCGGTTCGTGGGTTTCATAAACATGCAGAAATGTGTATGTGGGAGGGTCTCCGAAGCTAATTATCCATCTGATAAGCTCTTCTGAGGTAACACATTGGTGGTTCAAGTGCCAGTCAACCCAGCCATGTCTAACCCGATCATCACGTCATCACTGGGAAATGTGGTCAAGCTGTGATGGCTGTAATGCTCGCAGTCCACTCATGGCCCTTGAGGAATGACAAACGATGTGTCCCCATGCCTGCCCCTCATCTGTATATCTGTTCACTCATCTGGGCTGCTCATTAAAGGGTAATTACCTGTAATTACTGAATCATGTCGCTTTAATGAAGATGTTGAAAGCTGTTGGAGCCAGAACGGCTGGCCTTAATTCTGAGTGATGTTCAAGATTAGTGGCAGACAGGAATTCAATAAAGGAGGACAGATTAATGAAATATTAGCATTTTTGCCTGTGCCATAGGTAGCTCTTATTATGTTTAGATTTCACATTAATTTTCAATTCCAGTGGCATCAACTTGCTTTGGAGGGCAAGTACGTGTTACTGTATCAGAGCTGGCTAATGGGCACGATGATGATGAAGCTGCGTGTGTCTAAGTACGTCTGTGTGTGGTGCTAGTCTGAGTGAGTGTAACGCTTGCTCTAATGTGTGCTGTGCTGAGTGTGTGTGTGTGTGTTCCCTGGCGGCGTGGTAAGTGTTTAATCTGGCCCGGTGGCGTGCCGTTGGCCCGGCTAATCACACTGTGTCTGTAGGAGTGCGCTGAGCCAGGGGAGCACGCCGTTGCTAACAGCGCCTGACAGACTCATTAGAGAGACCTGGCACTGAGCTAGCAAGTCACATACACACACACAAGCAAAGATACACACTCAGAAACAGACACAGTGGGAAAGGTACTCAGCCTCAACTACACAGACACTGGGATAAATTCTCACACTTTTTTTGACATTCTTACACATGTACTTGGGCTCATTCATACAATCATCCATAGACGAGTGTGAACTGTCTCTTTACGTCTTTTATACACACAGACAAAAACACACGCTCAATGCTCCACGTGTGAGAACAAGACAGGCTGTGACCCCTCGCAGTCGCAGCCCAAACACAGACAAGAGGCGATCCCTCCTCTCCTTCCCAGATGCCTGGGAAGGAGAGGAGGGAGGGCAGAAATGGAGGGTGGGAAAAAAAACAAACAAGAGGAGGTGAAGAGGAAGAGTGGAATGGAGAGAGAAGGGGAACTTCTAACACAGCAATGATTTCTCCCATTCAAATGCTGTGTTTAGACAGGCAAATGACATTTTCAGAGTCTCATTATCTGCAGTCAGGAAATAGCCTGCACCCTGTGGAAAACCTTAGGAGTGTAAAAAATAGCATGTTAGTGCTATGTGAATGTCAACTTTATTTACAGGGCTACTGTAAATATAAGGGGTGTTAGACTGTCTTTGGGAAAAACTTATCTTTTCTTCAAAGTGAAAATGAAAGTAAAAGACTATTAATTTCACAGGATTAGGTAGAATGACATTTAGCAAAGTTCAACTAACTACTTTGACAAATTACTTAAGACTTGCTTGCCTTGCACTCATGGTGAGGTTAATTGCAGCTCAGCTGCAGCAGAGCCAAGAGGAAACATTAGGTTCAGATGAATAACAGGTGAATGCAAAGCAGGTCAATATGTAGTCAAGTGTGGGCCTGCCAGCTGCTCACTCCCTCTGCTCTGCCACCACACAATGGTGACACACAAACACACACATATGCTTTGCACATAAGAAATAACAGGATGATAGAGTTGAACATGTAAACAAAACAAGCTGCAAACTATTTTTTATTCATTTCTCCATTTTAAATTCAGTTGTGTAAAACATAATTTATACATAAACTGATTCTAGTAAATACATATGTTGTTGTATTTAAAAAGTCAACAACTGATAATAGATTAGTTTAGGTTGGAGGTTTTTTATGTTTAACCTACTGTAACAACCTAGCCCCATGAAAGCCACATGTCAGCCTTTAGCTCTATAGTACGCTCCACCAACTACTGAGGAATTGGGGGAGCTGGGAGTCAGACCATCAACTCTGGGGTTTGTAGAGTTGTCATGGCACATAACCATGACGACACCAATGTGAAAGTATTTTTAATGACAAAAGAAAGATATGACAGAAGATGTGATAGTTGCAGTTAACCTCTAAACCACCAGGGGACACTCAGCAGGATCTGGGTAGGAGAAACAAGACAAGTGCAGGGTTACGGGGCCGATAAGAATTGTGACAGAAAGGGCTTTCTTGAGTGTGGAATCCGGTAAAACAGAGTGGGAAGCAAAAGAAGGAGTGGAGAGAGTCCGTGAAGAGAAGGAGGAGCCCACCACGTGATCTTTAGTGCAAGGATAGTGTGACAAAACTGGGAGAGAGCAGATGGTTAGCAAACAGGGAGACCTAGGAACTTGATTGAGAAGGTAACAGGGCGACGAAAAGAGACACTTGTGTGAAGTGACGGATCCTCTTCGTGTGCACACAAGGCAATAATTATCAGAATCCTATATCCACAATATATCTAATTCCTATGTCCACAATCCTTTAATCCAAGTCACAAGCCAGTCCTTAGTCCTATATCATGTTTCTGAAAACACACATTCACAGAAATACAGAATAAACAGAGTCTGAATAACCAAGAGCACGATCTTCGCTGTGTCTGAAGGGGGAGAGATAGAGCAGTCTAGATAGCCAGATCTCAAAGCAGTCTTTCCAAAGGGCAGAGGCAGAGAAGGTTGGTTCAGGGTGGAATCAAAGTCAGGTCTGATGATCTAAAAAAACACACAATGAACAGAAGCAGGAAAGAGTCGAGAACATCAGGGAACAGACAATGTAGCAAGTTGTGAGTGCTGGATGAGCTGCTTATGAAGAAGGGAACAGGTGAAACCGATGAATCAATGATTACCAGACAAGTTAAAACTACTGAGGGTGTGAAGGGACAGGACATAGAATATCACAATAAGAGCAGGGACTAGGAAGTAAAGCTGTAAACTGTGACAACGGTTTCCAGTAAGGACAGATGGGTGTTGGTCTCTTCAGGGAATAGTTAAATATTGCCTGTCTTATCCTTTAACATGTGATAATGCTTTGACCACTACACTGACACAAGAGAATGCCTGGCTATAACAAAAAGTTACTCTCTTTGTCCCTGTCTCTCTCTCTCACTTTCTTAGTGTCTATCTTATACACTGACCTCACTGACTGGATTTTTAATCAAGCCTGTAGCTGGGACACGTTTTGCTGACACTCTTGTTTTACGTAAAAGCCAAATCACACTGTCTTTAATTTTCTCTTTTCCACTGTAACATGTAACAAGCCAAAACTCTCTGTCTCTCTCTCTGTATTTCTCTCTCTCTTTAGAGTACAATAGCTGTTTTGCTCTCCACTCTCCTCCGTTCTCTCTCTCTCTCTCTCACTCTTCTCCAGCACAAGGCTATGACATTGAGGGAATGTGATGTGATGTATTGTAGTGAATAATGTATTCTGCGAGGATTGTACAAAGCGCGTAGAGCAGATGGCAGCAGGTTGATCTCGATGTGTGTGTGTGTGTGTGTGTGTGTGTGTGTGTGTTTAATGATGACAGTGTGTATATGTGTGACGTGTATGAGTGTGTTTCTGTGTGTGCTCACAAACGGTGAATGGGGGAGGGGAAGAAGAAGAGGGAGGTAGGGCGAGTGGGGGGTTGGTGTGTATGTGTGTCTATGTGAGCCTCCTTTGTGAGATAAAACATGCAAATTGTGGATTATTTTAATTCAGTTTTTTCTAGAGCCCTGAGCCTTAATCCCTAAAGCAGTTGAAATGAAAATAGTATATGTTTTCCTTCAAACTCTCTCCGTTTTTTATTCCCTGATAGGAATTTACAGCTACCAGCTGTCTAGGAACTGGATCCTTCGCACTTTAATTTCTCTCTGATGTAGTTATAGCCAAAGACTGATGATTACAAGCATGGAATTGACTAAAGCTAGCCAAGCCTTAGCTGTTCCGTTACACAGTGAAAGGTTCACGGTTGTGAAATCTTTTTGATTGAAAGGAGATAACAATGTCGAGCCTAAGAATAGAGCTGAATTCTCAGTTTGTTACTTTGAGGGGACTGCAGATGTAAAATATGCGCATTTATAAACACTTGCACATGCTCAAGCACACTGACATATAAATCCTAACCAACAAAAAGAGACACAGTATTTTAGGATTGCAGTGCTTGCATTAAATTTAGGTGTTGTTCTGACACTTAGCTCATCAACAGCTTGTAATTAATGTCCAAACAGTACATGAAAACATCTTTCAACTAACCAGCTCTTGAAGTAGTCTGTTGTCACACATAAATAGCATGTTTTTTTAATTCTGGAATGAATAAATAAGAGCAAAATGAGAAGTGTCTGATGCACTATTTTGACTAAAGCACACAAACAACATGCACTCATTTTTCCCTGTATGAAGCTGTCTCCTATAGATGAAGCTAGCAGATGGTAGAATCCATTTACATTCATTTAGGTGATGTGTTTATACTGAAAGTTATTCTACAGTTTCCTGCACTTAGCAGAGACTTTTTCTATAGGCCACTGTTTGTGTTTCAAGCAAAAAATGTGCAGCATGATGGCTTCATTATTTGCACAATTATACTACATTGATAATGTGTTTCTTGGCAGCTTCCTGCATATTTCCACCTCCTACCTACGTGTTAGTTACCTGTCTTGGGAACTTGTTATGTGATGCCCCACATGCCTCTTTCACTCAGGACTTGAGGGAGCCTGAGCGAAGTGGCAGCAGCAAGATATTCAAGGTGGCATGTTGGGCTGCAAAGTGCACAGGCTGGTGGATGCCTGGCAACTGGCCTGAAATACTGTTATGCTAGACACCACAACAACAGCAATCATGTTTTTTATTGTATCCTCCTACAACACAGATGAAAAACAGAGGAAAAGTCATAAACAAGTCATTCTCTTCACAGAAAATGTTTTATCAATTAATTCATATGAGGATTTTCTTGAAATACCAAGGCTGACTCTAAGCACATGGAAGTGAGAAAGAGAAAGCTACTACATCCTTGTCTCTTTTATATTAGGGACATTGAGTATAATTAAGTAAATGTATTTAAGTATTTGAGCAAGCCGACTCAGCCTCTCTGGGATGGTTGATATTGTACTTAGAAAGAATATTGCCTGAGGCAATTCATTAGTGGTAAATAATTGAGAGGCTCAGATAGTGCTAAGGTGAAATGCCTGTTATTATTTTATGGAGTTTGTGTTCTTAGGGCACTTCAGTTTAAGAATATTAAAAATGCACAAGCCTTCCCACAAATTACTCACTCGAAAGATTCACAATGGGTGCTAATGACTAACCATCTATCTCCCATTGTTTTCAAGCTCTGTGAAAGTGTTTTGCTGCACCATTATCAATTCCGTTTCTGCTTTTGGTAGTGTTCTTTTAGTTTATCATGCTATTTTACACGATTTTTACATGTTTTTATTTGTTGTATTTTAGGTAATTAAGGCACATCAGCTGTTACAGCAGGATATATTTTATTGACGTCTTATAATTTATTTAATTTACCTTTTGTTTTAAAATGTAGTAGCTTAGATGGCAGCGTTCTGTCTTTCAAGACGTTGTGCGAACAGTGTAATGGAGCTGTTAACCAAATATGCAGTCAGCCAGTTTGGAGCCATATCTTATGGGCTTATGTTATACATAGATTAAACACCATCTAGAGATGTCTCCTCGGCAAACAAATAAATCTGTCTCAGGTCAGCGTTGCACCTGCATTATGCTCCTGCATGCTGGCTTACATGAACTTGCACTCTTTCTGCTGAAAGGTTTTCTAATGATTCTCTTTAAGCCTCACTAGATTTTGCTTCTGTGTTTTATTTGTCTGTGTAGACTTCAGCTCAGATGAACTCTTATCTGTTAAAAATTGTCACCTTTATATGTCGGTTTTCCGGTGATGCAACTTAAAGGCCACTGAGGTTTATTTAACATCTTATACGCCCACACATCACCACGTGATAACCAATAAATGGGGGAGCATCAAGGTCTCATTGGTTATTCACAGTACTGTATGCACTATAATAGCATGATGCGTTTAGCCCGTGGTCTGTGGTCTGGGCACAGAACCTGTTTGTCCTTAACAAGTGAACATTTGTGCATAGTTGTGTAGTCTTTGGTAAGATGCTGACACTTGCGGTAGGAGTGTTTTGTCAGCCATGCCAGCAGCAGGACTGAAGGGAGGACTATGTCAGGTTGTCCATCCATCTGTCATTCTAGCAGCCTTTTTGAAAAGCATGATGGCCCAGTGTGAAATTCTAAATAGACTGATATTTGGTGTACTCATTCATGCTCCCTAGGGGATGAATCCAAATGACTTTGATGATTTTCTGATTTGTCATCTAGTGTCACCAGCACATTAGAAGTTCCACTTCTTCCACATTTCAGTTGTTGACGGGAAACCTCTAATGCTAATGAGCACATTTTTGTCAGTCTTAGCATGGGAGAGATGTCCTACAGTTGCTACGCACAGAGCATAAACCCATCTTACTATTACTAGTAACAGCATTGGGGCTCCCCCAGGCCACATTCTTTTCAAAATTCAGATTTTTGTTGAGTAAGGAGAATTTCAGCCTCACAGGGCTGCTAGTCTGACTGTAGTCATGTTCATTGCAGTTTAACAAGTTTTGTGAATGTGATTTGATTACATTAGATGTTTGCAGGTCCCGTTTATAGTGTAGGTTATACTAGATTGCCCTGAACTACTCTCACAGTTGTTCATAACCCAACGATTGCTATGAGCTGTATGCACTGTATGTGGAGACAATGTAAATCCACTTGGTACTCTGATATTCCAGATTCTTGGCTCACTGCCAGTTTCCAGCCCCACTGTCTTGTAGGGGGTTTGTGTATATGCTTGTCAGTGTGTGTAAGAGAGAAGGGAGGTGGGCATGGGGAGGAGGCGTGTTTGGGGTGGAGGGGATGTCAGCTCATTAACCTCCATTCTTTCCCTAGCATGGCGCTGCTTAGAGTCACTGTGTAAGTCTCATGTCATTACTCCTCCCCCTGCACGCGTATGCTGGGTACGAGGGGAAGAGCAGAGAAACCGGAGGAAGGGAGAAGCAGGGAATGGTTTCAGAGGGAGGGGGGCCCTTGACATGTGCCTTTACAAATGCCCTGCTTGTACCTCACAAAATAAGGCCCCACCATCTCGTTTCCTTCCACACTTTTGTCTTCTCTGTCTCTTCTCGCTTTCTCCCTGCTGTATCTCTCTCTAACCACAGGTCCAGTACAGCGTGGGTGAATGAGGGGTTAGGCTCCACACTTACACCCCCAGGCATCAGTCCAGCTAGGAAAAGACAGCCCACTGGTGTGGTGGGATACAGTAGCTAAGGCCTCAGTTTCTAAGTTTGCTCGCCAGTTGATTCAGAAAGATGCACCTGGGCTTGTTGGTATTTTGTACTGTAAAGTGGAGATACTAAAATTTTTATCAAATATCTCATCATGGAAAATACATTTACTGGAATTCATGAAATTCCCCGCATCCACATGCACTGTGCATGCTTAATATATACATATAGTTATAGAACACATTACAAATAATCATTATAACTCATTATTTTAAACAATAACTGATATTACATATAACTGCTTTTAAATTCAGGCACACTTACTGGAATCCACAGAAGATGTCAGAAGTACAGAAACTTTGTGTATGTGTGAAAACATGAAAATGTGTGAAATACACCCATGTATTATGCCAGGCCACACTGTGCCGGTATCTATAGAAACAAATTAATTCCTAATACGATAGCACCTTTCACAGCTTTAACCCTAATGAATAAATGATAAATGAAGGATAGTAACTATTTTACACAAAAGAAAAAAAAATTTTCCCAAAGTATAACCTAGATCTTTCTTCAGGCAGCTTGTAAGCTGACTAAGATGTTCCAGTTAGTATGAATTTCATAACTTATAATAATTTTTGTTATAAGTATGTGTCACACTGTAGAACATTTTTTGAGTCTGTCCATGCATTACTAGTGCTACAATTACATGTTGTTCTAAAGTGAACACAGCAACAATCTGATTATCAGCAACAGTAGTTTAACACTTTATTACCACACTCTATTGTACTTCATGCTGAGGTCTATGCCATGATGTTTAAATACCCAAAGCATCATACAGCCAAGACTTTTTGCCTCTCTCCTACTAAAGAAGACACTTATGGAAATATACTAGCATGTTTCCTAAGTTTGTAAAGATTTATTTTGGTCACTGTCTGAACAGTTCAACTTCAGCCTTTTTTTTCTTCGTCTTCTTTTACTCTTTCATACTTCATTCTGTGCAGAGGCAAGAGAGCAGTAGATTGCAATAAGATAACCAATTATATGCTAGAGGAAACCAGACTTTTTTTTTTTCCTGTTGCAGTTATCTGATGCTGCGGTGAGCAGAGGCAAAGGGCTGGGGTAATGTGACATTCACTTTGCCCTTTATCTTCTCTCGTTGCTGTTTACCCCAGTCAGTTAAAAGTGGCTTGTGCTCTGCATCCTCTCTTGCTACCAGAGAAACCTCACTGACATAGACACACTTAGACACGCGCACATAGTGTATGGACACTCATATTGTATAGACAGACACACGTATACACATTCTCCCCCCAGACGCTATGTGTCAGGTAGACTGGTGGGATAACTACTTTCCTCCTAGTAGCACCCTTGTTGTTCAGTATAGCACTGCTGCACCTGCTGGGGCTAGCTGCTAATTGCATTTGATGCTATTCTGTTTGATGCTGGGAAGGTGTTTCCCAGCACTGGTTAACGGGCAGACTGTTGAAGGCCACCAGGGCAGGATGAGGGAGACCATGTGGGTGGCACTTTGGTCTGACATATTTTTTTGTTTTATACCTGTGCACATGCTCTCACACGTGGCACATAACATTTCAATGACCTCTTTTGCACTCTGCTCTTGTTACTGCACAGACATACTGATTATACTAATGATACATAATTAAGCTCCATGATGGCATTCCTGTACCTCTTTGAGAGACAGTGCAGTCATGTTTCATCCGCTAGGCAGAAAATGTTTAACCTAAAGCTGTAGCTAGATAGACCATATGCAAATTTATATTCTTGAGCTGTTTTGGGAATTTTATGGGCAGAAGAACAAAATGGGCATCACAGTGTTGTTCAAGTACATTTTATAACCTAATTTGCAAACAGTTGCCTATTTACAAGCCCATCGCTCTGGATGTACATTAGCATTACAGTTTTTTTCAATCATTTACACACTAAATGAAAAATTAACACACAGTTAGTAAAACTCTGCTCCAAGGAGCAAAACAACTCTACTGATCTGCACAACATTACACACAAGGTCTGCTTCACACTTTTTGCAAAACTCTACACACAGTGATTTTCAAAAGAC
>JAUYWH010000025.1:9347582-9368211 GCA_034779795.1 Ctenopoma multispine | reverse complement strand
GTGTTTGGTTAATTGTGTGCGGCATCTAGGAGACGGAGTCCCGTTGTCAAAATTGCGTGTAAACGATTGAAAAAAAATGTAATTTGAAATCAGGTTTCTGGCCACCTGATCAATGTTAAATCCAATATTCAATATATTCACCACTAGCAGTTAATTTGCATCCATCCACTTTAAATGTCTATTAGGCATTCTGTAATTTGTCAAGTTAGTCAGGTTTTCAGATCTTATTGGTACATACTATATAGCTAGGTATCACATGCATAAAGATGGAATACTATGTCTGCAAATTATATGGAGTCGGTGCATATAAAGTGAAAATGACATTTCTACAGTGCCAGTACGGAGTCTATTTATACAGTATACAATTAGAAAAAGTCTGTAATTGCTGAAATATGATGGAGCCACACCAGATTTTTTTAATCCAAAGCTGAATGCAGGTAGTTTTGAGAAAATTGGCAGCACAACCAGAGTAATGTCTGTATGTTCACTCCACTTGGCGCAGAGTTATAAATGTGCCACAAATGCCGGGCACTGAGAGTCTACTGAGAAGGTTCATTCTTATTTTGGAAAATGTTCATTCTTGTTTTGGAATACCCTGGCAACTAAATTGTTACATCCCATGCAAATGTCCACTGCTTGCTTACCCTTATCCCATGTTTTGGGTAGTTGTATATTAGGAGGTAAAGCAGGTTGTCACTAAAAACAGGAGCAGTGGTTTGTTCCCCATGTCCTCCAGTCCACATGTTGAAGTGTCTTTGGGCAAGTTGCTTCAATTTAGGGTTACTTGTAAGTCACTTTGAATAAAGTATCTGGTAAATGTGATTTGTGTGTATTTATGGTCTGTAACAAAACATTTTTTTCTGCTATGTGCAGTCACTAATATGAACTACTTACTGTAGGCTACAATTAGTTTTTTGTTTTGCCTTGTGTGTCTGTATTTGGAGCAGGAATCATGTCGTTATTAGAAATTATTTAATGAACTTATTTTGAAGTTTTGAAAAACTATGAACACACCGTAAAATAAAAGCAGAAGTTTTTAAACTCTCTTGACCTGTTATTACTGTCAAAAAGGTGTGAACTATGATGTGTGACCATCACTGTTGAGATTTTTATCTTGCTGTGAATGTAGTAACTCTCAGTGAACCTGAGTTCACAGAGAAAACAAAACATCATTTAGCACCTCCCCACCTGGTCTTTACACACGCACACAGACCCACACCGCACACACACGTGAACACACAGACTTGCTACTCAATCTCTCCGCCTATCTCTCACCATTTCTGCTGTTGGCTGTTGGTTCTGTTTTGTGGTTGCTCCAGTGCAACAGAAAGTGGATGAATGAGAGCTCAGCTCGTCTTTTTCGTTTTTACACATCACAAGGTATAGGTGGAACCGGAAACAGTTGGAACTTGTGTTGTGTCTTTTGTGAAAAGAGGGTTTTTTTGTCAAGCGTTGTGTGTTTGTGCATACAGTATCTGGATTTTTTCACTGTGCTTTTGACTAAATCACAACAAATAGAGTTAATGTTCCTTAGATGTGAGCTGATGGATTGCATCACAAAACAAAATAGTTTTTAATATAATTAGCAGGAGAGGTGATAAAAATTTTTAACACTCTGCTATAACGATTCATGTTTCCAATTCCTCTAACTAAATACTTTCTAGGATGGCACAAGGCCAGTAAATTCCAAACAGAGTTTCAACAAAATCCCACTGAGAGATATGGGAAGCTACTTTATGTATCTTGTCCATATCAGGTTATTTCATCTATGTGGTCCCTGACCGGAGCACAGTGTGTCCAGATAAACATGGCCTAGGTTTTGCATATGAAAATGAACCGTGCAGCTGTTAAAGGTGAGGATACATAAGACGCTTGGCGTTAGTGGATGTGACCCCAGTGTTGCTGTACATGAGTGTATGCGTGCAGTGAGTGTGTGTCTAGCGTGTGTAGTTTGTGTGTTGGATCAAACTCTCACACCCAGGAAGAGGCCCTGTTTCCCTTATCTAACGACAACAGAGCATGTGTCGCCATGGCCACAGGCTGTGCTTTTTATGGGGTTTGGTAGCGTGCGTGCATGTGTATATGTGTGTATGTGAGTATGTTTGCTGTGTTCATTGTTTGCCTATGTTCATTGTTTGCTTGGGGCGTGGTGCAACACCAGAATTGTTACTATAGTGTCTCATCTCTGCCTCTTGTTCTTCCATGCAACTGTATTTATTGTAGCTTTCTTTCTTTCTTTCTTTCTTTCTTTCTTTCTTTCTTTCTTTCTTTCTTTCTTTCTTTCTTTCTTTCTTTCTTTCCTCTGCCTCTCTGTCCTCCTCTGTTTTTACGTGTGCCTATATGTATTTGTTAGTACACTAGTGTGTGCGTTTCTGTCTGTCTGTCTGTCTCATCCTCTCGTCTGGTTTTGAACCAGCAGTGACAAGTTGGGCAACATCAAAATTCAGTGGCACATTGTCTCAGGTTGAGGTTTGTTAGGTCTTTCCTACAGCTTAATTGAGCTTAGGATGAGGGAGAGAGAGAGGGAGATGTAAGAAGAGAAATAAAGAGAAGAGGGAGAAGATGAGGAAGAAGGGTGCTCAAACAGGCATACATATTGCATGAGCCCCTCACCACCACCACCACCACCACCACCACCACACCCCTTTCTTCACAGAATGGCTGTGTACTGTTCTGGGCTTATTAATTCCGCTCGGTGAGAGAATTATTTTTAGAGACTTGGCATACTGGCAAAGGCTTTTAAAGTCACAAGTATTACACATTCTGCTTATAGATACCCCTTTATAAATTGAAAAGTTCTAAAAGTTTGTTGTGGTTGTTCTTTAGTGTGATACTGTATGTTTTTAAATTTCGATATTGCAGTGGTCTGCTTGAATGGGGATGGGGCACAACTAAAATGGTTCCCTTTATTATTCTTAGCTACTTCCTGTTATATCATTTACCATGTGATGTATAGTCCAGTATGGTATGTGATAGAGTAGTGAAGCCTAACCATGAAAGATCACTTCAGGGTATGTATTATTTATATATTTTGATTGTTAATGTCTATGCATTAGCTTATGAGCAGCAATTTAATTACTCAGTTGGTCAAGGTGGAATTTAATGTACTTTTGAGTAGTTTAATGTATAACAATACAGAATATTTTTGTGCAGAATCTAAAACTCAATATGCAGTAAATTAACAATTGAGACAATTAAAGTTATAAGTAGTAGTAGTAATAAGAACAAAGTAGCACACGGCAGAAGTATTGAAAGTACCTTAAGGACTCTTCTACACCAGTCCCCTAAAGTTTACTTTTACTTCAAGCACAGGTGATTGACCAAATGTACATTTCTTTTTTCATCACCAAGAGACTATTTTTCTCTCTAATGACTGGACAGTTATGGCGTTACACAGGCATTCAAGCAGTCCATCTCCACCCAACCCCCATCACAAACAGATGTTGCCAGAAGGCTTTATGAGGAGCTTAAACGAATTGTCCATCAATCAAAAAACAGTCTTCAGCAGAGTCTGTAATTTTTTCTCCAATCCTGCCATCAATTGTCTCACCGGTGAACTCCAAGATGAAAAGAGTCCAGCACTGTGTTGCACCATTAACACCGTGTAAATATTACATGTTTTCCCTGGATATGCTAGTTAGCATTACTTCCACCTTGTAGCTTCATTATTTTTGAACGCTCAGCTTTGTCGATGATTGCAAGGCATGACCTAGTTCTGAGACGCACTTTCTGTCTCTGTCTCTCTCTCTCTCTCTGTCTCTCTCTTTCTGTCACTGTCTTTACTTTCTCACTTTTCTTGCTCATTTATTCACTCTCTGCATCTTTTTCATTCTCTCACCATTTCATTTTCTTTTCGCAGTGAATATGTCTACCTTTTTCTTTGTCATTTATTCATTGTCTTTCTCAATTGCTGTCACAGCATTGCCTTCATCCTTTTACTGTGTCTCTTTTCTGCCTTTGTTACTCTCATCCTTCTTCCTTCTCATGTATGCATTCTTTATTTCTCAATTTGTCTCTCTTCCTCAACCTATTATTATTATTTTTCTCTATTCTCACTACCCCCCTCACTCTGTCTCCCCCTCCCTCTCACCTCTTTCCTTCTTTTGCATGTTTTTATTCCTCTCACCCAGCACCACATGTGTCACAGAGGGAAACATCGCAAGCAGTGGTCCCTGCTGAACAATTACCATGCAAAGCAATTCAAATAGAGATGTTTGCCGAAAACAACATGTGTGTAATTACTGCTTAATGAGGCCCTTGTCTCAGGCAGAATGCCCAATTAGATTGCTGATGAGAAAACGATGCCAAGGCCCACTGAAGAAAGAGAGGGAAGAGGGGGAAGGAGGGTTAGGGAGGGAGAAATAGAGGGAGGTTGTATTACAGAGAAAGGTAGGGAGGATGAGAACATGGCAAAGGGAACAGACAAGAAAGAGAGAAGCAAGGAGGGGGTGAGAGAGGGAGAGAGAACGACAGTGGAAAGAGAAAGCTGATTTCTGCAGTAAATGTGGAGTAATGGCAGAGCTGATAGCATTGAGCCGAGGATAAATTGGCATTTTAAGTGGGAGAGCGAGGCAGTGCAAAGGAGAACTATCGAGAGAAGAGCAAGGGGAAACAGCTTTACATTGAAATATATGGGCAGCCATGTTAAAGCACAAAATGGCTGACCTTTCTAGGCTGTCTTTGGCCTTTTTGGTGAATATTATATTACAGCTGTAATTGCTGAAAATGAGCACTGTCTGACTTCATGTCTTCTATTAGAACAGAAAGACACACTAAAAAGAATTGGGTATTTAAATGGGCAAAAACACAAGATCTTGCAGTATTCTTGTGGATGGAAATGGCGTTATTCAGCATCTGTACTCTCTTTTCACCAGAGAGAATCTTATCCTAAAGAAGCTCTCAAAATGGCTTTACGTCACAGAGATATCTAAGTGGATTTCAATAGAATGAAATTGCTCAGTTAGGCGAGGACAAGAGGCTTTCAAATGAGGAGCAAAGACTTTGTTGCAGATATGTCACAGAGGTCAACATCACTTTGGCCCCTCTCTCTGAGCTCCCGTCACTTCTCACAGCAGTTTTGTCAGGTAATAATTGCCGCCACAGTTCATTAAACAAATTAGCGTCTTTATTTTCAGCATGTAAAGTTGAACAATTAGTCATCATTCAATTTCACTTGAAATGAATGTGCAGTTTTTACTGCTAGTGTGGGGCTTTTGTTTAATCATGTGAGGTTTGAATGAGGCATAGATGCAGTGCATATGCAGCACTTGTCTCAGTTTCATGTTTGGCTATGAGGTTGAATGTAAATGTAATCATTAGAATAACCAAGTGAATCGTCACAAGACCTTCCATGATATGCATCGTTAACCAACCATTGCCCTGAGGCGTCCGTTCATTCCCCTGGCTTTTCTTCTGCAATAATGTACAATAATTTCTCTTTCTCACCACTCATATGCTCATTTAGCTACTTCGACGTTTTCCTGTCTACCACTGTAGATATTAGATTTCACCCCCAGGAATTCTGCCCATTTCCGTCCATTAGTCTACCTAGTTGGATATTGTTTTGAGCAGGTATATCTTACGATCAATTTGTATCCACTCATATTCAGCATGTGTTTATCTCTTAAGCCTTGCGTCACTTTCTCCGTAGGCACAAACTAGACCACCCCAAATGAAAAAGGCCCCCCGTATCTTCACATCTTTGGAATTTGATGTGGAATGCTGTCTAGTTTGATCATGTTGTGTCTGCTGTCATTCCCTGAGCTTTCGGCACATTGATATCACAAAGAATGACCTCAGTCAACAAACAGAAAGTGGGCTTTATTTGACATGTTTGGTTTCTGTGTAAGCCTGTGTGTATGTGTTGAATGTTATTATGCAGTCCAGTCCACACTTTTTCCATTTTCTGCAAGCGTGTTATGACAATGCTTGATGCCTTTGGAAGCCAAGGGCATTTCACGATACAGCTCTTCTTAACATAGTAGCAGTTTCTCAGTCACCTTGACACTGCACATGTTCACTTACTGAGCTGCTAGTGGAGCAAAATCTCATTTTCTCTGGAGCTACAATATAAACAGAATCTGTGTTGTTTTTTCTTCCTTTTTAGCTGACTCAAAGCTGACCTCAGTCAGGAATCCTTCAGGGATTTAGGTTACCAATGCACTAGACATCATAGCTAGCATGTTGCATGTAGCACTCAACTGGTGACCCTGGAGTTACTGTATCTCCCAGCCCCACAGGTGGTCAGGGGTCATTTGCTGTTACATGAGTCTTAACCCCATGTCAAACAATGTTTTGGCACCTGCAGAAAGTATTCTTTAAATGCCTTATTAGCTCATGCCCTCGCTGTGCTGCACACAGACTTACATACACACACTTTATCCACAACCTCAAAGACAGCACACACAGGCTTTACTACTGTATGCACTCATAGTTTCATTCACACTCATTCTCTCTCACAGACACACAGCAGAGCCCACAGGGGAAAGCCCTCTCTCATCACTGTGTTCATGTAGCCTAATTACCAGCCCACTGACGAACAGTAATTACCCATGCCGCCATGCCACCACGAGGTTTAACCAAAGTGACAAAGTCATTAGTCTCACACTTCAGGCCACCCGTAAAGAGCTTTTCCTTTTCGCACCTCCTCCCCAGTGTCCAATTTTTTTCAAACCTCCTCTTGCATAAAATATTTATTTCTCCTTCTATTTCTGTCCACAGTTTGATGGTGACAACATGTACATGAATGACAATAACCAAGAGTTTCGGTCACCAAACCAGGTAAGGCAGCCTACATATTTTCTTGTAAACCCCACAAACTTAAATATTTAAATGTCGTGGGAAGTTGTCAAGTTACTAGCTTCAGTATTTTCAGTATTTGCCAGCATTTAACTAACATATTTTATAAAATTATTTTTTGATTTATTAGATACATCTATTTTAGCTTAAAATAAATTGGTCTAATTCAAAATCCCTGCAACAAATTCATGAAGATGATAATGTTCAGTTTTTGTATATGCTGCTTTAAGAGGGTTTTTATTATTTAGCCTAACTTAATTTAAATAAATGGAGTGGACAGTATAATACAAACATCTTTCACTGTGGGACAGTTCAACAGTAGCATAAATTAAGTCATTAAAACGATGACACCTCTTTCAACCAGTTTAAAAAAATTTAATTTTATCACCTTCACAAAGGTAGAATAGTTTCTCACATTGGCCTGTGTACAGTATCATTGGAAACAGTAGTGTTACTGCTGTAGTACCTGTGGGTGCATGTGAATCGATGGATGAAAGTGCACAGTATACACTGTGTAATTGTGGAACTAGCAATTAAAAATGAATATTTCAATTCTAGCATATTTAATTACTCCATCCATCAGTACGTGGAAAAGTTTGATTCTCCTACATTGAAAAGCATATGAGGAGCTACTGCAGAAATTTGCATTGAATATTACAGTTGCTCAATGCAACAAACTCAACATTAAACATAGGTTAAAATTCATTATCCAATTTTGATTGGCTTGGTTTGGGAGATGATAACTAGCCTTTATTTGATAGTTTTGACAGGAAACATGGAGAGAGAGAGAAAGAGAGAGAGAGAGAGAGAGAGGATGTGTCATGTAACAAACGTCCCCAGCTGTGGTAAATAAATAAAGATTTATAAACAATAATAACAACAATAATATATTGTTGTTCATTTCTGATACATCATGGCAGCCCAAGCTCCACCACACATGTATTCGACATTTTTGGTGCCCTTTACATACCATTTAATCAACAGATTAAATGGGGATGTTTTAATCAGTTAATGTAGCCTGGGGATACATTACTGTTGCATTGCAATATGAATTGCTTTATCAGCTTTCTGAAATACATCTGTCACATTATTTTATCTCTAAAGCATAGAAAAGTTGTCTTTTACCAAATTGCTCTTTACAGCAATTGAGGAAATCATGTTGAGAGAAACATTTAATGCATCATAAGATAAAGTATTCCTGTGATGATGATTTTATCCAAGCACTTCAACATAATATCTTTCACATCAGAGGGATTAAATCATCAACCCACTGAGCCAGACAAGTCACTCACAGTTAAACTAGCAGCAACATTTCATCACCCCAGGCTCATTGAAGAACTTGTCCCAGTATGGGGCATTACAGTGCCAGTCACACATTCAGTGAGTTAGACAAGCACGATGCTGAGTGCTCCCAGCTGGTACGTGTGAACACATGGCTGGACATATGTCAGAATTTGGTGCTCCAAGATTTGTTGATCCAGCAGGGAGGCATTCATGTTCTGACAAAACGCGGAACGAGGTGGAGGCTCCTCATCAGTTAGCACCTTGCCAAATACTGTCAGAAAGTCATGGGATGCAGACAGAAGGCTGAGGACACTGGGGCGCCCCCTGCCACACACACACACACACACTCAAACAAAAACATATGCACTCACACACATACTGTAATAGGAAGTGACACGTTCTCTGACACAGAGTTATTCATTATTCATAAGCACATGTGCTAGTAGACATCCTCGGTTTCAAATTGTTTTACTCATATAAACTATCCACAAATGCATATGTTCAAACTTGGAGGATACGCACTGACACAACTCTTCCTCCAGCTCATAACCTTATTAGTAACTATCGTGACTACCCAAAATTAAAGGTTCAGTTCACACATTTTGCACAAAACATATTTTCTGACTTTCTGATGATGGTATCTAGTGATTCATTTAATAGTGTTGTGAGTGTACATTTTTGATATGTCTCTGAAACTTCTGTTACCATACTGTGAATTAAATGTATTACGTGGTCCCCCATTTGTTGAAAAATCATGTTTTAAAAAAACTCAAGAGACAATTCTCTGGTTACTCTACATAATCTATAAACCTTTTTTGTCATTTGTATGAACTGGCCCTTTATAATAAACCAAATTACAACAATACCCATAAACCCACATTTTAACTTGAAATAACCCTTTGAAGGAGTGAAAAATGCGCTGACTCTGAAGATGTTAAACTTAAACTGGGCCTTGCAATGACTGACAAAACAAGAACATATGTACGTGCCCATAAAGGCACAACATATACATTTATAACCCCAACTCCCACCCCCACCCACGCGCACATATGTACTCTCATAAACCCTCACAAACACACACCACTATAGCCAGAAGGTTGCCTTTCGTTTGATGCTGGGAGTGAGTGACTGTAATGAGGGGTCGAGTGGGAGCTTTAGCAGCTTATTGTCTGCTTATATCACACATCACAGTCTACGAGGTCCGTCGTTGTTAGCCGTGTTTCCTGGTCTACCCTAATTATGTTACTTCGCGTGCATACGTACATGGGTGTGTGCTAATTGGGATAAATTTCCAGCTTTGTAGTTTGTCTGCTGCAGTGGTCATATGTCAATCATCAACACCCACTACAGGTTTGCAGTGTTGTGTCAACAAATAACTTCTTAGTGGATAAGGCAATTTGGGCTTTTCAAAACATGTCAGTTGCAGCTGATGCTCTGTCAGTGCTGTCAGGTAGAAGCTTACACACCATTTGTGAATAGCAGTTCAAACACAGAGTCCACTGTTTGGTTTCAGACGCTTTAATACAGCTGATTTAATTTAGAATATGAAAGAAAGAGGATGCGTGCCTTCATTTTCAAGTTGAAGGTTGCGTAGAGCACTTAGCACACATTTTAACCTCATATCTGTTTTAAAAATAGCACTTATTTAAATGTAACACTAGAACAACAAGCAGAAGTGAAATGTTTTCTGAAATAAGCATAATTGCAGACCCAATGGCAAATAACCAAACGCTTAGCATCTGACACAACTTTTTCTCATGAGAAAAAGAACATATACTCCCTTAACCCCAGTGTTTCCCTTAATGTGAAAACCATTACATTTGTTGTCTTGTGCAAACACGTTTGTGCAAATACAGTAAATGTCTTATTTAAACACACATTTCCTTGTAATTTAGGCATGTGCTCTGGTGTTGGGATCTCAATGAGAATAAATTCTTATGTGGGTTTACCAGCTTGAGTACAGGCCACGAGTTTGCGATGATTTAACTTGCTGAAGGATTTATCTTTGCTTCACACAAAATGCATGACTCTGACTGCTTTTTGTGCCAGATACTCAATCATTTCTTTATTGATGCTTAATTGTATGCATCAGCTGTGCAGTGGTTTGTTACATATGGTTTGCTTTTCCAGTTACGGTAAATCAGACAGATTAGAGGTTCAAATATGGAATAATTTCGAACTTGTGATGTCTAATGAATATGCCAAATACATGCCCACAGTCTGCAGAGTATTAATATCTACATACGTATGTAGTTTTTGAATGAGCTGCAAAACAACAACATGCCCAGATGCAGAGCAGAAATATTTTTTTACTACTACCCTTCTGTTTATTCTGCATGTTTAACTACATTAATGTGACCTTTATTCTCTAGCTATGAGCAGAGATACTGAGAAAGAAGCAATGCAACACTGCATTACGAAGCCCACCCAAGCCTTTGCATGATGTGTGCCTGCGAAAAAGGTAGCATGTAGCCAGAACAGAGCCTCTTTTGTTTGCATGTCTGGGGTCTTCCACAGTGTATGCACTGAGGTAGCAGTTTGACACAGCCTGGAGATTGCATTACACATAACATCTCTGGGCTTTTAAAAAGAGAAAACCGCTAATCAGAACCAGCTTTAAAGGGGCCATTTACTGTATGCTTGGACACAGCCTGTCCATTGTAAGTAGTTGTTGTGGAGGCTTTGAATACTGTGTGGTTTCTGTAGATATGCATACGAGGTGCGTACGGAGCCCCCAGACATTTTGATGATATCGATATTTTCCATTTGGTTCATCTGCTGAGGTTCAGTCTACTGTATATGCAAAAGTGTGGGTGGCTTAGTTTGTTGATCTACATTGTTTATATCTGCCCACACACAAAGCTATTAAGGGGATAGTTGTTGAATTAAAGATTATTAAACATCTCAATTATCCTGATTGACTTAGAATGTTCTGCTTTATTGTTCAAGACCCCTGAAACGCCAAACACATTTTTTTTCCAGTTTAAATGTATGCAGGCCTCGTGTTGTGCTCGTTGACTGTTTGTTCCTAAGGAACCAAGCTGTATAGAATGGGACCTCATCTTTCTGTGTTGTTGGATTTTGACTTACACACATATCGACTCTTAAATCAGTATATTTCTTCTAAAAGCACGGTGAAAGCATGATAAAAGTCCTCTCGCAGGCATTACTACAGCTTCTGTTCTAAAGGAGATATCAGTCACAAGAAAATAAACATCCCTCCATTTGAAAACTACTTTCATGATCATGATTTAGACTGAGTAATATAGTGAAAAGGGCAATTCAGCCTAATTATCAGACTGTCACTCACATGTGCTGTATACAAAATAATGCTGACTGCACTGGATGTTCTTGCACCACTTTAATAGCTGCATGAGAATGATCACAGTCAGGCCAAAATGGCTGCCCTCAACCACGACCACATCCATTTTATTTTTGTATAATTTACAAAAAGTGTTCTTTATTTGGATTCACATCAGGCCTGATCAGCTTGAGTTATTGTGTCTCAATGTATATTTTTGTTATGTTTTAGCTTGCTTCTCCTCACCCTATAATCAGTCTATGTGGATACATGACCGGGTGTACATGTGCATATGATAGGTTAGGGAAAATCAGAGATCTAAAAATGGGAAGATTTTGAAAAATAACTGGTTAGAGATAATGTTTCAACGAGAAAATGAGCCAGTAGCAGGAAGAGTGGAAGTAATTTTGTGCGTCTCTTCCCCTCTTTTGTGTTGTACTTGTTGCCTTGTGTTCCTGTGCAGGAGAGGAAGCTCAGGGGCCACTGGTCTTCGGAGAAGCAGCAAGTTTCAGCTTGTTTGTACCTCACTGTTCTCTGCTTCCAGGTGTCTTGCTGAGCCATGTGTCTCTATCGATTTGGCCGGCTGTGAGAGAACACTAGCTGATGGTCGAGATTAGAATAGAAACCTCACTTGTTGGATACACGCTCTCTCTCTCTCTCTTTCTTTATTTCTCCCCATCTCTCTGTTTGTATTTGTTTTAGTCTGCATTTCTTCTTATTATTATTATTTTTTTTTTATTATGGCACTCAAAGTCTATCATTGTCTTTCACCTTATTTCTTTAATTTCACTCATGTTCATGCAGCCAATTAGTTTCTCTCGAAAATGTACAGCTCTTGCGCATAGGCTAAGCACCAAACATAACCAAAAACAAAACATATTTAAAAACATGTATTTTTAATGAGAAAGTTTTTTTGCTACGATTTTGAGCTAAAATAACAATTTTGTCCTTTTTATCTATCTCTCATTTATCAGACATCTTAACTGAACGTAAGACATTTCAAAACTTCAAAGTTGTATGTTAGTATATATCAAGTTATTTTTATTCTAAAAAAGCACTTTGAAGTTTGTTTCCTTTCACACCACAGTGTCTACTTGTTACAGCAAGATCAGTGGTGATCAAGTTAACACGTACCTTGATTTTAACAGCTAAAATAAATCTTGCTGCCCGTGGCTTCATATTCACAATAAAGACAAGAAAGCGAAAAACAGAACTGCATTTCAAGCAATGCACATGATGTTGTGTCAATAAGCCATTAACAGAAATCCAGATGTTGTTTGGCCTGTACTGTGTGACCAGCCTCTCCCTCTCTCCTTCTCCCCCTCCCGATCCCTCTATCTCTCTTTGTCTTTCTCTCTGAGTCAGAGACACCTCAGTACACCCTGGCACCGCACACCCAATGTGGGCGATGCTGATGTGAAAAGGCACCGTTACTTAATAGTGACTCACAGTGCACCATTATACCCCCACCACCACAACTGCAATACTCTCCTCACTACCGCTCCCCAGCCACCATCCCCTTATACTTTACTGAATTTTCTCTTTCTATCTTCTATTCTAGCATCCTTTCCCTCCAAGAAAAGTTAGGGGGACATTTCAGACAAAGGATGAAAAATGAAAATTGAGGGTCTGAAAACGCCAACACACATCTCATTCCCTCTTTGGGGCCGTATGGAGCCGCCGGCAAGGTCGCAAGAATGAAGTAGAGATACATATTGTACAGCGGGTATTTAAATTTCAAGAGAGCGTACAATTTCAGTATCATGAATTTAGGCTGAAAGCAGTTTTTCAGCTTTAAGCCAGCACTGGGGCATCGATATCTGAAAAACAGTGCTGGAGGAAAATCAGAGGAACATCCACACCCATGCTACAAGCGATGCTAAGTTATAGTTACAGTCAGGGATGTGTATTTCTTTATGTAGGTCAGTTCATGTCAGCCAATAAGTCCAATTACCACCAGCCTCCGAAACAGAACAAGCATTGAACTCTGCCCTGCTTTCATTGAGTTAAAACGCATTGGAAATCCTTACCCTGCCACAAATAAAGAATGTTTTAAAAAATTATACAAAACATTTATTGAGAATAGAGAAATATTGGTGAGTCTCGAGCAAACAGCTGAATGAAAAAATATTAGAGAGAAAATGTGCAAAACAATGATCCAATGTTGATGTGAGAAGGCAACGCTTCTCTTGGTCAAAGAACATGAACGGTTTCATCTTTCATGATATCTTTTGATATCTGAAGCTTTAAAGCAACCAAACCAACGTCAGAATGACCTACGGTCCCCTCCTTCTGACATACTCCCTTAGTCCTTCCTCAAATCCATACCCCTCAGAAAAGCAGCACTCCCCCAAAAAACAGCAACTTATCTGTAGTGAGAGTGCACTCAATGATTCATACACTCTTTTAAGAGAACTTGAAACCTTGGCTCTATTTTGGTCCCAGCCTCTTTCTGTATATGCTGCACAATGGAGCAGAGGGATTTAGTTGGACTAAGTAGTTTGATATTTCTATTGGTTTTCCGTGTGTATTTTCACTCCCTCTTTCCCTCTCTCCTAGTGATCTTTCTCATCATATGGAGTCCAAGGTCATGGCTGATTGAAATATAATAGAAGTGTAGACATCTGGCCTAATACTGTGGGAAGTTAAATCTATTTTAATGGCCCCTGCCGCAGTGGATTCTCTCTGATGCACTCTTGCGCTTCACTGACAGTAAATCACAATGTTCTCTTATTACCCTGACTGGAATGAGGGCATAGAGAAAGAACAATGAGGGATCCACATCATTTGTTTTCACCCCTCCCTTGCTTTTTCCTCTCCTCTCCTCTCCTCTCCTCTCCTCTCCTCTCTACTCCTTTTGCGACTCATAAAGCAAGGGGCTTAAACAGAGTGACATCATGAAAATAAAAATAAAGGGGATTATGGACAAGCTATTGTGCCATATGTGATTACTGGGGCTTCCATGGTCCCTTGAGGGGGATGAGTGACTACGAGACAACATATTTTATTTATTTATATGATTCTCTCAATGAATAAGAATAGGAAATGTGGCTGAGACCACAGTGTTGCCCCTCCTTCAAAGAAAAGACAGCCTTTGGTCAAAACATTAGAGAATTTTCTTTTCTCTCTGTTTCGAAACAAGGTTCAGAGATATTTTTCACCCTTCCACTTTGATCTATAACTGTGAGGCTTTTTAAAAAGAAATTGAACTGACATAAATGTGTGGCACATGGCCCTTTTTCACACCTTTTCAAAATACTTCTTTGCAGCTGTGTTTTTCGAGTTCAGGTACAATCCAACACAGGTCCACCCACATCTGCAATGGAGAGTCAGGTCTTTTTTACCCACCTAAATGAGATCCATTTTGATGTGACATTTGAGAGAATTACCAGTCCATACGGGAGCAGGAAAGAGGTTTGCTCACTCTTTTTTCTATTGGTTGAAGCCCACCACAGTCCACCTGTCCTTTAGTGACAGACATTACCTTTGACCCCGACCTACTATTGGACGTGGTGAAACACTCCCCCCTCCTTACACACTTCACTTATCCTGGTTCTGTCTTGCAGCCAGTCAGCTCGGTGTGTCTGTCATTCTCCTTCTATTGTACTGCGCTGCCTACTTCTCTTGATACATCACCGAAATGGAGTTACTTGTCATTTCAAAGCCAGGTCAGATAGCCTTTGTGGACTCCACAGACTGTCACTGTAATGGTCACTTGTGCAGCACGCCTCAGCGATGTTCAACACCTACCGATGATGAGTTTGATTTCTGCCCTTTCTGTTCTCTGCAAGGTTGATCTTTGAAGGTGAATTTTGAAATTCCCCATAAGACGTTTAAAGATTTACTGTTGCCATCCGTCTATCTGGAAGACATCGAGTGGACGTGGAGACCTTTATGTATTCATGGCCAGCTGTTGTTTGTCGCCAAAACCGTGCTGCTCTGTCATCTTTTCACAAAATAGCATATGGCTGAATGACTTTTCATAGGACACTGTATACTCATTCAAATTTATGCAGTTTTATGTCATAGTTTCTTCTGATTAGTTATTTTTAAACTGTATGAGTGTTTCATATAATAGGAAACACTTCAAGTATATCAGTCACCGAAGTTGTAATAACAAAGTTCATCAAAGACAGACGGCTCTTGTCTTTGGACAATTTGCCCCCCATCAGCCATGACAGGCTCTCTGGTGTATTGTGCAACATATTCATTCTCCTCCCTTTGACAAACACATCATTGTTCCCAGATGAGCTGTCTTGCACTAAACACCTCATAGGCCACAAATGACTCCATCACCAGGCTAATGACTTCATCTCATATTCCCAGCCGTTTGTGTCAAGAAAATCTTTAGCTGATGTGATTCATTTGTTTCCACTTAAGATAACTTAATTATGTAAGATAACTGGACAAGGTGAAGCTATTTTTGGTTGCACTTAGTTTAACTGCTTTTTCCTTAAACTTACGTATCAACGTGAAATCTAATTTATTTTGTTTTTATTGGCTAACTTCTATACTGACAAAATCAAGCATAAAGATTAACAAGATTACTGAACAACCTTATTGTTTGAACAGTACATTTCCACTTGTGACTTTCGTCTATACTTCTGTCTTTGGTGAATTTAAGATGCTCTGAGGATATTCAAACTAAGCAAAAGTCAAATCCGAACAGAGAAAAGAAGGACTGGAAACTACATTATTTGTATCTATCACTTCCCTGCTTGTTTCCTAAGGGCCCCTGAGGACTGGAATGGTCCACCCCTGGTTTAAACTATCCGACATAATTCTAGGAGACCTAGACAGACTCAAAAAGGGCCAATATGATGTGCAAATGATTGGAGGAAGGCAGCAGAAGCAGCAGGTGATTTTTTTGGTGACATAGCCCAACCAGTTGATTATGCTTAACCAGACCCAGGTGTTACTCCAACTCTAACTTTATCCAGTAACTTCTTCCTGTTCCAGATCTCAGTCTCAGTTTTTCCTCCATGTTCCCATCACTCACACACTGCTGCAGAAAACTGAATCTGTGACTATAATCCTTTATGCACCATGTTTTGAAAATAATAACCTTGAGTACACCAGAAAGGTGTTCTGTACTGCCCTGCTACATGCAGCTAGCTACCTGCAACTAGATTCACTGAGCCTGTAATAGCCTAAATAATTGAAAATTAATTTAAGTTTCACAAAGGATTTTAGCATAGAATCAACGTAAACTGTAATTATACTCAATATGAATGTATAATATGCAACTTTTAAACTAGTAAACAAACTAGTGGTAGCATGAAACTCGAAAACAATCCACTCCGCTCCACACAGACCTTCTTCTTGCTTCTCCACTATGTTGTGTCCAGCCCTTCAGATGTTCGTGTTATTACTAACCTGTCCAGTTAGGCAGAGATAACTGGTCTGATTGGTTAGAAGAGGGAGTCTCGCTCAAAAAATGTTTTTAGTATTGCCAGGCTCTTTAGCGAGTATGAATCGCAGCGTCCTTTATCCTTCTCACATTAGGATACATTTTGGAAGTTTTTAGTATTTAAAAATTACATACTGTAACTTTAATAGTATGCATGGAATGCTTCTTAAACTGTTTTTATATGTGTTTTTGTTTTAGAGCATTTGTGCGAAACATCAGAAGTTAACATTTTATCAATCTGGATCTTCCACAAATAAAAAAGACTCAACACATTTTTCCCAGGCTTCAAAGAACCAGGGGCTGCTTTATGTATGATGATAGTCAATATGCCTCAGAGCAATATCTCACATCTATAAACTATGTTAAAGACTATAAGCAATATGGTGTTTTGATGTTGAATCTCAAAAACTTGGTGCACGGGTGTTTAGTTCCAGAAAGAAAATAAAGAAAAGAATTGTAGATAGATAGAAGGTCCAAAATATCATCCTTATCCAGGAAAATGACAGATTTGCTAAAATTTCACCTCTGGAAGGGAGGTGAAGGTTACTGCAAAAGAAGGCTGAATCAACATTTTGGCTTTTTTTATGACCCTACTCTCTTTTATCCACTCTCCTCTATGTCCTGAAAGACAGTATATTTATGAATTATTTATCCGTGTTTGAAAATATTAAACTTGTGATGTCCTTGTCCTGCGTCTTATCTCCGAGGGCATCATAAGATGCTGTAAAGGGAAAAAAAGAAAAGACAAGATTTACAAAAGCGACGGGTGGAGAGAGTATAAAATAGCCTCTGACAGCATTTAAATCTGTTTGATACTCTCATATGACAACAGCTATGTTTCATCTCAGGAAGAATAAGTGTCCAAAATGAATGACGGATTTTACTTTATAACTGGAACAATGCTGGAATATCCCACAGAAACCTTCATTTAGGCTATAGAGCTATATAAACAGCATCAACTTGACACCTGACACGATACTGAACCAGAGATGAAGAAACAGGAATGCTTTTATGAGTACTACATATGAACATTCATATTGTTTAGTTTAAATGTTTTCCAAGGTTAAATAAAATAAAACTCACCTTTCTATGTTTACTGTGTATTTATTAGTCTCTTCCCTTACTCTAACCTTTTATTCATTTGTGTGTCAGTGTGTTTAATTTATCTTGTCAAACAAGACTCTCCTTCCCTTTTATTTCCTCCGTATTTTGCATTGTTTTAGCCGTTGTTTTGGGTCTTTCCATGAACACTATTCTTTGTGATGATTAATTAAAAACACAGGTTGCTGATCGATAAAACCTCTCACTTTCCAGTTACCTGATGGTCTCTCCAGCCTCAGAATACTTTGACTGATGCCATGATTTTTATAGTCAGGGACAGATGCATGAGCCAGCTAGATGTATTCATGTATGCTTGTCAACAGTAATAACAAATCACAATAATAACAAGTGCTAGACAACAAAGAAACAGACATTTACAAAACCTATATCATGGGAAAAGGAATTGTCAGTGATAATATTTCTGAGCAGGCACCAAGCAAGTAGAGTGAGTGTTGGGGAATGGGGAGAGAAAATAGCACATCACTCCCTGATAGTAAACATACTCCCTTTTATTATTATTATTATTTTCTCCCTAATGATAGTACACATTATGAGACTTTTATCCTATCTTCAAGCACCAGTTCTGCTAGTGGGGATATTTTAGCTGTTCCTCATCATTTCTTGCCATTTGTTTGCTAAAAGTATTTGTTTGCAAGATGAATTGCTGCACCGGCAGGCGAGATGACAGCCTACACGAAGATGATATTGAATTGATTTCTGAAATGTTGCAGAACGGACTAGTTGATGTGTACCACGAGACATGAATAATAAAAATTCTATTAAAAAGCTCTTGAATGGCTGACACTGGAATATTATTTGTGATGATTAATTTTCTTCAGTCATTATAAAGGGGAGGTGGCATCAGATTGCCTCTGACAAAATTGCTTTTCATTCCCTGGTGAATACCCTCAGTATGCTTTTTGAGAGCAAAGAACCATATTTTTCTGTGCAATATTGTGTCAAGATAGGCCCAGGAAAAGACAACCACAGGCTCTGCTCATGTATCATCTCATTAGTACCATAAAATCTGTGCTGTTTTACCTGACGGGGGTCATTTTGACCTACTGGATACATGAATAATGTGAGGTTTGTTGAGTACAGATTTTCTGTTTCTAAAAACATGATTGGCATTACAATAATGAGATTATAAAATAACCACTAAGTGACTGTCAGGGGTGTTTTTCCATGTAATGAATTTGATTAATTGCATTTTATAGGCGTGCAGGCTGACAGTTTGCTGCTTTAAAGCTGTCAAGATTTTTGAAGCACTTTATTCTGTATAGCAGCTGTTGTTGTCTAACTCAAACTAATTTGCTGTGTACATTTGTGTTGAATACATTCTTTACACTTTTTGTATGCACAACAATTTGCATTTCTAATTATTTTATTTTCAACAAAACAGCCTGAACTGACTGCTGCAGTTCAGCGTCTGCTGCAAATACAGCAGAAACCAACAGGTGCATTTAAAAGCCAATTATGAAGCTTTCTTAATTACTCTGAAACATCCTTTGTTAGCTGTTTCTCTGCTAGATTGTTACTGTAGTTCTGTTTACCATGAAAATGTTTTTTCTTAGAGACACTGGTAAAACAAGCATTTGTTTATGCTATAACTAAACGTGTTGCTATTTGAAGATGTAGGTGCAATGTTTTTATGTTGTCCTGTTGTTCGGGTGGATTTTCTCTGCATGCCATGTTCTAAATATATGCAAATTATCTCAGTCTCTCAAATGTTAGACTCTAAATTGCCCATACATATGAATGCACCTGTTTTGCATTTTTCTTTGTTTTATATTGGGAACAAATTATCCTCTTAGAAACCTCAAAACACAGCAAACTGAGTAAATGAGTAAAGGATTTAGTTAAAATGGAATCCTGTCTTTCTTTTCTACCTTTTCAGAACTACTCTAGTCAGGGCAGAGGCAGCAGTGGCGGCGGAGGAGGAGGAGCAGGGGACGAAGACTACGAGATCCCCCCCATCACACCTCCAAACCACGCTGACCCATCTCTGTTGCACCTCATGGAGCACGAGTCAGGTTACCCCTTCCATTCCCTGCCTCACAATGGTCTACTCAACACCTACTCCTACCCTGAGCTGCCTGCCCTCATGATGTCCAACGTGTTAGGTCAGGACACCCACCTCCTCGCTGGGCCTATGCACTCGGTGAGAACACTTTTTTCACCTGTCACCTTTTAGCCGTTGCCCTTCATAATCATGTAAGTCAAGTGGTCAGGGCTGTAAGTGAGCCAGCAAGTCAGCACAAAAAACATTTTCCCTGAAAGCTTCACATGTCTGTAGCACAAATGTTTTCACGATGTTTTCAAACATTATTATTATGCATTAGATCTCATATAAACATCAATGAAACCATAAAGTGACTAATTCTTCTGTGTGCTACTCTCAATATTCTCTGATAATGTTTCATAATTGCAAAGTGTTATTCCGTTAGAGTGATAATTAGCCCGGTTACAGGCCAAGGAAGCTGAGACAGTGAAGTCTAAGCAAGGCCAGTGTGTATAATGCAACATTTATAATTACAGAGAGCTGCTGCCTCCTTAACACCCAGACCTTTGCAGCAAAGCTCCTTTCATATCTATTCAGCTGCACAACTCAAAAATTTCATTACCTCAAAGTGAGCCAAGAAAAGGAGCAAGAAACTTGGAGCTGCACATTTTCATTTGTTATGATCGGCAAAAGCAAAAAGCAATGGAGGAGGGATCGGGGGGTGGCGGTGGGG
>JAUYWH010000025.1:9325065-9347576 GCA_034779795.1 Ctenopoma multispine | reverse complement strand
GGGGGTTGAAAAGGGAGGGGGACATAGCTTGTCAGCTACTTTTTTCTTTTCAAAAGCATTCTGAGGATCCCCACCCCCCTTCCAGTGAAGGGACTTTTTCTTGTGTTAAACATGCTTCTGACTGAACATGTAAACACCCCTGGCGAACACATTCAAATGCTTTAATCATAAGATCGAACCAGATGAATTATAGATGACCTATGTGGTGAATTATTCAATGTTATATACTTTCATCTGACATAAATATTACTTTTTTCTCTCTGCCCTCCATCATGAATATTTATGCTTTAATGTGAGTATCCGTGGCATTTATCCTCCGTTAATCAGGTCTTATGTGATTTTCAGAATCAAACTGCATATGTTGCAGGATCCATTTTTTTTCTGTGGGTGGTGGCTAAGGCCTCCATTAAAGCCAGTCTTCAGGATTAGGTCACAATCCATTGGTTAATGTGCTGAATATGCTTGGTGCAGAGGAAAGATGCTGTTGACTGGAACATTAACAGTTGATCTGCTTTTTAGTGTTGACGACAGGTTTGGCAAAACATAGTAATCTGGACGAGTGGATTTTACTGTAGTACATGAACAACATATAAACTCTGTCTCTAGATGCACATATGCAATATTTATAACTCAGATGTTTATATCATAACTATGCATATGGAATGTATCAATAATTGGAAGCAGCTCTTTTGGGACAGTAACATAGAAAGAAACAGAGAGGGAGTGTCTGCTTCTTAAACAGCTTTTGTTTCACCTTTGCAATTATTTATTTTCAAATAGCCCTTCAGGGTAATGTTCCATTTTCTTATTTCACACCCCCTTTTCTCATAAATGAACCGTCATTGCAGTAAATCACCACACAAACAGAGACTTGCACACACTGTGAAAGGTCCAGAGATTTATGTAACACATTCATGTTTCCCCACTTCCACATTTTAGTACTACTCTAGCAGAGCCAGGCTAATAATAGCTGCTATTAATATTTCTTGTTGCCTAGCAACCCTAGCAAGTAATAGCTTACTCTGGAAAAATAGATGACCGATAAGGAAGATGGGGGGGGGGGCTGGTGGGGTTGGAGTGGGGGATTCAATTCATTTATTATCTCCTGGGACAAGAGGAGCTTATTTCTGAGGCTGAGGAATAGGAAAGTAGGCTGTATATTGAGAAATATTTTAAAGCAATTGAAGATGACGTTATTTTCATTTTAGTTCCATTAGGGATGTTTCATTTGATGTTTCCCCAACAAAGTCAATTAACCTTAATTTCATACTGATAAAGGTATAATAAGGAAGATTGAATTCATGCCTGCTGAATGCTTAAAGAATAATAAGATTGGATGGAAATAGGAGCTGAGTGCAACTACGAGAGGAAATGAAGAGACAAGCCTTTACCTTTGTTGTATTGTATTGACAAAAGCCTTACAGTAAACTCACAAAATTGAAGTAGATGGCTGGAAAACCAAAATGCTAATCGTTCAACAGTCTTCTTTCACTACCACTAAAGAAGCAAATAAAAAGTCGACAGCGTTACCTTAAGGATACACTTCTTTTCAATAAAAGCTATCCTTCAGTGCACATACAAACCTCCTACAAGTACAAGCTCAGCTGGAGCAACAGATACGCTTCATCTCAAGGGATGTTGTTGCTGGTTTTTGTACAACATTTAGCCTAAGGCTAAAGCTCTGTAAACTTCTCCCTGCTTTGGGATTCACTTTTTCAGCGCACATTGATCCTACAGCAAACACAGTTAAATCATTGCAGGACTGGGAGAAGTGGATTGACCGTCATCGTGTTGCATAGGCACACAGTTTTGATCGTGGTGGCTTTGAAGTCTGTTCGTTTACAGCTGACTATATAATAATCTTAAGATTCCTGCACGTCTCTACAAGAGCCTTGTTTTCTCCTGCTAAATGTATTCTGTCTGACAGCCTCCCCTTTTCCACCTAATTATGACTCCACAGGCAGCAGAAATATTAACTGCTAAATCAAAAAGATGTGTAGCAGAAAAACAGGTGTCAAATACATGCATTGCATATTAGGCATCGGCATGCATTGCATATATATGTATGTCGAAGTTTGGTTCATTTCCACTGGCAGATCCAGCATTTTGTTCAGGTGTAGGGGTTGATCTTTTCTGCTGTAGTCTATATTGTTCATAATAGTCTTAACTGCCATCTTTGAACCTTTTCTCTCACTTGAAATTGCAGCATTTACAAGGACTCCAACAAGCAGAAAAATCAACATCAGTGTTAGAAAAGACAGAGCTGTCAATCAGAGCGTTCCTTTAACTCCTCCCTTCAACACTGACCTATTCTCCCAGCTTCTTTGAATTGAGGCAGAAAGAGTCAAGCCTTGAATGACTTGATACTGTGAAATGCAACATGCTGTCGAGTGAATGTTCACTGCTGAGGGAGAATCCCTGTCTCACCCATAACTGTCAGCATTTCTGCCACCCTGGCTCACATGGAAACTTGGCATCCAGGGGTCTCATGTTCAACAAGCCCCCTGATCGTTCGGGTCTGGCTGAGGTTACAGCAGCAGGGGGGAGATCCCCGCACAATGTACTGTATCTCTTTGAAAGTATAAAGGAGATGGGATGCTTGCCAGCATATGGTAATGAGGGTTATGGAGGATTTTGCAGAACGGCCCCAACATGGATTCTTGAGGGGCACCAGCCCATTTAAATATTGAAACAGAGCACCAGCCCCTGTCTCATTACTGAGATAATGAGGCTGGTTAGGGAGGAGCAAAGTCCCTGCCACCAAAAAGGAGTTGCCAGTTTTACATGTTTGTGTTATGCGCACACACAGATAATTCTTGATAAGAATTTCGTTCAGTTTTGTTAAACACAAGATGATGCATGTACTAACAGGCTGTTCATCATCTGCCTTGTTATAAGAGTGGCTGTTTAAAGAACACGTTGGTGATTGCTTGATTGCCTGTGTATGGTCACCTACAGTCAGAAGAACTTTACAGCAATCTGATACACACAACGCTCTGGTGTTGCTTTAGGTGTTAGTAGGTATGTACGTATGTATGTGAGGCTGATGGTTGCAATAATCAGGGAGTTAGTATATTTATGAGGACATTAAACCAAAATAATGAGCTAAAATAGCCTAAGAAGCTCCACATACTAGCAACACCTTTCACATAAAATAGAAAACAATGATGGAGAAGCATTTTCTCTGAAAAGCTAAACACAAAAAAGTGCAATGTCTGTACTGTTTAACTAGCTTAACCATGGTACAGTATAAGTGTGTTTATTTTGTGCACGTGTTCGTTGTTTGTCAGAGACACCAGCTGTTACAAGGTTATTTGAAATTGATGTGATTTGACTTATTTTATACTTTGCAAATAGATGTTTATTTGGTTTATCTCTTGTCACAAAGGTGTTCAGAATATAATATGCTCTACGCAGTACAGATAATAAAATCATGCACAGTGTGCACATTAGAACCGGGAAGATCACGTTTTCCAATCTCCAAGCCTAATGAGAAGAACTAGCTTAAAATAAACGTCAAAAAAAAGAATGCCACTGAAATTGGTGTTTCGACTTGACATTACGTGCGCAGCTAGATTACCTGTGCTTTTTTTCCAGTGTAGGTTTTAGACATATCTCATATGACCCGCATTCTCCCTGTGCCTTTCAGTGGCATAGATGTGACAACTTGGTGACGTTCCCAGATAAATAACTTTTTTGTAATGGTAGAAATGTTTTTTGTTGTGGTTTTTCATTTCACGAAAAGATATATGCCCTTCAGTGCTACACTCCACAAGAGGGGCGAACAATGTGTCTTGTAGCTGTCAAGAGAAATGACAGCGGGATAATTGGTAGGGCATTCCTGTTTCATTTAAACTGAAAAAAAAAAACAGTCCAATTGTGCTTTAGAAAAATAAAGGTTTGTTTTGTGCATCTAATTATGCAGAGTTCGTAGTGAAGTAGTGAAGAGAAGGATTGAGCATTAAAAACAAATGCGCATTCATTGCAGTCCATGAATATTCATGGCACTAATTCAAATAACCTTAGGCGACTGTTACGACTAATGAATATTTAAAACAGTTTGGTCACAGAGATTTGAACACTGCATTACAGCTGACTTTCTGAGATCATCATGTACAAGGGTAAACAATTAGGAATGGCAAAAACAGACTTGAGTGGTGATCAAAATACATCTGGAAAACAATATTTCATGTTGTCAGATTAGTTACAGACCACTGATGATTGGAGAAGGTGATAACGATAACATGATGAGGACATGTCAAGAGGACAGGGTGAAGAGTTGGCAATAATCATAATTATTGCTGAAAACAGTTAGTTAGTTAGTTGATTAATTAGATAGACAATCATCAATTTAAAAAAAAGCATTTATTCGTTCATTCATTCACATTTATTATAAAAAAATGCACACATCTGCTTTTGTCCTTTCATTTATAAAGCAAATATTTTTATAAAAGTATTATTTGAATACCCTTTAGATTTGATCAGTTGGTTGAACAATACAAGCTATTCGAGGATGTATCTGTTTGCTTATTCTGACTTCAAACCTTTTGAGTTGGCTCAGTTGCTAAGGGTTGAAGTGCAGAAAAACAGAAGCCCCCACAGCATCGTGCCTAACAGAGCACGATTCGCCCTCAGATGGGCCCAAGGGTTAAATAAACATGTTTACATTTAACCACAGATTTTACAAAAGTCCAGCAATCTCACATGCTGCAAGTAGGAGAATCCCATACTGCCCACTTTAAAGGAGACCTTCGCTGTCTCCTTTGAGGGATCAGCATGGCAACTTGTCCTCCTTGCCACCGCCGTGATGCTAATTAGGCCCACCAGAAAGCCAGCCTGTGGGGATAATGTCCCATTATTAGAGCCATTTGTTTCAATTAACCGCTCTGTGATTCTACAATAGCACTGCACAGCCCAGCGCAAAGAAGCCATTACTCTTGCCCAAGGAACCACTGAGGTTTGGAATGAGGATGTTTGCAAAATGGTTACGGATACCTGCTCCTGCCAGCGGCATTGCTGCCAGGCTCCAATTCTACCCAGTCACTCATGAGTTGTTTCAGCACTCGGGGAGAGTAAAAGTTTTTTTTCCAGAGCAAAGATTGTTTTAGACATTGTCTCTGAAATGATGGGATTTTGTTTTTTTTCACTAAGAACTGATTGAAGATTAGAACAAGGGATTGTTGACTTGAGCGTTGACCACTGAGAGCTAAACACTGTTCTTTTCCCCTTCTACATATTGAGAGCGTTGTGGTTTCCTGAATTGCAATTCTGCTACTGTATACTTATGCTGCTCTCGTCTTTTTTAGACTGCAGTCAAGTAATTTTCTGAACTTTGTTCACAAAACTCTCCTTTTCCCCTTAACTCTCAAATCTTTGTCATAAATTTCAGGTTTATTTTCATCTTATTAGTGGACGATGAAACCCCTCCTTTCCCCTATTTGTGACCCTTAATAACAGCTCTGTGTACAGTTTATGTACTTCTCACAGCTGGTCACAGCTGGAGGCTAAAAGAGCCTACTGGTAAAGTCATGAGTATGAGAGAGATTATGACACATTTCCTGCATGTAAGAGGGATAATTTCAAGAACTAGTCTTTGCATAAATGAGTTTGAGATCAGTTCTAGAGTGACACTTCAAGCAGGAAAACAGGTGAATTATGTCGACAAAAATTAACTTATGTCTTGAAACATCGCTGATGAGCCCAATCGTTTCTGTTTTTATCAGTTGCGAGCTTCACTGAAAACCCCGTCATTGTTTCTCTTAATAGCAGTAGTACAAAAACGCTTATCAACTCCAAATGCTCTTGAATACAATATTTCAGAGCACTTTTCGGTCCTTTCAACACTAGATAATGGAAACTTCGATTGATACCAAGAGGTTGCTGCCCTGTGATGCCTCTGTTGCCAGGCTCTCTCATTGGCTTTCTCCCCCTGCTGCGCAGATGTTTACAAAGAGACATCACCAGCTCACATTAAAGGGTTCAAGTTGTCCCCTCAGGCTGTTGCTATGGAAATAACCCTGCCATGGTTGGTCATTCATGTTTGATTAATTGTTTTTTCCTTTCTTTGCTGTTGCCTCTACAAAGACCTCATCATGGGAACATTTTATATTGAAAACAAAGAATAGTAAAAGATGTCCAAATCAGTTTGATTTTAGGACATTTAGATATTCTCTCTTCCTACTTTGTGGACGTTCTGTGTATTTTCCTCCAGTGATAAAAGTCTTAGAAATTGTGTTAATGTTATATTAATATCGATAAAGCCTTAGACTTTTGTTTGCTAGACTTACCTGGACTGAAGATAAGCATTTAGCATTTTTCTCCCTCTAAATTGCACTGTGTAGAGTGGAGCTACAGCAACCCACTGGGGCCAATTAGGATACCAGCAGAGCCAGGAAGTGCATAGCAGATGCTTTTGCCACTATTTATTAAAATCCAATCTGCGGGGGCCCCTCCAACAGCTCGTTAAACTGCCGTTAATCTAATTAGCTCTCACTTGCCACTGTTTTCACCACATTACCAAGTACAAGGACCTCAACTTTGCAATTTAGGCTGATTAAGTAGGTCCAGTGCTGTTAGGTAAAGCTTGTAGGGAGGAGCTCCTCAGAACTGTCAGTCATTTTTCACAGTCACATAAATCAAGCAGCTTACTTCAGCCGTGAACCGTTGAGTTTGAATTAGAATATGTGCAGTGGGAATATTGGTTAAAATCAAACCCACATTGCCAGCTCAGTAGTGCAGGTCCACATGTCTGAAAACCTTAACGAAATATTCCACATCATAAGCCTTGTATATTTGTAATGGCATGGTACCAAGACTGGATACAAATTCCATAATAGGCTCTTTATGGATCAGGTCTATACGATTCCCACTGATGTCCTTTCACGTCTTTTTTCGATCGTGACCATGGGTCTGTACTTCCGGTTCATTATTGTTTGGGCCAGGCTGTATTTTTATTTGATAGGTGCTGCTCTCTGGATGAGTGCCTGGTTCTACTCAGAGATCTGTGCGGCAGCTTTGACGTGCAGTCTCGCTCATTGCTTACAGATGGGCAGTCTGACATGGAGCTGTAATAACTTCCAGATGAGGAGGGCACTGCATATATTTTAAGACATATTTTAGCCCATCAAGCTTTCATGGTGAACTAAGTGAGAGGAACATACAAGATGAACATAGGGGTCACTCCAAAATAATTGACAGGTAGTGAGATACAAATAATGTATAGGAACTTTTAGTGGCTGCCGTCCACTCTCACACAATGTGGATAAAATTAGTTTTAAAAAAACCTATTTCGTTTTGTATCTTGGTAGCTCAGGCTTAGCGTAAAAGATCAAATCATTCAGATCTCAAACAGCTTTGTTTACATTGCCAACATTTGTAAGGCAACGCTACAGACACCATAACATGCAGTACAGGTACACTTCAAAATGCAAGCTAAAAGAGATAAATACATACTTTTTCTCAAAACTTACTGATTCTCTTCTGCTCCAAAATTAGTCTGTCAGATCATACACCCAAGTAGAGCGAGTTGACATCATGTTGCAAACCATTTTAAATACATGATTATTTCTGGTAAATGTTTGCATAATATTCATTATTTAGCATCCATTTCCCCCTACATCCTCAGAATCATCAGCTAACAACTATATGGATTATTCAGATTTTACATTTTTAAAAACATTTTTAAAACTCATGAAGCTCAAACTAAACTGGAAATCTAAGCTATGTGTGAGCTGTTTTGCGCATTAACTAATAGTCAAATTACACACAGCATCCAAAAAACATTTAATAACCAAGTGTTCAATTACCCTTTATGTGTATCTACTCAAATTAAAGCGGAGACTTGGAACTTTTATGTAGCGTGATCATATAACTTCACTTTGAATTTATGTAGGAGCATTAGAAGTTAACAAAAATTAACTGTCCCAATACTTTAGGCTCAGGTGGTATAAGATATTTTGAAATCACATTCTCACTGCTGCTACTCTAACCATGTCCATTTATCTATTTATAAACCCACAAAGGCTTAGAGTCTGTAACAGCTGCAGTGAGCTGTGTTTCTCTACACTGTCCTGGTGTGAAGAGGTTTGCGCCTGCACTTGTTGTTGCACTTGAAAATCCCTCTGTGCAACATATACATTTTTTACAGACATCATTATGGAATTTCTTTGGTCAGTGTTTTTAAAATACATAGAAATAAGGAGCATGGTTTCATTTGGCAGACATTGGTATTGGTTTTCCAGTCTGCAACTTTGTTTGTTGACTTTATAACTTTTCCCTTCATGAACGTCTGTTAAACTCCTTTTTCGTGTGGTGCAGATAAAGGGTCAGTGTTAACCCACACCATTTTCATAGTGGTGGCCAGATAGAAACCAGTACTGAGTTGGGACTCTTTGAGATGTAAGGCTATTGTTTAAGCTAAAAGTTAAGTAGGTGAAGGTTATTTCTCTTTTTTTGGAGTAAGCAGGTGCGATTTGAGAATAGTGGGATGCAATGTTTGTTGAGTGCGATAATGAGCAGAGCAGGCTGCTCATTAGCCTTTTCTTTTAAATCTGCGACTGTACACCACTTGTTTCGACTGTGGCCACTATCCAGCAAAGTTTCATCACAGTGTGCAAACTCAGTGAATCGCAAAAAGCAGCTGTTTTTGTCATACAGCTGTTTGTCTATAATATAAACTGAGATCATTATTTTGTTTTGCCTCTGGCAGTCCATTGACTGCAATTTTTGCACGTGTAAAATATTGGGCATTGTACGTTGAGACTGATGGCAGACAGTTATCTACAAACCAAACCACTCTTCAAATTCAGACCCGGCCACAGTGATGCTCTAAGCAAAGCTGTATAAGAATTTTTATTTCACATGCTAAGTTTCTTTCAGTTATCTTGAGAAGCCTATTTTAAAAGGTTTGTTTTTTAGACAATGTTTCAGCAGCACAGTTTAGAGGAAAGCAATAGTAAAATCTCATTGAGTCGGTTTAAATCTGTTTTTACTTGTTTTGCTTTGGTACTTTGTGAATAGTTTTTTCACCACCAGTCTTTGATTGATGTTCTTGAACTGCTGTTTTTAAGAGCTTCAACTGTATCACAGTCAGCAGCTGAGTAGTGCTTGTACTTTATCTCATTCTTCAGGCCAGTGCACATTCAGACAATATTTCCCTGCAAAAATAGCATGTAAAAATGGGTTTATCATGTTTTCTCTGTTGATGCTTGCACACTAACTCTGTAACACACTGAAAGCCAAAGCTATCTGTGTATTTTTCCATTTTACAGTTCTTAAGCTTGAAATCCATGGAAAATGTGTATAGATTATGGAAGTGGATGGCATTCTGTTTTGATCTAGTGTCGTGCTCACTATTTGCATCATGATTTGGTGTAATGACCATCACTTTAAAGAGAAAGTGTATCTGTGCATCACCTCTGAGTAGTTTGTTTTTATGGCCTTTTAAAATCGATACACCATGCTGCAGTCTCCACTTCACTGCTCACTGTATATGATGATGATGATGATGATGCATATGTTCTGGAGGCTGTGATTGGTGGAACTCTTTTATGCTCTGCTATACTATTACCTGGTTTTATTGTCAAATTTTCATGTCTCTTAAACTCTGTCAGTCTCTGTGTCTGCACCTGTGCTTCTTTTTGTTAAAAAACCTCCTCTTCATCTCCCCCTCTCCTTGATCTATTGTCTTTCCATTATCTCTCTGTCTTTTCTTTTGGCTTGCATCTCTTTTCACCCTTCTCTCACTTGCTTATTCTCCCTCCTTCTCTGTATTTCTCTCACTCTCTGCTGTTTTGATAGTGACGCAGTTATCAGGCTGTCAATTCTAATCTTCTCTTGCCAGTGCAGTGCTGCCCATTCAGAATTACAGCTACCCCCTGCTCTCTCTCTCCCTTCACCCACCATCCCTTGCATTTACCTTTCTCTCCAACATTAGTGTTGATGCGCTTTGTAAATATGTCCTCTTGTGTGGAAAAATCAGTGGCACTACCCAAAAACTAAAATGTATATACAGTATACAGTGCTGTGGGAAAAAAAAGTATTTGCCCCTTAAGGATTTTTTTGCATATTTCATGCTTAAATTCAATTTCAGATCATTGAACAAATTTTAATATTATGCAAAGATAACCTGAGGTAATACAGCATGCCTTTTTTAAATGATAATTTCATGTATAAAGGGAAAGAAAGATGTCCAAACCTGCCTAGCCCTATGTAAGTAATTGGCCCCTAAACCTAATGTAGGCACACAGGGAGAACATGCAAACACCACATAGAAAGGCACCCAGCCAACTGGTGCATTCGAACGCAGGTCCTTCAAGCTGTGAAGGGTCTCAGCCTGTTAAGATGATGAACAGCCCTGTTCCTGTTCCTCAATGACTTGAAAACTAACAGGACATTTACAGATAAATAGAGGTTGGGTGTAGGGGGTTGTGATTGGATATGTACCTGTGGTGATAGTTTAGGGAAAGGAATGCAGAGTCATACTCAAAAAGAGGGAAATCTGACCATCCAGTGTTGAACATCATAATCAAATAACTACTTTACAAACGCGCCATTTTGCATCTACAGTTACACTGAGGAAAGCAATCGTAGAAGAGGACGAGATAGCAATCTCCCCACTGACAGTATCAGACCAGAATGCAGTGCAGCCACAAGATGTTGCATTCTCAGTACGAGATGTGACTCTTTCTCTTTGTCAACAATAATAACAACAGCTGTCATAATCATTACAGTGCTCTGCACCAGCATGAAAATCAAGGAAAATGAGCTTGATATTAGCATATATGTGGTGGGGATTAGTTTATGCATTATCAATAATTTATGAAGCCAGCAAATAAAACCACTCCGATAAATATGTTGGTGATTAAGGGTGGAAGTGTAAGATATAAAAAATAGCCACAGGTTAATTTTATACTTATAATAACCACTATCTGGTATCTGATGTAAACTTTATTCGGGTCATGTGATCACTAAACATGCAATCAACCAAAAAACTGTTATAAGCAGATACACTTCAGAAATTCAAGATTAAGGATTTTGAAATAAAGTCAGTATCAGAATTGGGAATCTGCTTTATTAGCTATGTATGCACACGTGCTCACATTTATATTCAGCTTATGTTGTCTCTCCAGTAACTTCACAGAGTGAAGTAGAAGATAAGAAAGGTGGACAACAGTGTAAAATCACACACACACCTAAAAAAAAAAATACAGACAGCGAACAAATAATGTACTGTAGCAGAATATAGATAATAGATGAATTAATATACATAATGAATAAATACACAATAATATAGATGAGTTGTTCTAATAAACTGTTATTTGTCTATATAAATGATATAATTATTACTCTCCCCTACTCTACCTCGTTAAAATAATCAAATGTAATTGTCTCTTAACAGATGTTTAGGATCTGAACATGAGAACCAGGCAGTTCACATTTAACACTTGTTCTTTGCAATCTCTTTCGTTGGTTTAATATTCTAATACAAAATGTTTCTTGGTGAGATAACAAAAAGAAATAATCAACATTATGGTTTTCTTAAGTTATTATTTTGCAGTGTCATTAAGATCCACTATTGGTTTTTTTTCTATGGGTATTCTGGGAAATGTAGAATACTGATGTCAAAAACAGATGGACATAAAACAGGTTGATACAAAATGAGAACAAATTAAAAACGCCAGAATGATTGTGTGTCTAACAGAGTACCTAAGAGCCAATCCAGCTGCTACAAAAGGAAAAATAAAAAAGTTTTAACAGCAAGAGTTTTATTGTACTCATTTTGGAGGTAGGTTGATCCATATTAATCCATTTTTTTATCTGTATTCTTATCAGTCTTTCAGTTTCATTGATATTTCACTTCCTCTGTCAGCCTTCTACTGTATAAGTTCACAAATATGATTCTCGTACAATAAGAGAAGAAAATAAAGAAAGAAATGAAAAATATGCCCCTTGTTGTCTTGGTTGATTGCATGTTACTGTGAGCTGTTATGTGTCATCACTCATCCCTCTGTATGAATACATAAGAATTTTCCTGGAGCTTATTTACCCTACTTTTTTCTGTTTTGTCATTCCATTAGCTCTAGCTCTAGTTTATTCTATTTTCACTTAAAAGGCTTGGGTGGAACAGATGCCATTTCAAATGCCTGTCTTCTGCCTCATTGCCTAAAAGTGAGGGATGATTATTTTTTAATGAAACCAGGCGTACGCACAAAAAAAAAAGAATATTACCTGTAAGCTGTGAAATAGACAAGCAATGCTTTCACATCACTCTGAATGGGAACATTCATTCATTTCCGCACTCCACAAAAGCCATTTTGAAGTTTTTCTTTAGCTGCCAAATGTGCTCCTGGACCTTGAATTTTGATTAGTTAATTTCATGCTGTGTGGAATACAGCGTGTTGTTTGGCAAATGTTTTGCTGAAACAATGCGATTTTCAAAGGCAGTCGTTTCCTGTTTTCCAGTTGACAGTTAAAGGGGAAAACATGACTGTTGCTTAATCCCATGATAAGTATGCATTAGATGGATGTGCACGTCTTTAAATGTTCTCAAGTTGCTGTTTGATACTCGTGCGGGGACAAATCTTTTTCATGGTTTGTTCTCCCGCCCCTGCTGATTTTTAACACTGAAACCCAGGATCAGTGAATTATGAAAGAGAACATTCAAAGCTGTTTATAATTTCTAAAATGCAACATGATGAAATAAGATCTGGGCCTTGAAGAGGAGCTCTTTTTGCCAAAAAAAGATAGGAGTTCAATCTCACTTCACTTAAAGCCTGCAACAACATTTGAGAAACTCTCCATAACCCCTCAACCATAAAGAGTCCACATAAATATCCTTCATTTTACACAGTACCAATGTATATCGTTATATGTTCAGTATGTTATTATCTCTTTTATTATATGGGTGGAAATTAGATTGTTTTTTCCTGCCTTCACTGCCGTCCTTTCTGAGCTGCACCTCTTCTTTCTCTTTCTGCTTATCTCTCTCTCTCACTCTCTCTCCCTCTCTCTCTCTCTCTCTCTCAGTCCCCACTCCCTTCCTCTCTTTCTTTCTCTTGTGCTTGATGTCCTCAGCAAAGAAGGCAATTTCCATATAGAATCACAACCAGGATCAGGTGACCTGGATTTGACTCCCCGTCAAAGCACTGCATGGAAAATGAAAATGTATTCATGTGTATTGGACTGAGTACATCACACAGATGTGAGCTGTTTTTGCCTCCTGAAAATATAGTGAGATTGCAGTGTGTTGACAAACCAACCGGGTACATCTTATGAAAAATGTAGATTTAATGTGTTTTTTTATGATTTTCTCAGCAAGTGGAATTTCATTCATTAAGAAATCAACATAAAACTGAATCAGTGAATACAGTGATTTCACCAGTGTAAAACCAAGCAAATCTGCTACCAGTTAGATTTTAATTAGCTAATGATCTTCCACTATTCTATGTCTGACCAGTTTCTCCATTGGAGCCACACCTCCCTATTCCCCTTCAATTCTCCAGAGTCTAACCTGTCTGACTGACATCCTGTTAGTCTTCATTCACCCATGTCCATAAATTGATGTGTTTTCTCCTCTCAAAGCAAGCTGCGGCTGCTTTTCGCAGAACGGCACTGTTTTCACCTTCTCTGAAGCATTCTTCGAATATCGTAGCTGTTACTTGTGAGCATTGCATGTACAGTGGTTAAGGCTGAAGCTTTTTTTTAAATGTATTTAACTTTGCTAAAACCTCAAGTATCTTATCAAGTCAACGCATCATGCCCATAAACACATACTGCATACTTCATATTCGTTTCCGTCAACAGGTTTATGACCAACATTGTTTTTATGTTTATTTCCACTCTGATTTTCACCAACACCCTCTCTGTCTCCAGATAAACAGTGAGAAGCGTGCCGCAGCAGAAATGATGAAGCCCAAACCCAAACCTCAAAAGAAGAAGAAGAAGAAGGACCCCAATGAGCCACAGAAACCTGTGTCGGCCTATGCACTCTTCTTTAGAGACACCCAGGCAGCCATCAAGGGCCAAAACCCCAATGCCACCTTTGGGGACGTCTCCAAGATTGTGGCGTCCATGTGGGACAGCCTAGGAGAGGAACAGAAACAGGTATGTAATAGGCAGGTGTGGAAAAATCAAAGTAGAAGTGGAAACAAACAGGGGATGGCATACAGTCCATTTTACTGACTTGCCAATACGAAAGTCTTAAGTGGAAGGGATCACTATCACCTTCACATGAAACAAACAAATAAAGTACTGTGGGTACACTACAGTACGATATCATAAACATGCAGTACTGTCACATTTTGGTCCCACCAGTAGGTGGCATGTATGTTGCAGCTGGCAAGCAGCCTTTCCTCTGCATTATGTGCTGTGTAATTACCAGAACATTGCTGTGAGATACAGCTCACCTTAATGAGCTAGTTCTAAAGATAATCCATCCGGTTATCCCCACTCCCCTGACTCTCATTAAAATGATTTTCTTTCTAAATTTAATTCTAGCAAAAGAAAGGAGGGAAAGGACGGGGGGTGTTTTCTGTGCAACAGTCCATAAAACAGTCTGAGGCAAACAAAGTTGGACATTTTACAGACAGAAATGGTTAATATGGGAAAAATCTAAACACATCTGGGGAGATTTCCACTGCATAATATAGCACTGATGTGTTATGCAGCAGGTAAATAGTCAGGCATGAAAATACACCCTGATACACAAACCCTTACTGTTGCTGTACTTTCTACTATCACAATGCAAGTGTGTCTTCAGGATTTTTCTTAGGATGCAGTGTCCATTAAATCTAATAATTATTTTCCAAAAATATAGTTGATGAAGTGAAAAATCTTTTTCTCTGCCAAAGCAAAACTCCCACAAAACTGCGGGCCCAGGTATGGCCCACACCTCCCATATCCCTCTAGCCTCCATAGCTGATGTCTCCTCACTATGTATCTTCATTGGCCACCTGACAAGCAGAGATGTGTGAAGTTCTTATTTCCACTGTCTTTATTTATGTCTCTGGCTTGCTATTTTGATCCTGCCTAGAATACAGAATTAGTGATCCCCCCCCTTCACTATTGCCGTGTCCTTGAATTTGACGGAAGGGCATTTTGACCATGCAGGAAAAGCAGTCTATTGTTTTTGTTGCTATTTAACGTCAGCAGTCACAGGTGGGAAACGCTAATGATGACAAAAGTTATAGGAGGTGATATGTTTTGCCTCATGAGTATTCACCACCAAATGAAATCACTGCTGTTAGCTTCTTTTGCTATTAAAAGTCATTTTGGGTTGGGCATGATTACTGTTAGAGTAAAAAATGGACTATAAATACAATTTTCTTTTAGATTTTGTGCATTTAAGGGCACTACTGTATATTGTCCAAACTACTTATTTTTAGTGTGGAGCATTAGTACTAGCATGAAAAAAGTTTTTTTAACCTAGTGACTGAAACAAATCTCGCTGCACCAGCCTGATTTAATTATTTAAAGAAAAAAATATATTTGCAGATTTAAATAAAGATTTTTGCATCTACACAGCACACAATTGAATCCAGCTTTCTGTACTGTTAAAGCAATACGTTAATATTTTTCAGAGAAAGTGTCAACTTGAAATCAGTACTGGTACATAGTAGTAGTATCCAAAACAAACAATACATAGATATGTTTTTCCTAATAATGAAGACACTCTCTCCTTTGTATTTTGCATAATAGACATGATTTGCCTATAGCAATCATCCCTAATAGCCCTATTTTCAGGCACTCTGCTGCATCCTACACAGACACACTCAAATATGTATATGTGCTTTATAGACTTCAGAATCCCTGTGTGGAAACACAGACATACACATGCTCACATAAATCCAGATTCCTTATGCAAACACTCTGAGTTTATTCAAACGTAGCAGCTGAAGTTATTTTAGTTATACGACAACATATGTTCGTACATCAATGCAAAAATCAACATGTGTTTGAGTTTTGTTTGAAAGTAGATTCAAACTAAATTCACACACAGGCACAGATTGCATCCTAATGTGCCAAATGACAACAACCATACTGGTGAATCACTAATGTCAGTATGCTTATAGGAGTGTTATTGTGGAGCTGAAAAGAGAGGGAGAGACAGAAGTTCCGGTTCATTTCTTTAGGTGGATTGGAATGGAAATGATGTGTTACCATAATAGAGGGAGACACATTGAGATGAGGGAGTATTAGTGCTGTGATGATGAAATAGAGGTGTTCTGTACCATTGGCTCTGATGGAAAGGAGAGCATTAAGGACACGTGTGTGAGTGTGCATGTGTGCAGAATGTGAGTAAGAAAGTGCTTGAGTGAGATTAGAAAAAGTGTGTGTGTGTGTGTGTGTGTGTGTGTGTGTGTGTTGAGAGATGTGTGTCTTTACATATATGAACATGTCAACCTCTCCTTTTACCTGAAGGCCTCTTGTTTTAATGTTTTTTCCTTTCTTTATAGGGGTACAAGAGGAAAACTGAGGCGGCTAAGAAAGACTACCTGAAAGCCTTGGCCGCGTACCGAGCTAGTCTGGTTTCCAAGGTAACGCTTATGACACACAGGCCATGGCAAAGACTGATGATGAATTGGTCTGAAAATTCCTGCTAATGGGCTGGGCGTGGTCTATTTGGGACAAGGTGGTGGTGGTGGTGGTGGTTTTAAAGGGTCTGGGCATCTATCTAATCTATGAAGCAGGCCATATTTGGAACAATACCTGATTTCCATAGAGTACAGATGTTGGGGGTTGGGGATAGAGGTCTGTGTGATGATGTAGCCCTGGGGGAAGGGTCAGCCAGCCAGAGCACACAAGTATATGTCCATAATATCTACTCTATGATGACTTAGATTAGAAAATGCTCTTTCATGAAATATACATGCTATCAGATTTAAATCTCTTAAATCTATTCAGAACAATTATAAAATGTATCTCACACCAAAAGACACTTGACACATAGATTAGATCACCTATTTCGTTTATCTCATCATCTACAACAAGAAGTAAATCCAGATCAATGCAAATTATAATTGGCTTTCCTGTTTTCACACCTTCCTGCTAATTCAGATCAATGACATCATTTTTTTTCCAGCCAATGATGGTGTCTTGTATTCACCAGGACAGTAGGATGTGAAATAAAGAAACCCAAAGAGGAATGCTGTGAATTGCATTGTTTAGTGCCGTCTTGTATTAACACCACACAACATAGTATGGGGAAGATTCTTTTTGTCATTCCATTTGTTCTGCAGGCAAACAGCCTCATTGGTTCCTGCATATGTGTGTGTGGGTGTGTGTGTCCCTCTCCTTTTCCCATCTATCTGTCAAGGTGTCTATTGATCATTACCTCAGCCCCAGCTCTATTCATACAAATGGGCTCCATTACCTTCTAATCAACACTGATGGCTGCAGATGAGCAATCTGACAGCTCATCATAGAAGCCTGGAGTGGGTGGGGCATGGTTCAGTTAGGGTATTTTATGGTTGCTGCACCTGCTCAGGTTCATCCTGTCCAGCATGAGAAAGGTCAACTTTAGGAAATGTTGGTGTTTTCCTTTAAAGCACTGCAGCCTTTTTCATCTTTAACTGTTTCCGTCAGACTGTCTACACGTGTCTGTGAAGTGGTGTAAAATGATCAGAGAAAGTTGTCAGGCCAAGGATCAACTGCTAATTAAATATAAACAGCCCCATTACACATTGAGCATCAAGAAACATGCAGATCTTTAAGGGAAGCAACAAAATTTAGACTAAATGAACCAGCTGAGTGGAAAAGTTGTAATGTTTCCTGCACTTTTCAAGTTGGGCATTCTTCTCATATATTTATCCACTGTGACTATTGATATCAGTAACACTTTACTCACTGTCCTGTGGAATTTTGGAAAACCTAGTCAAGAATGACAATAATTAGGGAAACAAGTACAAATATTCAACAACATACTCATTTAAACCTTATTTTTCTTTAATCTCAGAAATAATTAGTAGTAGTTGTAGTAGACTGCACAGAGCGTAACCAATCCATTTCCAGTTCAGTTTACCAGCTGACTTACCTGTCAAATAAGACCCAAATGACTAATTTTATCTTTAAGATACAAAATAAAGGGTTGAAGTTTTGTTTTAAGTGAAATGGATGTTGCTATTAAAATGAGAGAGGAGGTGTGTTGTGATCAGAAGCTGATGAATGATGATAAATGAGTTACTGTGATGTTTTGAGAGTTTCCAGTTCCAGATGACATGTTTTTAATGGAGAGTTCATTGTCTTTATGAATTTAAAATTATGTATTTTTCATCCACAGACATACAATGACCCTGAACCAAAAAGTGCCCAGCAGACCAGCCAGCCCTCCCACCTACTGCCCCCAAAGCAGCCCCTATACAGCGTGCCCCCCCAGCCTTCCTCACCCTACCTGGGCCCGCCAGGTTCATTCCCACTGTCGGACCTCCAGAGTTATGCTGGACCACCTCGTCACAGCCTGGCCCCGAACCTCAGCCAGTCCCAGATGTTGCCACCCAGCATGAGTGCCTCTCCTCCAGCTCCCTTCCAGATCAGCCCACCTCTGCACCCCCACGCCCAGCTCTCCCTGCACCAGAGCTCCCTGCTCAACCAACCAATCCGCATGCAGCAGTCGCAGCCAATCATCTCACACCAAATGGGGCTTCATTCCCCTCCTCTCAGCCAACAGGTTGGTATAACCAGTGTTAAAATCAACTATTAAACAAGCACAATAACAAATGATACAACACATCAGCTAAAGCTCGTAATGCAATTGCTTTTCAGACATTATCACTTGTAATCTTCTGTAATTATTGTTAATTACTTATTTGTACTATTGTATGAGACTTAAAGACTTAATATAACTGGCTTCAATTGTCCTTTTAGTCAAAATGAATGATCTATTTAGTTGCTAACCAACAATTTTCTGCTTTCCCTCTGAGTCCATAATGTCTTGAGTCCAGCAGAGGATGTCATGTTGGTGTAAGACATGTAATATTGAGACCAATTTTAACCAAGCAATAATAGTAAATGGAGAGAAAAAAGTGTGATTCCTATTTCCCATTCTCAGTAGCAGCTGATAAAAACCACTGACAACATTTGGCCTTATAAGGTTTCATGGCTCAACAAACTCTAATGGCTGGTTATCGCAAAGCTACGAAAATATAACATATTCCTCCTACTCATCTACAGGCATTTCCCCATATTCAGCCTGATTACCAGAACAGTGTTGGTGGCTCACAGTCTCCAGGGGCCCCTAACCCAGTGCATGGCCAGAACCCTGACTGGGAAAGCGAGTACTGCAACAGGGACTGTGGACCCAACCACTGCAGGTGAGTTCATCACATCAGTCAGCATATTGTGTTATGGAAGCAATGAGTGTAAAGTAAATGCTATTTAGAACATTTGATTATTGAAAATATTAAGGAGTAGGAGACAGTAACTCATTTTCCACTGAAGAGTCTCAGACAGTATTAATCGTAAACAACAATGTCCCTGCTTAAAGCAAAGCATCTCCTTGAAACTAAAATGACTAATGCAGCAGTAGAACAATGCTATTACCAAGCTTGGAAAAAGTGTGACATCTAATTAAGTTTCTGTGTTTCATTCAGGATGCTTTGCCTTATTAAATCAACACCTGAAAGTTGGTGTTGCTATTCTCAGAGGAAGCAGAGTTGATAGTCAGCATCTCCTGTATTTAGAGCTGATTCTTCTGTATGTCAAATGGCAGTCAGTGCCTGGGTCTAATCATCTTTGACGGTCTTTGAAGTAGATTGGATCTTTGCTTAAACCTGCTCTCAAAGTGTCAGATCATTGTAGTTTGGAGTTTTCGGAGAGTACTGAAGTAATTCTTGAGTGTCAGGAAAGATAAGTGGAGAACAGACTTTGTATTTGACATTTCAAGTACTATGTGATCTGCAAATTTTGACTTTTTTATTTGTCTTAATGCTTATTGATGTCTGCTGTTTGTCAGCCTAGTTATAAACTCTTTAAAAAGATTTTATAATCTTTTTGGGATTTCCTGATGAAACACAGGACAAACACATACATGTGGTCAGAATATTATTGTATGTGTCCATATAGCCAGATAAACATTAATACAGTTTCTTCTTTCTCAGCAGTGGCATGGGACCCAGAGACAAGCCTCTCTACCTCACTTGAAGTTGAAAGACCTCCAAATGTCAGACTCCAGGGAGCTTTCCAACATAACAACAACATCATCAATATATCTGTTTCTACACCATTTTGTTTTTCTTTTTTTTTTTCCTGACGGATTTTGAAAATCCCAAAGACTGCTAGAGTAACTTCACCTATTTGCCAAGCACTTAGATCAGCCAGAAGCCTAAGGCACTTCTCTTGCTTTTTTTCCTTATCAGTGAACTTTCCATTTTTTTTGCGGGGGCAGTGAGCTTTAAGCTCATGCCAACATACTGGAAACGAAGACCAAAAAAAAATGTCTTCTCATCTTGTTTTGAAGTTTTTAAAGATGCTTTCTCTCCTCCTCACTCCATTACTCTGTATTTGCCATGGACTGCCCTCATCGGGAAGATGAATGCTCTAAGCATTCTCAAAATGTAGGGGTCTTGGGTAGAAAAACTAATGCAGAAAACTAGAATATAGTCACCTCAGCAGGGATGGATGTACTTCAGAACAGACTGAAACACCTCGACTGAGTGAAAGCAAATTTTGACGATAGTCACAAACACAAGACATTTGTAAATCATTCCTAGTAAAGGACTCCTCAATTCTCGTTATTTCTCACTGAGTGATTGTAAATATCACCAAAATGGATCCCTCTTATGTGTGTATTTAGCTGCAGTCCCTTGCTTCCATTTATTTTGACGATTTTTTTGTTTGGTTACGTGTTTTTTGTGCAGGCGGATTCAGTGAGGGAATACACACACTAAAACTTGTGTTGAAACTTTGTTCACTGGTCTTGTTTCTCTTCAAATGAGAGAGAAATGGTATGACTGAAAAATGCTCCTTTTCCTCCTTAGGTGGCGGAGCTCTGATAGAGAGTCACTCTCTTCATATGGCCTCAGGACGTTACAGAACTGTAGAGGTCAAAGGCTGAAATCTCTCCCTTTAGCTCCTCCTCCTCCTGGTCAATAAGGACCACCCCACTTGTAACCCCACCCACCACTCCTTAGTCCCAACACCACTTGTACAGGTGAATTTAAAAAAGTTGCTAAATGTGAAATGTTACTAAAGAAAAAAAACATAACAGTGGGTTTTAAAGTTTTTGACTAGTTTTATTAGGTGTTTTAGAATTGTGTTGAACTCATCTTTATCATTTTTTGTGAAGAGAAAAAAATTCTTAAGATATTTTGGGGTTTTTTTCACTGTAGCAGGATTTGCGTTTTCGGAGGTCATGGGGTAGATATTTTAATTTTGTGTATAAACCTGCCAAATATACTTCTTTAATTTGTAAAGCCAGTGATGAGAGAACCCATTTTGTTCTGTTGAATATCATATGTTTTACAATATGGTCATTCTATTTAATTTGGTTGCAGGTTTCACATCTATTTATGAATGATATGAAGTAACATTTTGGCTTATTTTCATCAGGGTGCATTATTATTATTATTATTATTATTATTATTGATCAAACAACATAATTATTAGAATAAGAACTATTTTTTTCAGAGGTTGTTGCTGGTGCAATACCAGTGTACCAGCATTAGATTCATTTTTGTGTCACAAATACTTCTTTTGTTTTCTTTTGTCTGTAATAAAATGTTTAAAGTGGAGAAGTGGATGTGCAAGTCTCTACTTATTTGAATCGGCTCGCTGCGGTTTACATTTCTGAGTCCCTACACATTTATTAGGTATTTGATGAGTAGCACTTTATACCTGCAGTAGCCTATAACAATAACTTTGCATTCTCCCTGCATGTGTCTGAGTTAATTATGATAATTATTTTTAATGCTGCAGACGTTCATGTGACTGCTGTCACATATAGTTCATTAGTTGAGGAATTTAGGCTTCTTAGTTTAGATTTGCTAATTTAATTTTAAACTTTTTACAGTGTTTTCTTTTTTTTTCTTTATACCTGACATGTTCAATATAATAGATCAAGCTTTTCTGCCCGTTGGCCATGTTTTTTGGTAAAGGTGTGATGATGAAACTCTGAGTTGATGCAGCAGAACATGGTCTTTCAGAGAACTACCTGAGAAGAAAAAGGGTACTGCCTTTTACTTATGAATTTCACAGTTGGATTAAAGGTAGAATAGAAATGGAATCCATCATCCCTCCCTCTCTGGTCTCTTGCTTGCTCTCTAGTTGTCCATGATGATGATAACACAGTGCCCCCTAGAGCTGATAATAAATCTCACCTCAATCTTCCCCTGCCTAAGGATCATTTAATTACGTTCCAGTGACTGAGACTACTGGAGAAGTGTGATACTTAAAGGTTTTAATGACAACAAAGGACAACATCGTTACCATCACAAAGGTGTACATAAGCAACCTACAACTGTAGTTATTGCACTGCTAACCATCTAGATGTATACACACACACACACACACACATATAT
>JAUYWH010000025.1:9272583-9314554 GCA_034779795.1 Ctenopoma multispine | reverse complement strand
GGGCGAGCTGTCACAGCCATTTGTGGCTACGGGCGCGCCCGAGTGGCTGTGGCTACGATTGGAGCTCGGCCTCCCTCAGAAAATGGAGACACACTGGGCCTTCAACTGTGCAGAATAATGATTATATAGATTAGTCATACTTCTGCGTCATCTTATGCTTTTGTGCACCAGTTTATTTCTACCATGTATGTCAATGCCCTCATATTGCTCCATAATCACAAGGGTAGTGTACTGCAGGTACAGACATACTGCTGGTCTGTCTGACAGACCTGTTGAGTGAAATTAAACTGATCAAACTTTACACTCACAGTCAACATACAGTATAACCATAGATATTTGCATGATATCAGACATTACAGACTATTTCAACATAATGTAACTGTAAATGTTCTCAGGGAAAAATGCAGGTGGTGGTGAGCTGCTGTATTATTTATTCACAAAGTTTAATTTTTATTTTAGTTTCGAGTCTCGGGTTGATTTGCCGGAGTTTATGATGGCTACTTCGCCTGGTTGTAATTGGCTGAGGGTCACATTTTCAACCACTAGGTGGCGACCTAAACACGTTAAAAATAAAGAGACTTGACTTGCGCTCTTTGAATTACTCTCTTCAGTCGCACTACTTGGTCTAGTTCTTATGTCACTCGCCTTTAATATTTATGGTATGAAGGATTGTTACAAATCAAAGCAGACAGTGGAGTCTAATTTCCATATTGAACTGTTGTCTTTGTATGTGTGTCTACATGTAACTGTCACATACTGAATCGTACAAAGACGTCACATTATTACGTCATAAAGAGCTACGTTAACTGATGATTTTTGTAATGATACAATAAGTGATTTATAGCACATCATCAGTTCAACCAGTGTTGGTAAGTAACTAAAAGTTACTATTTTCACTAGATAAATTACTTTACTGTACTTAAGTGACATTTTTGAAATATTAGTACCACACAGCACTATTTGCTACTAGATTGTTTACATTGTAAGCTACTCTATACTTATACTCACTATAACAATGAATTTCCTCATCCTTACTAACTACAGCATTAAAGTGATACATGGAAGTGAGCCCTGTACATCAATGCATAATTAATTCAGGAACTAATAATAACTACAGGCTAGATGTTCTTCTGAAATACTGCTTCAGCTAATACAGTACATCAAAAATACTGAGTTCAGGACGTTTGCCTGTAAAAAGGTTACTTTTAGTGGTATCTTTATTAAGATCTGCTTCCCAGCCAGAGCCTGGAAGCTGGCTACTCTGCTGAACAAACATCATTTAATCACAACAAGTAGTCTGTATGTGTGTGTCTATGTTTGCTCAGTTATAATTTACCTTGGATAAAAATGTTTGATCTACGGAGCCCCCTAGGGGTCATGTAGTAGAAAAATAAATTAGGCGTAAAAGTGGTAGGAAAAAAAAAATCAGACGAGGTGGTAGGGGAAAAAAAAGTCCCACACGGGCAGGGGAACCTTTTCTGGCACAACACCGGCAAATGTGACCGTAGCCCCGCAGGATGTAAACACAAAGTGGACATTAGCAGCTACACTGTCCGGAACGTTTCACATTATTGCGTTATATACTGGAATAAACTGAATCTATTACATATTCTAGTCATATTTAACTCTCATTTTTAACGTTTGGCCGGCAAATGTGACATAGATCTGTGGCATTACTGTGGCTTTAGCTAAGGGCGACTTGCGCAGCCTCGGAGATCGACAGGTTGCGGTGAATAATGAACCTTGTTGAGTTACGTGCTGTAATTCTCCTCTGAGCCGGTCAGGAGCTGCCGGACAGGCTCTCAGAGCTCCTGTAGGCTGGTCGCTCTCCTCCTCAGGTGTAGCTCATTTAAAGGTGCACTGCTAACACCAATAATATCATCAGTTTCAGGACAAACGTATTGGTGCATTTTTCATGGTTCTGGTTTTCTAGAAAAGTTCTGATCACAGAGCTGATATATAGAAATCCATCCACATTCACAGCTATGGACACTTTAGAAGGCTCCACCTAACCTAACATGCATGTCTTTGGAGGGTGGGAAAAGTCGGAGTACACGGAGAAAACCCACAGACACGTGGAGTGTAGCTGCTGATGTTCATGTTTGTGATTACATCCTGCAACACATTTGCCGGTGTTGTGCCAGAAAAGGTTCCCCTGGCCTACAGGAGCTCTGTGAGCCGGTCAGGCAGCTAAAGCCACAGTAATGCCACAGATCTATGTCACATTTGCCGGGCAAACGTTAAAAATGAGAGTTAAATATGACTAGAATATGTAATAGATACAGTTTATTCCAGTATATATCGCAATAATGTGAAACGTTCCGGACAGTGTAGCTGCTAATGTCCACTTTGTGTTTACATCCTGCGGGGCTACGGTCACATTTGCCGGTGTTGTGCCAGAAAAGGTTCCCCTGCCCGTGTGGGACTTTTTTTTTTTTCTTCTCTACAACCTCGTCTGATTTTATTTTTTTTCCTACCACTTTTACGCCTAATTTTGTTTTCTACTACATGACCCCCAGGGGGCTCCGTATTCATCCACTGACTAAAGGGAAAAGAAGTGCATTCTGAGAATGAGCCCCGTTTTGTTAGGCGCCATTAGATGCGTACTTGCATTACTATCAACGCTGACAAAGTCGACCGGTGATCACCAAGCTCAGTTCAGATGAACGTCTCAGCTACACAGCGGCGCAGCACCGGTCGACACTGGCTTCAACCAGGGGCACTTTCTGCCACGAGTCCGGGGACTTTCCCCTGGGCGAGAGGGGGAGAAACAGGTTCTCTGCTTGTAGCCCAGAGTGCAAGCCTTCAGAATGCCCGGATGTCTCATGATGAAAACGGAGTATAAATAGGCGGGGAGATAACAGTTGTTTACAATCACGGTGTTATCAAAGTTGGGAAAAATTTCGTAATGTAGGGTTAATCCTACAACGCGAAAATAAGCTTACACAGATATCAGTCTAGCAAAAATCGTCTCTTAATATACATTTACGTAGCTACTCATTATACTTAGACGTTTAAAAAGGAGCGGGGAATCATGGGTAACTTTACAGAAAATGCCGATTATATGTTTTAAAGAGCTTTGTTTGTACAAAGCAAATCTGAGCCCCAGAAATAAAATTCATAATTAAATTAATTCACGTCTTGAGTCTGCAATAGTTTCCATGTAAAAAAATATAGGTCGTGTAGCAACAGAAAGTATTATGGAGTATATGGTTTATTTTAACAAGTAAATTATATTTTATGGGACGGGTCTAATTGTAACTACTTTATAAGCTACGGCGAAATGTCTAGTTAAACTTAGATATATACGTGCATAGATCGACGCTTAGATGTATAAAAACCTGTATGCCTCACTATAATAACCTTTTAGAAGAAAACTATCTTAAATTCAAGTGAAAACAAATAATAAGTTATTTTTTGGTATTTTAAATAGGACTAAATAATCATGTTAATTTATATCCAATGGTTAAATCACATTTTTTATATTTCTAGCAGATTAATGTACCACTGTTTCCCAGCATGCCTCGTTTCCCAGCATGCATTTGTTTCCCAACATGTCGTTGCAGTTTATCCATTACACTGGCTTATAAATGGAATTCAAAATGTTTAATAACCCAAGAACGTTTATCAGAAAGTCTCAAAACCTACAACAATGACCACTTTCTGTTTTGGTCGCGGCACCATAATAAGAGTCTCTCTCGCCACAGGCCTGTAATAAATGCTTTCTGTTCCGTATGCACTCTATCGTGGGTGGAAGCTCATTGTAGAGGTCACATGCTGAGTGCTCGTCACTCCACCAATCACCTCGGGGAAGGTCTGAGACAAGAGCCAATAGCTGCCCTAGCAGGGCGTCACCTGATTCGGGTGAGCGAGCGAACAGAAAGTGGGCCAACGTGGGTTGTTCTCGCAGGAGAAGCCAGGTGGAGCAGTTTCAGCTTCACTGGTGGATGTGAAACTCACGGGCTTGGAATCACTCGCGGCTGGCAAATGAGTGCAATGTTTGAGGTGGAGCACGGCTCCAGAACCCAATTCAGACTACTCTCCACCCACTTTTAGATTTTTTAATTTTAACAATTCAACAATTCAATACACTCTCATTTAGAATAATAGGATATAGTACAATAATACAGATATAGTACAATAATAGTCTGTACTATTATTCTCACACTCATTGGTCAGTACTTGCATGATTCTGTCAAATTTTCCTTTCCTTTTCAAATATGCAGTGACAAAATAAAATAATTGGAGAAATAATGATGTGACTGAGTTAGCGGTTTGATTGCACCGCTGAGGTTATCAGGCAATAATGGCTTTAAAATATGCCAAAAGTGAATATGAATATTATATTATACCCAGTATGTTTCACCAGTATGATGATACATTAATTACTGTACCACCAGTGATCGCAGATGTTGATGGAAAGATGGGTGGTGCTGGAGCCCACTCGGAGGTATCTGCTGTGTGGATGCTTTTCAGCCTGACACGCTGTGACAAAAATTCATGAGTTCACATGTCTTCTACATTTAAGTCGGGGTTGTTTGTGTTCTCCTTCTTCGGCAGCCGCTTGGAGAAAACAACGTGCTAAATGTCAGTAGGTACTAACAAAACATTTTTTAGATGCAGTTTAAAAATAGATAAACAGCAGTGATGGTTACCAGGGGAGGAGGAAGGATTAAAATCCTGACTGACTATTACACAGTGGAAAACACTTTTTACCCTGCTACAAAACTTCAGCAGTGTTTTATACTTATTGCTACTTATTACAAAAACCACCTTGTATAATAATAATAATAATAAAAACAAATATGGAGAATTTGTATTTTATTTCTGTATCACTTTTAAATATGATAAAAGATGCATTACATAGATTAACAGTCAATAAATACTAGTTTCATAATGTGAAGCTCATCTGCTTTCACTACTCCATACCATACATATACCTTTATATACTTTCTTTCAGATTTTTTTATTCTTATTTTATATAATTCACATTTTTCTCTTAGATTTTCTCGCATTGCTTTCATTTAGTTTTGGCTCGGCTATTTTTAATGCTATTCATTGTTCTCTTGTTCTTCTATTTTCCTGCTTTCTTCTCACCCACAGTCATCTCTTTTTTTTCATCTTATTACACAGGCTGCCTCTCCGTTTTCATCACTTTCTCTCATTCTGTCTCAAGTCTGTTATTATTTGCATTTCCACTGTAAATATATAGCTTATATAGCTAGTTAGAAAACGAGCCCAGAAAAAGTGACCACTTCTGTTCATTAGGTCAGTACAGATGTTGTTTAATTCGTCTCATTCTTCTTATCATATGCAGGGAGGGTACGTCCTGTTCTGTACTGCCCTGCCGTCACACTGCACATTGTCGTACTGTACATCCTCTTTTTAGTCCTTGTTTCTCGACTTCACAGTTCCAGATTACATCTCCTCTCTTCAAAGAACGTACATCTTCTCTTTCCAGCGCTCACCAACATTCCTCTCTTTTTCATATTGCTTTTCAACTGTCTATTCATTAGACCTCCTCCATCACCCACCCCCCCTTGCATTTCTCTTTGATAACCCCACTCTGCTTCTGCAAGATGATGATGTTGCATATTGAATGTGTTTTGCCTCCCTCTCGCTCTTCTCTTCATTGCTTCCATATATTTCGGTACTCTGTTTTTCATCAAACATCCATCGCTCTGTCTTTTTGTGTTTGCTTTCCACTCTGGTGCTTTTGGTTCCACATCCTCTTGAACCTCTCCACTGCTCAATGGTTTGTCAAGAGTTTTTTTGTCTAGCCACACTATCTAGCTAGTGAGTCAGGACATAATTACTGAACCGTGATCTGTTCTCCTTTTCAGTAACTGAATGTTTAAGAGCTAGCAGGGACTTAATAATATACAGTAACACATATGACTTGAAAAATAAAATGATCTGCCCACTACAGTGTGTTTCCACTTTTACAGCGCTGCACTGATGCATATTTAAAGACATGTTGTTCTCTTATCTGCACTGACACCGCATTTCTCACTGTTTATTAGCAGGAATACAAACTCATCGCTTCAGTTTAATTCAGATCTACAACGTTTAACTGAAAACGCATCAAAAGGTTTTTCTGTTTGTGTGCTCACGCACTCCTCTGTTTGAGTCATCTGGCACTGAATCGAATGTGTGGCCAATGGAAGTAGGCAGCAGAACCCATCTGATAAGACAGATCAAACGGCTTCTAATTCAACAAATATAATTTGTGCCTTGAGCTGTCAGTAATCCTTCCTTCAACACTAATCTGGCCTGGGAAATGATAGTAGATATGTAGCTGCATTCTCTGAGTCCGTATTGTCAACCACCTTATCTTCCTCCTCATCCCTCCTCCGTCCAGCCTTCTGTCTCCCCTATAGCTTTTCATACAAAGCGTTCTCCATCTTACATTCCTCATTGTCCTCTTCTCTCGTTTGCCTGTTCGTTCCCTCTCACCTTGTCTTCAACTGTTCCAACACATGATTGAGCGTTAAGTGCATTAACATCATGTTAATGGGTGTCAAATATCACAAATTGCACCAGTGTACAGGTAATTAATTCACACTACATCGCCTGAGTCATTTTTATTCACGTCTAACTTACCTTTATTATTAGTGTCTGCCACATCTCCTCTGGGTTGTTCTCGGCAGTTGCTCTGTGCATTAAAGACACTGTCAGAAGCATATCTGCTCCTTGGGGGATTGACACATTATGTTTTTTTTTATTCTGGGACGCCTGACTTTATGGTTGAAGCTTCTACATTTACGTTTGAAGATACTGTATATAAAATATATACATACCTGGAGGACGTTTTTCTCCTGACGTCCCTGCAGAAGCCCTGCTGTCATAGAGGAGAAAATAGCAAAGGATTAAGGTGTGAGATCTGAAGTGGCAGTGGAATTTCTCTCCATCTGAGGCTGCAGCTGTAAAAAGCCTCCTGCCTGTCACCGTCTTCACTTCCTACAGTTTCCAACCTTTCCATTTAGCTTCACATACTTAGGGAGCAGGAGGCCTGCTGAAACAACAGCAGGTTCTACTGTTAAGCTGTTTAGAGTTTATTGGAATCAAATCACATAACTTTAAGCATATTAGATATAAACATACTCATTATGTTTGATGTATGTAATGTAATGATATATTACATTATCCTATTTTCAATGTCTGAATGTCCACTGGTGGATAAAATAAGTTTCACAGCTTAATCTGCTTATATTAGGTAAGTAGTGCACTCTGAGATAAAGACACTGTCAAATATAATCAGTATGCTCTGTTTTTAATAGGCATACAAAATACATAAAATATGAGCTGCTGCTGCAGAAACGTTGACAGTAAAGTTTTTAGGTTCGAGCTGTTTCATGTTTCCTTGCAGGAGAAGGAATAAGCAAAAAGAGCCCACTGACTCTGAAGAGAAAAACAACTAATTTCCCCAGGTTCAATACAAAGTGAGCTTGAAATATTGCTTCACTGTTTTTCAAAGGTTCCAGCAGCTGATATTATGAAATTACACAGTATTTCAGTCCGTCAATCTTATTCAGCCAAAGAAAAGGAAAATAATTTATTATTTTCCCAGTTTCTTTGTGGATTATCTCACATGGACTCACACAGTTTTAAAAGCTTCAGACAGAATAAGAAACCCGGAAAGTCTGTCTTCAGGCATTAACCTAGCATGGAGTGACTTGTCTGTATATGAGCTACTTCTACTTTAACATTAACTGTCATTTACTATATATTTTATAATTTATGTCTTGTGATCACTATTCAATCACAATTCATATACGTTTCACTCATAGATAAACGATCAATGCACCTTTTCAAGTCATTATCATGTCAAGAACTTTATTACATGCCAGAAAACAAACATAACATCCACATAACAACTGTATATTCTTCACTAAAAGAAATGAAAAACACTTCAAAGAGTGAACACATTCATTCCTCACATTATCAGAGCAACCACAGCTCAATATACTATCATACTGTACATTTACCAATGTTATACAACAGTTACTGAGATCTTTAATTAGCTACTGTACATGATCTTATTATACTTCTTTTAAATGTTATTAATCAGAACTGTTTAAGCTTAATTGTACTCAAAATATAAACTTATATTGTATCATTAAACTCTGATTATACACTAAAAATGTAAAATAATGGCTTCTGAGTTTTATTTCTAGAGTAACAGTACAGGAAAACTGCACAATTATTTGGTAAATTGTTGATCCATTAATGTCTTAGTACACTGAGTGCAGCTCTTGGCTTGTTATAACAACAGTTAATTCTACATTTTTAATAGACAACCTACAATAAATGTCCATTCTCCACAACAAGGTCCTTGTTTAATCATTTTTAAAGTGCAAGAGTGACGCACAAATGATAAAGGTTTAGACATGGACCATACTCATTCACTTTGTTCTATCTAATGATGAGTAACTCTTCAGGAAATGATGCTTGGTAGCAAAGCTCTGAATGAGACGACAAAGCATAATATCACAGACAAGGGGAAACAAGGATAACCCTACCACTATTTCTGTTTTTGTATGTACTGGAGAATGAGTGATGGGTAAACTGAAGAGTTGTTATAAATCTGTTTTTATTTTTGTGGCATTTTTTTTACTCTGAAATGTAGTTTTGATTAAAATAAACTAGCACAGATAAATAAGAAATCATGCAAATCTTGTTTTTACAATAAAATATTTCATTAACTCAAATCTTTCTTCCCACGTTGTTTTCGCTATTAACTGCTTTATGTAAACAGTCATATTTTTCTAACCTTTGAAAAAAACAATCCTGGTCATGCCATGAGGAAAAGGTAGATGTGAAATATCAAAAAAGAGCCTTTTGCTCCCGGTTTCCTTGTATGAGTAGCATCAGCTTTGCTGTCAGTTGTTGTTCATGATCCACCAAGAAGCTGTGAAATGAAACAATATTTCAGTGACAGCATGTGTAACATCTACCTATATTTATATTTTTCCTTTAATAATATCATTATCTAATATGACATCACACACGATGACCTGTGTTTCAAGTTTATATTGTGAACTTGCTAAATAGCTGTTTATATTATATTTAAATACTATTAAATATGACTATGCATTATGTTTAGTTGATAGTTTGTCTGTTGCTTGTTGTTGATCAGGTATCTCACTGTGGGTAGAGGTAGAGGGTTTTAGCTGAAAAAAAGCTCGGCTGCATCTGTAAATGATGCTGATATAAACCCTGAGACCTAAAACAATAAAGTTACATTAGGCTACAAAACCAACACAAAGAGCTAAAGCTGTTTTTTGACCATTTCATAAACATACAGTCAGTCACTTGTCATACAATAATAATAAATATATGTTGTATTGTCATGAATATGCATTCATATTTTCACATGCTTAAAATGAGAAATTATCATTTATTCATAAAACTATCAACCAAATCAACCTGGATTCAGCTAGAGGTTACTGTTTAAATATCTGGTTTCTACCTGGGAGAAGCATGGTGGAGACCATCTCTGGCTCTTCAAGTGAGTCGATAATGCAGCGCTGGAAGGTCTTACTGATGGGCGACTGCAGATAGCTGAGAGCAAAGAGGGATAAAAAGGATGAGACTGCTATTTGCCTTTCAGCAAAGCAATAGCACTACAAACAGAACTTATAGCAGCTTTTGTGTGCTGGGAAAATTTTGGTTCAGCAGTGAATTATTCAGAACACGTTTTCTAGTCTAATATGCAATTAAGCCCTTGTGATCCTACCTCATCCAGGAGAGACGATCCTGCCAAAATTCGTACATGATGAAGCATGATCTGTCTGGCAGGTTCTGGACTGAAATACTAAAAATAAAAGAGACAGAGAGAAAGGCAGGGGATGTTACGTCATATGTTTGGCAAAACTGAAGAACTTTGAAGTGGCTGCATCAGACCACAGAGAGATCCTGAAGCAAACAAAGGCACTGGAACAGACAAAGGGACATACTGCAGGTTGTTTAGCTGGCTGCTGGTGGCATCTGTGTAGACTTTGAGAGCTTGCTGAAACTGCTCAACGTCTCTCTCCTTCACAGACATTTGTCTCTGGACAAGAAGGATGTTCTAGAAAAGAAGATGACAAAACACAATGAAAATCAAACAGATAGAGACACATGGGATGCCTTAGTTAGTGTTAGTTAGTGAGCGTGTGTATAGCACATACTGGACTCACCGATTTATACGTCCCTGCTAATGTGTCCTCTTTGAGAGGTTCAAGTTGTGGACTCTGAAAATAGGGACATAAATATTTCAGTCAGCCATGAGCAAATCGAGAATTTCCCCGAGATCCCTGACAGCTGTGGTTGTACTATGTTCTTGTCTGCATGGCCAAGATAAGCAGGATATAGCAGGCAAGCACATTGTCCTTGGGATGCTGATATCTAACCTTGGGAAATGCTTAATTTACCATTTCAAATTAATATTTTAATTGTGACAGTAAAATAAAAAAAATTGAAAAGCCTGACGCTATTTGTGCTCTTCTTCACATCTAAAGATAACATTCAGGTTTTGTAACTTTAAAAAAACCTCAAACATTTGTAACCATCTGTTATCCCAAAACACCAGCATCAGCACTGAATCCATGCAGCACTGACACTGACACATCGATATCTGTGTGGAAAATCAGGTTTTGGAACAACCGCAGTGTCTCGTCAGCTCACTGGAACCTCTTGTCAGTGTCCATACTGAGCAGAGCCCAGCATGTGTTCACAGGCTGATGCCTAATGGCTGACATTCAGTGCCGGTAGTGCAATGCAGCCTTGCACTTTGCATAAATCATCCTCTCTGACAACATGTTGCCGCAGGGCAGCTGTACATCTGCAAAAGCACAGCAGGGTTCATGCTGGCTGCTTGTCATTTCTGAATGTAAGGTGAAATGTCCTTAGTTCAACCTGATCTTTACAAAGAACAATGACACAAAACTCAAACTTCTTTTATTTCTAACACATAGCATTGTGTACTGTAGTGTTGCTCTGGTGCTGCGGCTCCCAAGCTACATTACTGTGATGCTGCTACATTAAAGGTTCACTAGCATAATCCATAATCAAGAAATAATACATATGCCAAGATTTTTTTGAAAATTTAACTTTTTATAATTCAGGAATGTTTAAGGACTTTTGCACTTTAACTTTTTTTCTTGCTGTGAACATTTCCAGCCACTATGATCCTGTTATCTATAATACAAATGGAGGAATACATTGGGATATGCTTCTTTGCTTTGAACATCAAGCTGAGGTTGATGTTATGCATAAAGTTAAACTGTAAAAAATTTATTATATAACTAAAACTGAAAACTAAATCAATATTAAAGTTCAGTCAGCTTGGAATATTTAATAAATACTGTATACAAATCCACCCTTCCATCTTCTACCCAGTTCCATTCAACCACAAGATGGGTAAATGTAAATTGTTCACAAAGTGAAATATAAATAGTATCACCAGACCTGAACGAACAGGCTTAAAAGAACTAAAGTAATTTTGTAAAGTAAAGATTTCACAAGTATAAAATATTTTCAAGTCTAGATAACCTCATAATCAATGATTATATTGAGGAAGACTGTTGTTGACTAATAAATATGAAGAGTCAGGAGATGGTTAGCTTAGCTTTACATGAGGACCATAAACAAAGAGAAACAGCTAAAATGGCTCTGACTAAAGGAAAAATCGTCTGTGGTCTGATGAAAACGAGTAGATCTTGTACAAACCTCACACTCCAGTTTGTCTATGAGTTGCTCCAGCTGGTTGATCTGGGAGCCCCAGTGGTTGTCTGGCTCCACACTGACCCCTAACCCGATAAAAACACAACTTGAGCACAATGCAACACAGATGCAATGAATTTCCTGTTCCACACTGTTGAATCTTTTAAATCTGTACTATTTTGCCAAACCTTTGTCCTTACAGATTTTCCTGCATTATCTTAATCCCCGTCTACCTAAAACATACCTGTGGTGAGCATGCCAGAGTAGGGGTCAGTTGGAGAGAGACACATGTTCTTCTGGATGCGTCGGCCAGGACGTTTGGCCACCCTTTGGATAGGCAGTTCCTGGGGCTTCTTCAGTATCCTCCTCCCGGTGCAGCCCTGGTCATGCACAGCCTCCATTGCACAGTCAAGAGAGGACTGAAGGGACTGCAGCTGGGTGGAGGTCTCTCTCAGCAGGAAACGTGTCACAAACTGACCCAGCACTGATGAATCCTGATACTCCTGGAGGGAGGATTGAGAGGTAAAATTAACGAAAAGAGTCAGTTGTTACTGTATGTGTGGAAAATAAATCATCATTTATTTATCTTTAGTCCAAGAAATGTTTCTTTCTGCTTGTTAATCTTCATTGTGGATGACTATCTTTTCAGGTTTTCAGATACCATCTCTTCAATATCAATCGAAGAGGATGTTTCCTTTGCTAAGATTATGTTTTCTCTCCAGCCTGCTAAGGACTGTTATTTGGTCAAATTATTACTGTTCCTACCTGCTAAAACAAACATGGATCACAGTGATCAAATTAAAACTGTTTCATGGTTCATTGCTAAAGCACACAAAGTGATAACAGTCTATTGCGTGAGCTGAAAAGTGCTATTATGACAACATATTGACCACCGGCACCAGTTTCCAGAGACTCTTCTGACAACTACAGTATAAAATCTCATTGTATTGGTTGCTGTTTATAGCTCTGCTCCTTCATAAACACAACTATTGTATACATTCATAGTTCAGCTCTGTTTTTGTAGATAATGAACCCCACCACCCTGACAGGCACCAGTGGTACAACAAAATAGAGCTGAATAGAAATCATGGGGAGACATTTGAAAAATGACCACTGTGCTTGTTGGAAATCTTTTATTCATTGTGTTCTGTTCAAATGAGAAATGAAAACCACTCCTCATATCAGCCCTTTTATCCTCCTCTCAAGTTAGAATATTTTCAACACCACAGCACCTCAATGTTTTCTTTGTATCTCAGAGCAGCATGAGAATATGTAAATTTTAGTCTAGAATTATGTTCCAGACATTATAAAAACAATAGAATCTGGAGCTCATGCATAAGTTTTACCCATATTTTTGCAACATAGGAGGCTTCATGGCCACTGGGCATTTCTAAAGGATCGAGTTTATTTTTGTATAAGCAATAAGAATTTAATATATAAGGCTGATCCCAGAATGGTTAAAAGAGCATTTGCCCTTCAAGGCAAAAAAAGCTTTTTGACAGACTAATAGCAACGTTAAAAATGCATGAGCTGTAAGAAAGCATGGGTGATATAAAGAGGGGGAAAGCGTGTGAGAAGGAGAAAAAGGTCCAGATGAGAAGATAAGGTCAGAAAAGATGGACATACAGAGACAGACAATAAAACAGAGATGAACTAAAACGTGTGATTTCGATAGTAATAGAGCCGGACTTAAAAAGAGGAAAAGAAAGAGGAAGACAGCAGCTAAAGTGGTGGACATCAGATATCCCTTCTATGCTGCGTTAAATATAGAGTAGATAATATATGTAGTTCTGCTGGATAATAACAGGATTTCATAACAATGGTCAAATTAACATGTATTATAATCCAAAGCAGATGATTTTATGAGATACTGTGTCTCATTATCTGGAAATACATGTGTAACACAGGTGTAACAGTTTCACTCACTGGAATTGAACAGCACTTTTCTGTAATGAAACCAAAGGAATGCCAGCTTGGCAAAAATGTGAAACACTGATTACTGGATGCTGGTTTTGCTCATTTAAATAAAAAGCAAAAAGAAAACAGCAACAAAAAAATCCAAAATATTCAGTGTAATGCAGAATAGCCGATGCAACAATCTGAAGATGAAAGATACACGACAGCAGCAACAAGATGCACAATGCCATCATAGGGAATCTAGTTCTCATGTGCTTGATTATTAGGATCTGGTTCCAGCTGTTCACATGTGAGTATTTGCTGTTTTTTATCTTTGTTAATTTGGGATTTTATTAGTCAAGACTATTGACAGCCTTGGATCTACTTTGTGAGTGCTAACCTTAGTGCACTAAGCTAAGATGATGATCACGGTAGTTATGGCATCTCTCCCAAAGAATTGTATAGTTAGTAATAGTAATAGTTGGTACATCAAAATATCCAACAATAATAAAATCTATTCAGTTTATTTTCTACTGCATTTTCCTTTTTTCTTCACAAACCACCTTTCATCCTCTTTTCTGACTTCCAGCTTATTTACAAGACAAACAACTGCCAGGTTTTTCCCAGCATTAGTTGTCTTGTTGGAAGAGTCAGTTTTTAAAAGCGCTGCTCATCTTGTAAATGTACTGTCAGTGAGGCCGAGCAGATAGCAGGCAGAGTCAGTGACCTCTAGGATGTTTTCAAACTGACAGCTGAGGCACAAACAAAAAAAAAGCCTGTCTGAATGCTTAGAGGGACGTGATTGCAGACAAAAGCTCTGAAAACCAGTAAAATGGACAATAGTCTGTTTATGTTATGTTTCAATTATGTCTTCACATAAACATTTCAAAACAGCGTGGAGGTGAAAGCCATCGTCACCTACCTCTTTAGTTTTATCCATGGCCTTCAAAATGGCCACATTCAGCTTTTCCAGAGCAGACAGGACATTGACATATTCTCCCACATGTGGAATGAAATACTCTGGAGAAGAATAAGATTTGTTAATTAGCATGGGTTGTTTCTCTCTGATCAGTGGCATTTTCCTCAAGAAGGAACTAAACTGATACTGACATTAAAGTACAAGAATTGAAATAGTGTTCATAATTACAAGAGACTGAGACTGAAGCAACAGCTAACACCATGGAAACTGGGGATTTGTGGTACTGTACATTAATAACACAGACAATAAGAACATTTACCTGAGAGTTTGTCTATGTCCAGGTTGCTGTGAAAAAGGATGGCAATGGAAAGATGACAAAAAGAGAGAGAATATAGACAGAGATTTCAGAGCGAGAATTTGGAAGCTTAAAATTGTTTTCTCCTAAACTCTCAGTAACTATTACATGGATGGGAATGTGATTTCATACAGATATTCACATCATAAAGGATGACTCTAGCTAATTAATATTATCCTGTGACCTTTTCTTTTAGAAAATAAATAAATTTGATATTCATGATCCTTAAAAGAGAAATTTATTATTTTAGTGACTTTAGCGCCACCATCAGGTCAATATTTAAAATAACTTAGTTTTTTGCTTTACTGCCAAAACCCTGCAAAACTAATGACATCCTCACCAGCCTCAGCTGTGCTGCACTTAGTGCTAATTAGCATGCTAACACTTTAATTTAACAGATATAACAAATATTACAAGAGTAAACATCAGCATGTTTGCACAGTCGCTGTGAGGATTATAGCGAATGCTAAAAAACTCTCAAGGCAAAGCCTCCTCCATTTGCACGGCTGTAGATGTTTGTTTTCTTGTTGTATTGGAACAAAAAAAGTCATGATTGTCACTACTGAAGGTCATCAGAAGGCATTAAACACAGATCTCATTAAAACAAAGAATCAGTCAGAAACAGCATTTGATTCATTATGTTACTTTATACAACACCTATATTCCATTTATCAATTTGATGTGTCTTTTTTTACCAATATTACCAAACACTTGGTAATATGGCAAATATTGATAATAAAGGTTATTAAAGTTTAATTGTATTTAATGTGTAAATGTTTACATATCCAACAATCGTACTTGTGCTCATCAGTTTGCAAACACAGTACTGCAAACTCATGGGTTTAAATGCCAGAGTTAAAGCTCTCTATCGAAAATTGACACAGCTTTCTCTGACAGCTGACTGCCATGCAGCAGAAGAGGCTACATGGCAGCAGGAGTTGGAGGATGTCCAAAAGAAAGATGAGCTTACCCTGTCTGCTGCCTGTCGATGGAGTAATACAGCTCCTGCATCTGCTCATCAGTGAGGATACCATCAGTGAAATATGACTGGAACTCCTCCATGGATAACTTCCCATCGTCTGAAAGCAAACAAAGCCATGGAAATTACACCTCACTGAAGCCTGAAAAGTTTCCTCACCATAATGAAGAGCTGATTATTCCGGGTCGTGAAATAAGGCTACTGATGACACATAATTCTACTAATGAGCTCAAAATGCTGGCAAGAATGTGGATTTTTCACATAAATCAGTATTGTCCTTATAATTTTTGTATTTATTAACTATTAAAAGTCTGTCAGAAAAAAACTTAGGTCAGCAAACTTAAAAGTACTTTCATTATGCTTAATAAATATCCTGCAATTCCCCTTAGTCGACTCCATTGCTAGAACAACAGCTGTGATACAGCTGAACATCCAATCTCTGATCTTAAGAGTAAGAATTACTTAATCAAGGAAAATATGTCCTCTTTTGAGGATACCTTAACATTTGTACGATTTGTTAAATATTGAAAATATCCTATAATAATGTTGTTTAGATTCCTCTATGATTCATTCCTCCTTTTACAGTTATGTAACATTCACATATACACAGTTTGCCCTCACCAATGTGCAGTAAATGGCAGCTCAGAGGATGAACACAAAGACAAAAAAGTAAGCAGGGACTGCCTCTGATAAGCTGGAGGTACGGCTGTGTGCTGCAGGGCTTGAAGCGTCCTGAGGAAAATGGGAGCGCGGAGTGAGGCTAAGTTTGAGTAGTCAGAGCTGAGCTCTCTAGCAGACTAACTTCAGACGATAATGAGATCTTGCCTGCTTTGGTCTGTAAGTTGTGAAACCCTTTGAGACCTGGTTCTCAAGTCCCTTCCAGGCAGCAGCGCTCTGAGTGATGAGCATGAGCCAAAGGTAAATTATATCATATCGTTAGTTGATATTTTAGATGATTGACTAACCCAATTTTGACTTTTTGCCAGATCACACTGTGGATGGCTCTGGACAGGATGCATTTTGCAGCAAAGGCTTGTTACAGTGACAAGAATTCTATTCTTCATTTAACACCTAAGAAAGTGACATTGTTCATCGCTTACGGCTCATACCTTCTAGAAGGAAATCTGTTGTTGTGTTGTGTTTTCAGAACATTTGTTGTTGTCTGGCTAAACTTCAGCTGCAAGATAAAGCTATTAGAGGACACAGAATCATAATTCCTTTTCAAACGTCCCAGTAAAAAGCGTCTTTTCACATGATGTAGGAGTAAACACAATCTGTTGCATTTCTGACTCATTTTCAAGCATCCTTGGTGTAGATTCACACCCAATTAGACACCCAAAAACAAAGTTAGAGTGCAGCTCAGATGGCACATTATGCAAGCGCTCACTGCTTCTCAGAGAGTAGGGTGCAGTGGTACAATGGTCCAGCTCCTGGCTTAAGACAGTGTTTGTCTCACAAGCAAAAGGACACTAATCTGACATGTGTTCTGCCTGGAAGATTAGTTTAACCAGAATGTGCAGAAACTCACAGTGGATACATTAGATAATGATTAGCATTTAAGCAAATGATGAATTATCAATTAGTGAGACTTTCCTAGAAAAACTACAGCATTGATTGTTTGGTCAAACATTTAACTGTGACTTATGTTTAGGTTTTCTTAATTACTGTGGCTGTGGCAACAATTGCTGCAGTCGCATGAAATTCTCACGTGAATCGTGTTGGAGGGCAAAGACAAACGAGCTGTTTTGTTCTTTGTGCTGCAGAATGTGTTATACATATTTTATTTCAGTCATTTATCAAGCCAAATATTTTTATATTTGTTTTATATGTAATAATAATAGACTGCAGTACTATAAAATGTCCCTTCCCATAATATGCACTAATTGAAATAGTACTGTCTGGCGTATTTTAACAATGTGCTACAATGTGAACATGACTCATCTTTATTGATGCTATTCAGACAAAATCTTATATAGTTACTGTATTGTGTGAGGAAACAAGCTCTTCACTGTAATCAACATTCAGGCCTCTGACAGTGAGATTTAACTGAAGAATATGCAGATTTATGCAGCAGTTGATCCTGAGGGTTTGTGACCAACAGCTGTCGATATGGCGCCTTTGCAGGAAAGTGTTTGTCAGACGGATGATGAATCAGTAGTTCACGACAGAAGCGAGGTAGATTACCGGCTATATTTCACTTTACCTGCAGATCTCACAGTGAGCTAATCTGTAAATGTACCCGAAACCCATGTCTTCCACTTTTTCTTCCACTTTTCCTTAAGAGAATCCTAAAGCTTCAAAGTATAACCCCCCCATAAATCCTGAAGTTCAATTCAGAATAACATGAGAGATAAGAACAGACAGAAGAATAAATAAATGACTTGCCTTACACCTTAATATTTAGTAAAATAAAATAGAAAGATTTTATACCCTAGATGTTAACCCATGACTATGATAAATTAACTGTTATTTTTCAAGCAAAGAAGCTAAATATTATTAGGTTTCATATTCTCAAATATAACAGTTACCGTATTTCCTTGTCCTATATGGCCACAACCTCATCATCTATGAGCAAGCAAACGGCTTGGAGAAATTTTAAATAGCATTTCATTTAATAAACTAAACAGTTAATTGACAAATCATTAATACGTTTAATTTACCAAAGACAATTAAACATTTGCATCTTACAAACTACTAATGACTGTTACTCCATTCAGGGCTGCAGGACTTTTGTACATCACTGCATCCTGTGAGAATTCTGCTGCAAACTACAGTCCTCTCTGCCACAGCGCTGAATACTGCATTAATTAAAAACTGCAAATGAGTGAATACAGTATGAGGAGGAAACCTCACCGTGATTCTCTCATTATCTCAGAGTGCAGAGACAAAATCCATAAGACTATGTACAGAGAGCTTTAAAATAATACAATAAGAACAGATCAAAAACTGCAGGAATACATAAATGATGAAAACAGATTAAGACACATCAACATGGTATGAAACTAAACCAATCAGCAGCCTTGACCAATCACTTTTTAAGGCCAATGATTGTGTTAAGAATTCAGCTCGGGTGATGACACGAGTCGGTTCGTTACGAGCAAATCTGTGATCACACTTAACCAAATGTTTCGCTCTTCAATAAAAGTTAAAGTTTTTACAAAACTAAATCTAACTTTTCATGCCTGTTACTAAATTTCCCTATAAACTAGAGTAAAATAAATCAGAGTTGCACTGAAACATTTGATTCTAATATCACAGTGAGTGATCAGACTTTCAGCTTCATCTTGTTTCACTGTGAATCCTCTGAGCGCAGAGTAAATTTATTAGAAAGTAATCTCAGCAGAAGGCTGTAAAACATTATAGTATCTATTTCATATTCATACAATGTTGTGCTTTTAAAAAGTGTAATTCCTCATTACAATAGCGCAGGGGAATAGAGTGCAGTGGGTTGGTAACCAGCCTTCATTATATGGTAGATCTGCAGTGCTCGAGGCGTAGCATGCCAGCCCACTCAGTGCTGATTGGAAGGAGGCACTGTCCTCTCGGGTGCACGACTCGGTGAGTTTGTGAAGATGAGAACCAAGCACAGCGCTGCTGGAAATTAAAGATAACTACCACAAACATGCGACAGAATTCTCTTATTTATATTTTGTTTTTCTACAAAGAGTGAAAAATGAAAGCTTTGTGTGGCTGGTGGAGCAGACATGAGGAACATGAGCAGACCTGAGAATTCGCAAACAATGCATGTAATACAAAGAGTAGACTTATTGAAAGTGAGTCAATATATATTTCTACTAAAATGTCATTTTGTTTGGCTAGTTCAAAGGGACCACCAGAGACAAGACACAAGTCGAAGAAACCCACCCACTCTTTCTTTCTATCATCTACATGTTCTTCACAACAGCCCCAGAGCAAATCTTTTTAAGGTCTCCTTCATAATTCACAAAGAAAGATTTCTTGTAGCTCCACACTAGCTGTGAGGTACCCCAGACAACCCCTACTCATGGTGGCAGATGTTGCATCATTAATCCTGCTCTTATGTAACACATTCACCGACCTCCTGAGGAAACTGATCAGAGTTTGTAGATACCCTGCATGAATTAACCACTTGCCCCTTTTGCATTTTGCACTCCATTAAATGGAGAAGTGGTGCATGAATAAAAAACTAAGAGCAGAAGCATTTTTCCTGTTTGTCAGCACTGTTTATCATGCAGCTGTGTTTTCCCATGAGATATTTGGGGTGATGATTTCCTTTGAAGTAAAGTGGGGATTTAAATTCAACACTGTAACACATTAATCAAATGTAACGGTAACATAATTTCAGGAGGAATTCTTTAAATTCACTTTTAGAATTAGCAAGACTCTAGTGAATTTGTACTGTATTTGTATTTGTAAAAATGTAATATCCCTTATACTACACATCTGTGTATGAATGTTTCAATATCACCAAGGATATATCATTGGATATCACTGGATGGCGAGCAGCTGCACTGAAGGAGTTCATCCTGTTAAACTCAGTCACATCACAAAACCAAAAAGATGCAGCTGCACCTTACATTGGTTATTTTTATCTTGTCTATCTGCATCTCTCAAGGATGGCAATAAAATACAAAGGTAAGTTCTAACGGAGTCACATAAATCGCCTCAGCGGCTAAACAGGTCATCTGTCTGAACAAAGCCACCACAGACGTGGTTTTTTTTCACTGGTGCACCGCATTTCTGCACATAACAGCTCACTCACAGAGATTTGAAAGTGAATTTTAATTAGCTGTACACATCAATTAGCTGCACACTTTGCTTACTCACCATTTTTGTCTGCCCGGCGGAAAATCTGCAATAAGAGAGAAAATGCCATGTTTAGGTTTTTAGATCAGAAGTACACAAATGTGGGAAAAGTGATAACATAAAGAATAATATTTGAAATATCACACACAGGAATGTCTTTGGGTGGTAACACTGGAGCTATTCTAATCAGAGATAAACACAAATGTTCACCAAGACCAAAGTATTGAAGCAGTAACGCAAGCCGATGGGTGAAACCCATCAAACGTGAGGCTTTTTTTTGCATACTTCTCTTTATTTATGTACAGGAAAATGGTTATATATAACATAAGAGGCATGAGACATCTCCGGAAATGAAACGCTGACATTTATGTGCACCCGAGAGCAGCTTTGGAATTGTTGCCTTTATGTCTTTTTCTCCCAGGCAAGAGAAATATCATGTTGCTTTGAGATGTTTCCAACTGTTTTATGCAAAACCTGCACAAGCAAGAAGTGCGAGTCCTTCATGTTGAGTCACTTAAGCTGTGAATGTGGTAATAAAATTATTATTAGCATCTTCATCCCTCATCACCGTGTAACACCAAACCTATGAGAAGTCAGATCTGTTTGTGGAGTGCGAGCTGTTGTTGGTGAGATCAGAGTGGCACCTCTTTCATTTTTTTTTACAGTTTCTTTACAGTGATTTTGCTCAATCACCCTGTTTGGACCAAGAGAGTCCAGTGGCTGGTTGATGAACTGTGTCATCACCATAGAGCAGTGTACTCACTTCCATCTGTCACCTTTCAAGCACAACAGAGTTTAAAGGCCTGGTCACGCTCTACTCACAATCCATTTTTTATCAACATCTCCTCTCCATTCAACACCCACCTGAGCCTCACAGAAAATCTATACAAGAAAGAAAGCACTGGACAAATGTAGAAAATGTGAAAGGTTATCATGGTCCAGTGTTGAGAATTCTCAGAACATACTGACATATGTGAAATGTTTAAGACGTTTTTCATATTTATTTAGTATAAAAATGTTTTAGCAGACTATTAAAAGTTGATTGCTTCATGTAATCAATCACAGTGAACGAAGAATGCATTAATTCATCTAGATGTTACTGTACGATATGGTTGTGTGATAAGGCAATTAGACATTTTACATTTACAAAATAAACATATTTGCACTTCTTTAGTGCGTTTCTATTTCATTAGCACCCAAAGCGCTTTACGCTATTGTTTCCCATTCAGACAGACTATTTGCTGTGTTTCCTGATTGCAAGACAGGAATGTATGGAGGCATGACAGCTTGAGGTTCAGCGTGTAACTGGTCTGAAACGTTCATTTATGGTGTTTTAACATCTCTGCAATGACAAGCAAGTGTGATGACTGTCCTGTCTCAAGCACCTCAGAGGACGGACCATAAAATCAGAGAAACAAATTGAGAGCAATAAATATCAGAGCTGGAGAAATCTGAGGCGGAGATATAGCTCACTGGCCTGTGTTCGTGCTTTGTGCTTTTAGTGGGAGGCTGATGGAGTCTGTGGAGGTTTGTCATCCCACAGAGCTTATAAAGATTTCTAAAAGCAGTGTTACCTACAAGAAGACATGCGAGTTTGGAGGCAATGCAGCAGTAGGTTGGACAAAGTGGATGCTAACTGCATTTTATACCAAATGCATCCACTTGCTGCAGGCTAATGTTCCCTTTGCAGGCCAATAATCTGCCTCTAGGAGAAAGAATCTTATTTACAGCCAGCTGTCAGTCTAAAGCTGGGAAATGATGTCGCTAATACACTGACTTGTATTTTCTGAAGTAAATCAGGGGCAAAAACAGCCATAAAGGTTCCAAACCTGAAGCAGTGTTTTAAAATATTTTCATACTGTAGCAAAAGGAGGAATCAGAGCTGGAGAACAAATCTGTGCCTGTCACCAGAGCTTTGTGAAGGGAATGTCTGTTTTTTATTTTCTTATTTATATATGCATGTTTTATCTAGGCTACAACCATAATTAACAATAAATATCATATGAAAAATGGAAATTAGCCGTATTGAAACACAGTGATGCAGGCTACAAGGTAAACGAATGTAAAGGTGTTTGTCAGATGACTGTCGCTTGTTATTCACGCACTGATGGGCATGCACTCACCTTTCTTATATAACAAGGCTGCTGTACATCATGCACACGAGGATGGGAGGCTGACATGCATTAACTAACTGTGAACCATTCATAAAGAGCAGAATGAAGGGCAGTCCCCTTCCAGTAATACGACCCAAAAGAGGTGGACGGAAGCAAAACGGGTCTACATTTCGATCACACTCGATGTTTTTAGAGCTATAATGTCATTTAAACATCACAAAAGCAGAGCTTACTTACATCCTGGAAGAGAGAGATGCTTTGATTTTGATTGTGATCGAGCGCCTGCTGCTTTCTCAAGTGTTCGCGCTTGGCTGATTGGAGACACATGGTGATCATCTCTGTACACGCCAGCATCTTGCCCCTTTCGATGTGATTTCTGCCTCTTTTTATCAATAAATATATATATACGATTGTCCTTCTTCTGTGTTCGTCAGGCTGTCCTTGTCAGGGTGTATGGAGGAGGATGGTGCTGGTCCTGTAAACCAGTCGGGATGAGACGGACCCAGCCTGCTGCCCTCTGCCTGCTGCCAAACGCCTGCACGTCGGTAACAGCAGAGAAACTCCGCCTCTACACGACGATCAGCAGCAGCAGCAGCAGCAGCAGCGATTCATAAAACCCGAGGAATGCACCGCCTGCTGCTGCTGCACACACACACGCAAACACACACACACACAAACAAACACGCACACACAGATCAGATGAAGAGTTAATTGGCTGATTGTGAGTTTGACAGACAACAGGCTGAATAAAGGAAGAAAACCCACAATCAAGCTGACACAGTATTTATCTAATAGATAAATTACTCATTTGTGGTGTTAAATGAGTTTCCGCGACCTTGTGAATGATATACACGTATGCAGAGGTGTAACTAAGTACATTTACTCAAGTACTGTACTGAAAGTACAGTTTTGAGGTGCTTGTACTTGTACTCTAATATCTCCATTTTATGTTACTTATATTTTACCCCACCACAAATCAGAGGACATTGTTGTACTTCCACTCCTCGACATTCACTTCAGAATCATTAGTTACAAGTTACTTTAAAGTAATAAAATGCTGACATACAATTTCTGGGTTAACCTCCTGCCATTATATAAAGTGTTCAAATCAGCCTCACCTGTGTTTGAAACACATTTTAGACTAAACATTAACTACAACTATAATTAACATTTTTAGTTATAATTTTCGATAATTTGTCTGTTTTCTTAGTGGAGTGGATTTTGTACTTTACTTTTACTTGAGTAAAACAATTAAAGTTTACTTTTAGCGGAGTAGTATTTTTCAATGCAAGTACTTGCACCATTACGCAAGTATTGAGTTTGTTTACTTTATACACCTTCATACTCATACTAGTTTATACACTGTGTGAGTGAGAGTCTCAGTAGTGTACAAGTATATTTAAGACTGTACTTAGGTACAATTTTGATTAATTTCTACTTTATTTAGTACAAGTATTTTCATTTTCTCCTACTTCAACTTCACTACATGATAATGTATTCTTTAATAAATAATGCCTCATGTAGTATTGATACATGGTATTGATACTTTTACACAAGTAAAACATCTGAGTACTTATTTTAGCACTTAATGTTCTATAACTGTGGACATTAATTGTGATCATTTCTAGAGACCTAGAGTTCTTTGGAGAAATAACTATAGTAGGCATTAACATATTTAATATAGACATGGAGACATACAGTACATTATACAATACACATAACGTATCTTAAAGGTTGATTAAGTAAATGGTTTGTACATTGCTTAATTCTTGCATGGCCCCCAAAGCCGGGACCCCTGTGACTTCTTTAAGGGGCGGAGCTGAGCTGATTGCATAATGCTCCTCAACATCTGACCAATAACTGCTGACACTTTCTAACCATCTGTCTATTTGCTGTTTTGAAGTTCGTCCTCAGTGCGGGTCAACAGGTGAGCTCCCTGACAGTCTTCATTTCTGATCACAATTGTTTATTATCGTCATTATTGTTGTTATTATCACAACAATTTACATTATGTGGATTTTAGTCATATTATAGTGGTAATCATAATGTTGTTATGTTGAGTATCGTAGTGGTTTTACTGTTTTATTTATTTGTGCTTTGAATTATTTGTTTATTTGTTTATTTCTGAAGCTGAAAACATATCACACACACACACACACACACAGTGTTGCCTGAATTTTTTATTTTTTACTTTCAGACGACAGTGTGAACACGCTGTATGATGCACTTTTGTACAGCAAACTATAGCTGACTTAAGATTGTGTGTTGTTTTTCATACATAATCAATAGTTATGTTTTTTTAACAACAAAAACTATACTAACATAAATGTAACTTTTAACCCGTGGTGTTTAAACGACGGTGGTGTTTGATAGACCAATGTAAAAATAACATCTCACCACAACAGAAAGCAACAGATCCTCAGAACTGCCTTATCTGCTGACGGCAGGAGATTGTGTGGGAGTTGATAGAGCCGACCCCTGTTTATAAACTTAACTGCGCACAGAAGCACTTATCAGGAAACTAAGATCTGGATCACATTCTTGTTTTCCTCTGGGTCTGAAAGACTTTTGACAGTATGGAAATAATAGCTACTAATCAAAAGAATAAGACGCATCCCTGCTGAGATAGAGGATTATTAGTTATAATAATAATAATAAGTTACTGCAGTAATCAGCCTCAGCTGATGATGTCTGTTAGGGTAGCTCTTGAGCGCCTGCAGAGTGAAGATAAGCAGCAGCAACCTGCCGCACCCTGGAGGAGATACCTCCTGCTCTCGTACTGTAGCACAGATGTCTTGCACCTTTGAACATTTTCAACCATTTCAATTATTAAGGAATTTTAGTTTCATCATAGTCTTTGTCATCCTTGTTTTAAATTTCGGTCACACATGCTACATGCAAGTCATGTGCTTTATAGATTTATTCGGGTGACAAGTAAATGTTTTACACTGTAGACTTAAATTATTTTCCTGTTTTCTGTCTTAACTCAGAGTAAGAACAGCTGCACTACGATGGCTGCCTTTCTTCATCACTGCCCCTTTCTAAAGTCAGTTCCTAAGCCAGCTTTGAGGAGGACAGGAGCTGCCCTGCTGTCTCTGGCTGACCAATGCCCCATCATCGCTCGTCAGATCACTGTGAGCGGCCCAGCCTCTCTGGAGGAGAAACTGAGTGTCTCACCCACCAAATCAAAGAGTAACCAACTTCCCACAGTGGACCAAAAGAGGCTGTTTGCTCAAACAGCCACTGAAGTGGCTGTGTCCGCATCGAAGGGCTGCCCTTTTGTCACTTCTCAGATTGGGATGGTCCGCGCCAGCCCTGAAGTACAGGAAGACGTAAAAGAAGGTAGGCAGAAAAACATACACAAAACCAGAGTAACTAAATTCAAACTCACGGTCAAACAGATGCCAAATTAAACAGGGAAGAAAGCAAGGACTTAAATAGTCATATTACTGACAGACCAGTGTCGCTCTTCCGCAGGTCTGATGACCTCTCTGTTGAAGGGTTTAAAGGATTCAGTCCTCCCAGCATCAGCTAAAGCTGACACTGTCACCCACCTTCTTAATGACAACATGGGTATGTTTTACAGTGAAAGTGAGCTGAAAGTCAGACATGATTTAATATGCTGATAATAAAATCTTTCCAGGTAGCTGTTTATTGAGTGCTGTAACCAATTTAAAGTCATATTATCCCTCCTGCAGTTGGCCCCAGCTATGACTATGACCACTTCTTCACTGAGAAGATAGCTGACAAAAAGAAGGACCACACATATAGAGTCTTTAAAACTGTGAACAGGAGTGCTGATGTGTTCCCTTTTGCGGAGGACTACTCCATACCTGGGCGCTCAGGCTCTCAGGTGTCTGTCTGGTGCAGCAACGACTATCTGGGAATGAGTCGCCACCCACGGGTCATTGGTGCAATCAGGTAACACGAGACAGGAGAAAGTGAATATTTGTAAGTCTCTTTGGGAAAAGACCACATTAAGTGTCAAGTCATGTCACAATAGAGATAAAGCTCAAGCAAGTCATAAACATTGAGCTATATCTCCTCAGTGCATCACCTTTATGTGAGCCTGATGTTTTGTCTGTGTTTTTTTTTTTTTGCTGTGGGTGTTCTTAGTGATGCCCTGGACAGGCACGGTGCAGGAGCGGGTGGGACCAGGAACATCTCTGGTACCAGTAAGTACCATGTGACTCTGGAGAAGGAGCTGGCTCAGCTACACCAGAAGGATGCAGCTCTGGTTTTCTCCTCCTGCTTTGTGGCAAATGACTCCACCCTCTTCACTTTGGCTAAGATGCTGCCAGGTAAACACAGACCTTTGATTGTTAATGCACAAGTCATATTCATAGACTCATGTAACAGCATTCAGAAAAAGTCCAGCACGTAGCAGCTTCATTACATTATATTCAGTGGGTCACATTTTCCACTAATACATTTCATATTTCATAAATTGTAGAAAGTGTAAATAGTATCTCAGGGTTGATGCTGTTTAGAGGGAACTCACCTCTACTGGTCTCATGATGCATTTACTTTGACATACAGGGTGCGAGATCTACTCTGATGCAGGGAACCACGCATCAATGATTCAGGGCATCAGGAACAGCGGAGCCAAACGCTTCATATTCCGCCACAATGACAGCCGACACTTGGAGGAACTGCTGCGAAGCTCAGACCCCAAGACACCCAAAATAGTGGCATTTGAGACTGTGCACTCAATGGATGGTGAGTACCATGAAATGTTAAGTTGCAGTGACGGTGGTGGTTGGTCAGATTTGTTCAGATGACATTAAAGTTGATACACAGTAAATATGTAGAATATAAAATGACATTAGAGCTCATGTACAGTAGTCTATGAGTGACGGTATGTGTCTTTGAAGTGAAATAGACTTTAGTGGACTGTATATTAGTGGCTTTGATGCTCGTAAAACTAGTATTAAAAAGGGATTATGTAGTTGACACAGGGCGTCTAGAAATGTTAAGTTTGACTGTTTTCTGACAAAAAAGAAAATAGACCATGTTACTTTTCCACACAGTGTTTTAAATGCCATTAATGAGCAAAATGTATTAAATAAATTAAGTGTTTGTCATCATCATTAACATTATTCATAGCAAACCAAAAAGAAGCACTGGAGCAATTTTATTTGTACAGTTTGCAATTATACAGTCAGCAGTATATGTCATTCATCACTGCCTCCCCGGGGAAGTGTTCCTCTCTTAGTTCAATTTGTCAGTGTGATATCATACCAGTGAGAGGCATAAACTGTAGTAGACTTGATGGATGGCTCTTCATATCTGGGAAAAAGATGAAAAATATATAGGAAATATTTTGTAGCTTTTAGACTTAGGAGATGTAAACATTTCAGAATAGCTCTTCACATTTTAAGCACACCGTACAAGACTAGATCAACACAGTGATGACATTTGCAGCTCTAATATCCTGCTGTTCATTCATACATCACAGTTCTAATTATGCCACTTTATTCTCTGGGGCTTTCAGGTGCCATATGTCCTTTGGAGGAGCTGTGTGATGTAGCTCACCGTTATGGAGCCCTGACGTTTGTTGATGAAGTTCATGCTGTGGGCCTGTATGGAGCCCATGGAGCTGGAGTGGGAGAGAGGGACAACATTATGCACAAAATTGACATTGTGTCTGGGACCTTAGGTGAGCATCTTTTAATGTAAATCCAGTTTTTTTTGGTTTTCCTTAAATGTACTTGAATTTAAAGGCAGACTGACAATGATGTTAACGATCCTTTTAACCTCTCAGTATGATAATAAGAGGCAAGCATCAAACTGTCTGGATCTCTTTTTGGACAACTCCCATTCACAGCCTCTCCTTTGCACTAACTGACAATGTCATATTGCCACAGCAAGCAATAGCTCTAAACAAGCATGATATACTGCTCCAGTGTTGGTTAAACAAGGATAGGATAGGAGTGAGCTCTCATCAGAGGAAGCAGAGGCTTTATCAGCTGGGTGGCGGCTCTACCCCCTCTCTGGCTGAGCTGATAAAGCCATCAACATGGAGTCCGTGCTTTGTGTAGCTTTATGATGACTGAGAGGTTTAGGTAAAAATCCCTGTCAACTACACATCAAGTATAAACTAATACTGGATTATAACACTTGACTTTACAAGACATGTTGGCAAGTGTTGACTTAGTAATACAGCAAGAAACAAGCTCACACTGAAATAAAAAGTTGTTTGTTTTCAACACACATAATTCAGTCTGATACATTGTTACATGATTTGATACATTATGTAAGTCATTTTTTGATCTGAAACATAATCAAGCAGCCATTTGTTAGTTTATTGATTGGTTTAATCTATATATTATTTGACAAATGTTTAAAACAACTAATTGTATGTAATTCTTCTTCTTCTACTTATCTGATGTATAAGCATATAGTATAGTTTTATGATGCAAATTTACCTCCTATCACTGTTTTCTTCCTGTCTCCTCACATCATATACCTTATTCCATCTGTTGCAGGAAAAGCATTTGGCTGTGTGGGAGGCTATATTGCTAGCAGCGCCGCCCTGGTGGACACAGTGCGTTCCTACGCAGCCGGCTTCATCTTCACCACGTCATTGCCCCCAATGGTGCTGTCTGGAGCCCTGGAGTCTGTCCAGGTCCTGAAAAGTGCTGAGGGGCAGTCACTCCGCAGAGCCCACCAGAGGAACGTCAAACACATGAGGCAGCTTCTCATGGATAAAGGCCTACCTGTGGTCAACTGCCCCAGCCACATCATCCCCATACGGGTAAGAGGACAGAGCACTGCTGCTGCCTCAATTGCTATATTACCTCTTTATGCCAGCTACTCATCTAACAAGGCCCTGATTGTGTAAAGCATAAATGTCTCCTTTCATTGATCCAATTTCTAGGTGGGCAATGCTGAGCTGAACAACAAGGTGTGTGACACCCTGCTGAAAAGACACAACATCTACGTCCAAGCCATTAACTACCCCACAGTGCCTCGTGGCGAGGAGCTGCTGCGCCTGGCTCCGTCTCCTCATCATAATCCTGCCATGATGGAGTACTTCGTGGGTAAGTGTGGGGGTACTCATACACAAATAGGTCAGAGTTATTCTAGTAAATTTGAATTTAAATTGTAATTTACAGTATATATTGTCCTTAGTGAGTCTTTGAAATTATACATTTACTTGTCACCAAATACTGCATGTGCTATAACTTCAGTATTTGCTGGCTATGGAGAAATAAAATTTAAATAAATGTTGTTATTTATTTGCTCATAAACTGATTACAAATATGTATGTTTCATTCCCAGAGAAACTGATGGAGGTGTGGCAGGAGGCAGGGCTCCTGCTCAATAGCCCCGCCACGGCTTCCTGCACCTTCTGTGACCGCCCGCTACACTTCGACCTCATGAGTGAGTGGGAGAAATCCTACTTCGGCAACATGGAACCACAATACATTACTGTGTCTGCATAATAGGAATGTAGCTTCTCAACAGAACTTACACATACACAGATGCATACATTTAACGATATATTTGACAAAATTTAAAGTTTGACTTCACTGAGAAGAGTACTAATGAACTGACTTTGTACTTCTTGTGTTTAAATATTGTTTAGTATCAGATTCCAGTATTTATAAATGTTTTCATTTATTTATGCTTACTAAAGTTTGTTTGTTGTCATGGATATGATTAAAGGAAGTTGTGCCTCCTTTTTAAAAACATAAAACCTGCACATCAGGCACTTTCTTAAATCTCTTATCTAGTGTGATGGTTTTTTTAAACTACGCTGTCTAATTTCATGTTGCCTGATTTCCTTTACACCATATAATCACCATGGCCATCATGTTATTCTATTTCCACAATAATTATTGACAAGATATTGCAGTCAAAAAATGTATAAGCTAGTTAACTGGTTCATAAAATAAGGGCTAATAAAAGATAAAAACATACAATTAAGGTGTTGAAAATCTTTCTATCTTATACAAAAGTATCATTGTGCTGTGATTATAATTATATAATAACTGAATATTAAAACAAACAGTTATATTAATAAGACATAATAAACAAAAGCACTATATTTTAAAGAACTGTTAAATGTGAACTATAAAATTTCTGTAAGCTTTCTCATCATTTTAATGGGTCTATAATACGACCCCTGAAGGCACGGGCACTGACATGAACTCTATAAAATGAGCAGCGGTTCTTGTATCCTGTTTGATTCTCTAATTATCAACACTAGTTAACATTGCAGGGGCTGGCCAATTCCCGTTTGACCTTTGCCCTCAGCCTGCGGAGCTCTGTGTTATCACCGTCCACAACAAGACCATGTTCAATCAGCGTCCAGGCCTTACTGAGCTTCTGCTCCCCATAGTGCTGCAGTGCCCCCCGCAGGAAGCACTCAGCCACACGCAGCCTCCCCAGGCCAGAATCTACACACTGAAGAGCCTGGTTCCTGTGGAGCTGAAGGGCGCGAGTAAAGTCCTCCAGAGCGGCTCCTTCTCTGGAACAGAGCACCAGGCTGCGACCTCGCTGACACAGGTCTTCTACCCAGACTTCAGGGTTATCTGAGCAGCTCGAATTGGATTCACTGTGTCTTTGGATAACTTGATCCAGGTCAGCTATAGCTTGCTCATGTAAGTCCAGCTGAGCAAGGCAGGTGGCCCGCTGGCGAAGATACTGGAATCTGTGTTTCCCCACTGCTTGTACTGCCACAGTCAACAGGGCGAGGGCCTGATCCCACTGGCCACCCAATGATGCACTGCTGGCTTTATGTGCAGCTGCCTGTTTCAGAAGAGATGTGGAGCAATTAGTTGTTGGCACATATAAAATTAAGTAAATAAAAATATAATGTAAAATTTCAGTGTGAGGATTATTTTATTTTTGATTTTAAAAAAAATATGTAGGTGAAATAAGAAATGATCAACCACCGCAAAATACTATAGATAGCAGGCGATTTGACTTTATAATTTCTTTAGTGACTTAGTGAGTTTATTCTACAGTCTAAAGGACTACATACAAAACTTATGTCAAATTATTTTGCTAATGACGTTTGTTTTGAAAAGTTCCAGTATGTAGGCTTCCTGTACCTGTGCCATGCGGTTTCTCTGATTAACTGGGATAAGAGCCAACAAGAAGTCCACACCGGATGGATCTTTCTCAGTCAGTTTGCTGAGCCTGCAGGCTGTGCTGCGGTAGTTGTGCTGCCAGACCTCAACTACACCCAGCCTGGCCTGGGCCACGGCATCTCTTGGTTCCTGTCCAAACACCCGGCACAGATGAGCACCAGCTGCCTTAACTTCACCTGAAGCAGATGAACAATATGAGCAGGAGTAAGAATTACTGCAAACAAAGCGTGCCAGGTTTAAGGGTTGTTTTTAACCAAGTAGAAACCCCACACAGCCACATCATTTTCAGTGATATCAAGGATTACGCCGAGAGTTCAAGCAGCACACTTTGGAAAAGCTCCCGTCTCACCTTTGGCTAAGAGTATATCCACATAGAGAAGATGCCATCTGGGATCTCTGCAGTCAGTCCTCATCAGAGTGCCACTGATTACAAAAGCGTCTCTGAGCAGCTCTTCATGGCAGGGGATAGTGTTAGAGACCAGGATGTCTGACAGGTTGGCCCGACAGAACTGATGCAGCCAATCACAGACAAGCTTTCGTGCTTTGTCTTTAAGTGACATGATGTCTTTGATGACTACATCTGGGTTTATCTGAAGTGCTGCCAGGACATCTTGAGTGCATTCCTGCAGTATGGAAAGTGGCTGTTTGAATATTGCATGTAAACGGAGTATACGGCTCTGCAGCCTACGCCAGACAATGTTATGTTATGTATGCCTTATCAACCTAACTTCAAATATGCCAGGGACTGCATCCTGGCTGTTTATCCACCATATATTATAAAAATTTGTTTTATGTAAAAAAAAAAAAGAGAATACTCAGAGAAAACATGCATTTACACAGAAAGGCACCCAGTCAACTGGAGGATTGAAACCCAGGTCCTTCTATCTATGAGGAAACAATGCTCACCACCAAACCACCGTTTTCAATTCAAAAATACCTTTTGTTGATTCAGCATAAGATAGGTAAAGCCTCTTCCACATAGTGCCTGAACATGTTTTGGGTGCTCCTTTAGAATAGCACTGAAGTCAAAGATGGCTGTCTTTCGTTGACCCAGCAGGACATAACACCTCCCTCTCTCCAGCAAGGATTCTGCTGCCTCGCCACCTTGAGAAAAAGCAACTACTGTATTTGATTGGATTCCCTACATTTACACCATTATGATTTTCCATTTTAATGGTTAATTACATATTTATACATTAAAAATTACTGATCCCAACACAGTTTAGTGGTATTTCTACTCAGGTTTCTGCTCAGGCTGACAGCCTTCTACTGTATGTAATTATTTCAACCCCGATCTGCTTTGCATTTAGTGAAAAACTGGTTTCTTTATCCCTCTAATGATTCAGCTAGATTCAGGTATTACTCACTACTAATTACATCAAAAGTCAGAATCAGACTAACAACAAATATCATCAGACAGACTCTAATCACCAGAGGCCATGATAGCGATGGAGAGATAAGCCACTGCCTCCCGGACCATGCTCTCGTCTCTCATGCCGTCCAGGACACGTTTTGCAGCAGAGTGGCAGTGTCCCTGCAGCATTGCCCGATCCTTTTGTTGAGTGACTGCCAACAGGGGGCGCAAGCAGCTAGTGTCGCCACATTGAATGAGCTTTTTCAGCAGCTGCAGGAAAAACAAGACACATATGAAAACATTCATTTGTTTTACTGTAAAACCGTCACAGTTAGAGATTAAAGATATTAAATAGGCCCGTCAATCCAATAATCTAATTCACCTTGAAGATTTTAAGGTATTGTGGGTGAGGCTATAAATCTATAGTAACATTAAAATGCATGAAATACTATATGACTAAACTTTATCTTGGAGGATTTTTTTCATCGCCAATTTAAAAAGAATTTAAGACTAAATAAAGTGATATGCAGGGTTAACGCTGAAGGTGTTTTTGTCGACTCGCCACTGCTGTAGTGCGGCTCAGCAGCTCATCTGTAATATTTATCAACACAAGTGGTCTGGTGGTTGGTGTTGCAAGACAAAAATAGATTTGCTGTTCTCATTAGGTGTGGTACAAAGTGTTACAAAGGCTACATCAGCTCATATACAAATTACTAAATCTACTTGATCAGTATAAAAGAGTCGCTGCGGTTCCATATTTCTTGAAAACACTTTGACACCCCAAATCTACTTAGAATTTGTTTGGTTTGCTATAAATAATGAATGTATTAGCAATTTTCAGGTATGAGGATTTCATCTTAAACTACCAAAACTTTAAATTACAAAATTGTACTAGAGCCTTTGGAATACAATAGCTGTCCCTAAACTATGTAACATACATCTATACTTAAAGGCACCCTTGAACAGCACTTCAGGATTGAGTACTTTGAACTTTCTATACATACTACACCTGATTGGTGTCATAAAGAAAACCTCTGTGCAGCTGCAGCAGGGCGAGGCGAGCCAGAATGGATGCCCGAGGACTCGAGGAGCCGATGGAAAGCAGTCGTCTGTAGGCCTCTTCCACTCGGCCAAGCTGGTACAAGGCATCTGCTGCCAGGAGCTGTGGCCCATCAGCACCAGGCTGGAGATCCATCAGCAGCATGGCCAGGGACTGAACACCAGCAGAAGTCCTATTGCATAAAGCAGGAAAATGTTGATGTTCAGATGTTAAGTGCATAACTAAATAAATCACCTTTGATAACTGCATAGCAAACTTCAGATCACGGATTGATGGTTTTCACAGCAGATATTTTTGACTTGTTTTTTCGACTTGGATCCATAATTTTTATTACTAACTATTATTCATGTGTACACTGTAAATGGCACATGCCATAAACATCATACTCTGATCTGTGGTTGTCTCTTTTTGATGAGGCCTGCAGCTGATCCTCTTGTTGTGGCTGCTTGGAGTCTTCAGTGGATCTGGACTTGGATTTGTACTCTTCTGTCCCCTCCAACATAACTCGTCCTTGCTCCAGTAAAACAGTAAACAGCAGCCCTCTGTAGTTCCATGGCACCAAGCAGTGAACAGTCAGTGCTGTTTCCTGAAGATGCAGCCTGCTGGCTGTCACATAGTCTAGAGCAGTGAGGTAATTCAGACCTCCTATCATGCGCAGGAGCCCTCTGCCACAAAGTGCTCGCACACAGCTGGAAGGGTGGGGGGCATTGTGTTCAATCACCGCTTGGAAGTCTTCTAATGCCCCGTTGTGGTCATCAGACAGAAGTCGTGCATATCCACGAAGAACTTGCACAGTGTTTTGATAGCTCTGCTGACCTTTGGCGGCAGCAAGCTGGCTACAGATCGAGAGGGCCTCTTTGTGTTCCCCTCTGAGAAGGAGACAGTCAGCCAGTCGTACCCGCAGCTCCCTGCCTCCCCCATCAGGCTCTAAATGGCACAGAGTCCGTAATTGTGTGATCGCCGGGTCCAGAAGTTCAACTCCTTCAGTGGACCGCAGATCTGAATGACCGAGGACCCTTTCTCTGTAAGCAGACAGGCCCCTCTCTGCCTGCTGACGGAGATGGTTTTGAGCAGTAACTCCTGTACCGTGATGTGTGAAGAGTAATTGAAAACTAAGTCGGGCAGTGGCAGGGTGAATCTCAAAAGCTTCCCCCAGATCTCTACATGCCTCTGCTGTCCTTCCACCTGCTAAAAAAGAGGCAGCAGCTCGACTGGTTAAGAGGCGAGCTCTCCTCTCAGGAGCATCTTGGGACGGTTTGTCGGTTCTACTCTCTGACATTTTCTGATCATGCTGGTGACACAAGAGAGCAGAGTACACTTCTGCACTTTCTCCAAACTTGCCTGTCAAAAAGAAATAAGCAGCTTGAAGCTCCTGCACTTCACTATTAGCAGGTGAGATAGCCAACAAAAATTCAAAAATTATAGAAGCCTTTACGTCAGGCTTCTCATTATCCTTTGCTGTCAGTGTCTGGTCTCTGTCAAATGTCAGAGAGGGATGTATGCGCAGTACGTGGTCTGTAAAGGTTTTCACTATTTTCATTATGTGCTGCTTTTGTCTGCTCTTCACCATTGTGACAGTTTCAAATTTGTTGTGTTGGTAAACTTTGAGGTAAAGTTTCAGCCCACTGACAACATGAGTCTCCAAGAACAAGCAGGCCAAAGCACGAGTTAACTCCAAAACCATACGAGTTGAACCTTCTCGGGGAATGTTTTGCTTCCCTTCAAGCAAACCGGTGCAGCGAACAAAGATCTCCTCAGAGCCATGCCCGCCACTCTGAAGGAGAGACTCCATTTTATAAAGGGTGGCTGAGAGATTGTTTGGGCAGAGCGTGGACAGAAACACAGCAGCCAGGCCTTTATTAAGACCTTCAGCAGATCGGTTTTCCCCATGACTGTCAAGCCAAGCTTCTAGAGTAGAGATCACCGCACCCAGGCTGGATTTGTCTAATTTCCGCATGTGTGACACAGTGGAGGCAGCGTGAGTCCTGAAAGCCGACATGTAGAGAGTGGTAGCCCTCTCCAGCTCTCCAGCCTCAAGGAGCTTGTCTCCACCATCACAAAGCTCTGAAACATTTACGGATGGTCGAACCAAAGCAGTCATGATCGTGTAGCAGATCCACTCGATCCGTTTCTGTTTCTTCTCCTGATTATTGGTGTCACCTGATGGTTTAAAAAAATAGAAATAAGGATAAAATGTCTTAACTGTGACATGTCAGTCAGTGAAGGCTTATGTTTGTTGAAAAGAAAACTGCAACAGATTTAGCATAAATACTTGTTTGTTAATATTATTTTACTGCGAATATGTGATATTCTATTGCTGTAATTATGATACTGATGCAACTCCCTGCTTCATAGCAGTACTACTAATGAGACATAAACTATTTTGAGTCAAGCATGTTTGAGAGTTTTAACCTGGTTTGCACCAGTATTACAAAAGAAACTCTGGATTTGTGTTGTGTTTAACTAATATTTATATACACTGCACTGTCAAAGGTTTAGACTTTATAGATGTTTGGATAAAGATTATATTTAGATCCCATGGCACTATACAATCAGTGAGGTGTCTGACCTGCGATATTCATTAGGCAACAAGACAATAAGCAAAACATAGAGCCAGACCTAATTTCAGGTAGGACAGGAAGGAGTCATGTGAAGGAGGTACGGCCCTCACAGTGTCATGATAATAACATCATGACGACTGTCTGGAATTACATGAGGAGACAGAAGACACAGCATAAACCCACAGAATTGTGACATATTGTCCAAAATACTTGGAGGAATTTGTGTGCTAGGTACTCGAGCAAGTGTCCTGAGAAAAACTGGAGCCGTTTAACAGGCACATCATTGATTCAATTTATGTTTCATCTGTTTGCTGCCCTGTTATTTGATGAACAAATATTCATGGCATTCTCACTTCATTTTTGACTTCTTCAAGTTTTACAATATTCAGCTTTGATATGAAATATTGTTCACATTTTAGAAAGCAACTGACTGCAACAAAGGTATGAATATTATGTCACATTTTACCCTAAAGACATTATCCTAAAGAATTATTTAATGTGTGTCTTTAAAATTGACAAAGAGGCCAATAGAGCTGTAGCCCAAAAAAATCAGGTCAACTGCCGTGAAGTACCACCATCTTAAATAAATTATTCTTTTTTCATTCTGGAGGAGTATTAACCGCCACCCCCACCCCCCCACCCCTGACTGTGTGGGTGGGATGTGGCTTTCTCTGACCCATGATTTACCTACCTGCTCCCCTGGCTTTAGTTGCCAACAGTACTCACCAACACTTGACCAAAACCTAAATCCGTGACTTTTTTAAAGTCAGATATAGTCAGTACGGTTGATGTCGGTTCGTTTTCAGTCACTGAATATCCAGAGGAAAAAAAAAAACCCGGGCCCCATTTTTGTAATTCAATAGCTCTCGGTCAGGAGTTACCAAGGCAACGCGGTGTGTGCGCTGACACAACAAAAGCTGCAGCAGAGTTTTTAAAAGTCTGTAACTGGTGGAAATGCACAAACACACACACACACACACACACACACACACATAAAGAGATAGGAACAAGATGTTTTTAAAAACTCACAAACCAGCCGCAACAGGCTTCACATTGCGCTGCTCCTCTCGTTTCTGCCTCCGCTGTTATCGGGATGGGATGTTCCCCATGCGCGAGCTGCTGTTCTCGTGCGCACGGGTCCGGTTGCCAGTGGAAACCACTCAACGCTGGTGCGTAAAGGAAGTAATTTCACAAAATTTCGCACTAACAGTTTATCATTTCAGATCTGTTCCTTCAGCTGAATAGCTGTCTGGGCGGTTGCGCTTTTAAAAATGCTGAAAGCGAGAAAAAGTTTTGAAAAAGAGATAAAAGATACACTATCACCTCTGGAGAGGCGTTATTTCACCACAGATAAAAAATATGTGCATGTTCACTTCTACTGTGTATCTTGTATTTATATCGCTTATCATCAGCACAGAAATCTTTGAAGATTTGTAGAATGAAATGTCTGCCGACATGGACAGTGTAGGACAGCTGTTCTTTGTGTTGAAAGTGAATTTGCAATTCATGAGACTAGTCGAATCTACCTCCAGAATAAATGCGCCTTGTCTACATTTTCTTTAGAGGGGTCTCAACACTGCACACCAGCTGCTGCTGCAGCTCAAACACCCAGCCAACACTTCCATCTTGTGGCCAAGAGTTTTATTCATTGGTAACATACTGTGTGATGAGCCTCAGGCTCTTACAGCACCACATTATCATACAGTTGTACTGTCTGGCAGCTGTCCAACAACAATTTCCCCAAGGGGAGCAATAAAGCACGTCATTAATACTAGCTGTACCACAGGTTAGTCCAATGAGGACAATATTTCTAAAACTGACGCAAACATCCACAAGAGGTTTCAGAAAATAAAAAGTAATAAAATATACACACACACACACACACACGTCTAAAGACCAAAAACATAGTAATACATTGAAATTAAAACACTCATTAATGTCCAGTTCCTTTACTGTAACTGAACTGACAAGCAACAACTCTCAAAAGTGAGATACCCCAACACCACGAGAGGAAACCATCATTCTGGATGGAATATGTGTGGTGAGTAAAAAAACCCAGCCTATTTCTCTCTGACACCACTTATTTGCAAGAAACTGAAAATCTGACGTCCTATGGGGATTTCAGTTTCCATTCCTTGTTAGGCGCACAACAAGAAATAGCGTCTGAGTTGTTACACCAGGGTTTCATGTCAAACGAGATGAAAGAGATATCAGACATGGTAAAATGATTTGTAACAGTGCTGTTAAAACCACCATAAATATAAGTGAAATATTCACTGTTTAAATACTATGAATACACTGAAGTACACTGAATACACTGAATTTACCTTTTAAATGCATAAAGAAATCAACACTGATTTCTGGAGGTAAACTAATCTTGTATATGTCTTGACAATTCAAGCAATGTCAGCAGGGCTATTGACATTTTCTTAATTTTCAGTACTCCTGTTTAACCTTCACATAGTCATAGTAACACATTTAAATTTGAGCTCTGTGGTCACAGCTCTGCACTCTTGGTTTTTTTAAAAAGAAGTTACACAAGAAGCTGGAGGTTACGTGATGTGCTATAGGGTGCTTTGACAGTACAACGGAAAAGGATTTCCCTTGATTCTTGTTTTGTTTTTTTTTATAGATTTTCCCCACCTACTGTTAGTGATTGTTACTAGAGTACTTTCTGAATATTAACAGTCATGATGTGCTTCTTAAAAATGCTACACTTGTTCCACATGCATTTGACAAAAACACTTAAATGAAAAGTGATTTTGTATATTTTTGACCACATAAAATAGAGTAAAAACCAACATCAATATATGATGTGTAAATTCAGATGGGTTTTATCTTTTCTTTTCATCAGTAAGCCACACAACTGCACTGGGTGACATGTTTCTTCATTACAAGAAAGAGACATAGTATTTGTCTAAAAGCTATGTACACAATCACTTCTTTCTTGTGGAAAACTGTAATAAGTGATGTTTCTCTATATCACTGAAGGTATATGTATTGACAAGCTAAACCAGCCAGGTTAACAGATACTATAGTCAGTACACAATTCAATGTTGACCTTTAATGGGCCAAGCTCCAGTTCTGCACCTGACTGCAACAAATTAATTATTTCCAATATATATTCTGCTTTTTAAATGGAGATAATATATTTATTGCACCGATATTCAAAGAAGTAGGAAAGACCAACACTCACTTAAGGCATTGTAATATTCTGTGTAGTTGTACCATGTAGTTACTAGAGTTGTGTATGACCTTTTCAACGAGGTTTGCCATGCCTGTCTCAGCACGGCACTCGTGTCTTCACGTATAGCAATCAGCTGCTGTGCATCGCTTCACTGAACCCTTGGTCTGTGTACTTTTTTCAGGCTGTGGAATCTTGCTTTGATTCAGCCCTCCACTGCTGATTCTCCAGGTTTTCTTGCAGCAGCTGGGCACATCTAGCTAAATCCATGTAGTGCAAGGCTGAGAAGACATCATTCAGGCTTGCAGAGGAACGCTGGCTCCATATCCTGAGCATCTGGTATTGTCTCTCCATTGAGCCCAGACCCAAACCTGCATCCAGCTCGGCCCGCTCCAGCTCCTCATCAGCCACTGAGAGCAGACGCAAGAACTCCTTCCACCTACGCAAGGGCACCTCCTTAATAATTGCATAGAGGACAATAGCAGGCCAGTCCTTCGATTGCTCATCTTGTCTGGCAGCTGAGACAAGAAAATCACAGTCAGAGGACAGTGGTCATGCAAAACACATAAACTCATTTGGGAAAAGGCCAGCTACAAGACTGTGTCCAATATCTGTCCAAAGCACTACTTCTAACCACATTCTGGATGCTTAAAGCTTTGTGATTCAGTGCACAGCTACACTAAGTTCTGCACAATGTTGTGTTCTTTAGCTTGATTTAGCCTAATGTAACCCAGGTATCAAGTTGAACTAAATGTCATCAATACTAAGAAAAAGGGTTAGGGTTAGGGCATTTATCCAGCTCTTTTTATAAATTAAGCCATTTTCAAAAACACAGAAAAACAACAGCTTTATCTTGTAATAATTGTTGGTGGGGATTTTTTTTTAAAGAGGACAACAAACTCTGAATCACACATGTGAGAATGTTGCTGTCTTAAATCTTAAATCTTTCCTTGAGAGGAAAGATTTAAGATTCTAAACTGTATTTTGTACATGTAGTACGTGGAAAATGTTTCTCATTCTACATGCAAAAGAAAGAACAAAACGTACAGATAAGTCACTCAGCAATATACTGATACAAACACAGAGACAGTATTGGCTTGTATTGGGTCACTTGAATATAGGTCTGTTATGATTTGTCCACCTTAAAAAATTCCCCAATACACAGTATAGTGTAAAAGCAATGCAGTTAACTACCTGTTTTATGAAAGGAAAAGAGAACATAATGTCAACAGCACTCTGACCACAAGGGAGTTTTCATATCAGTTACAAATGTCAGACACAACATGACATCACTAATTACAGGCAGTGCAGTTGTAGTGTATTTAAGCTCTTCCCAAAAACCTGATCTGTGATATCATGAATGAAGTACAGATCTTACGTGGAAATTACGAAGTGGCTTCATGAACTGTGAAAAAGTGAAGGTGACCTGTTACCCACTTTCCACCTCACGTCTGTGGGTCACTTGCTTGTTAATTATTAAATATGCAAAGTTGAAAAGACTGCCGATCTGAGTGTGAAAACACTATAGCTTCAGAAGAAACACCACACTGGTAATCAGATGGGGTGTGCCTCTGTGGCAGTTTCTGTTCTACTCTCATGACATTTGTTCTGTTGATAACTGAAAACATATGTATTCTCTTAATCACAGATGCATTTTATTTAATACTCTTATTTAAAGTAAAGTTTTACTTTTGCAAAGTCACTTTGCATTTTTTTCTCTTCCCTTGAATTCTTTGCCTAATATCCTACTTTTTAGTTTAATTACGTTATAATTATCCCTTGTTTATAATCTATATCTATTAGTGGTGGGCATAGATTATTTTTTTTAATCTAGATTAATCTCACTGTAATCTTGGAATTAATCTAGATTAAAATGGCTTATTTGAATTCTGCCGAAGGCATTCAGAATATGTGTGCTACCCAAATAATGACTAAAAGTAAGTCTTTGAGAACGGGT
>JAUYWH010000025.1:9244760-9272483 GCA_034779795.1 Ctenopoma multispine | reverse complement strand
TGAGCCAGACACTCATCACTAGCTCCATGTAAGTCGCTTTGGATAAAAGCGTCTGCCAAGCAAAGTAAAGTAAAGTATAGACCCAGCTCCCAACCCAACTTTGTGAATAGATTAACGGCGATATTTTTTTTATCGCCCAATAAGAGTCTCGCGTTAACGCAGCACGTTAACACCAATAACGGCCCACCACTTATATCTATATTTACATATAATAAATTAAGTTAAAACCTTAACCAAAATTAATTTGTCACTTTCTTCCTACTTCTTTTTTTTTTTTTCTTTTTTTAAATAAGCATTTGAGGTAGTTTGTCCCTCCAAACTTAAAATATTCAGTCTCTCTACATCTGCATCAGTTCCAGCTCATTTAAAGTTTTGAAGTTTCTCATTTGAAGTTTCATAAACACTGGTGTTGTGATTTGACTCTTTGAGCAACGTGGTTTCTTATTTTAATGTTTTCTTGATAATAGGAACATTCCTGCTAATCATCTGCTTATCAGGTCACAATTCCATCACATGATTCAGCATCATAACATCTCCAAGTTTCCTTTGCTACATGCCCCCTTGCTATCATGTGACACATCATAATTTCATAACTCCCTAAGATTGTGATTAGTAAGCGTTATTTTGGTCCAAATATCTTCATGAAGATGTGGCATTTATTAGTGATCCACTTCCTGCTCCAGAGTCTGAAACAAACCAATCATCAAGCTAATATACTGAAGTACTGCCAGTCTAGTCACAGGTAGTGCAGCTGGGTATCAAACACTCTCTCTTACCTCTATGTTCAGTGTTTGGCAGCAAGGTACTGTTGCTGGCTTGACTTTCTGGTGACTGACTCTGATTCATCATGGGAGTTTCCTCAGATATGTTTAATGTCTTAAAAGGGTAAACAAGAGAAGGGAGGTAAATGTCTTTGTTACAGTTTGACGAACTGTGACCAACAGGTCATCCTTTCTGTTGTTGACCTTTAAATTTTTTTTGTTTCACAAGGCAACCTACAGTAGTGCTAAGATCTATATCTCAAAAGAACTCAAAGTGCATGCGAGTGAATACAAACCAGTGTGTCTGAGGCGCTGGCTTGATGACTGCGTTGTTCTGTTAAGAGGAAAGCAGATATTATCAATAAGCTTCCTGCTTGAACATGTTAAGTTCAGAAAGCTCATAAAAAGAAACTTGGTTACATTTCTCTGAAAAAACATTTTTTGTATAATACCGGAAAGACTTTCTGTGGTATTTGGTTGTTCTTATTGCATTTACTAAGCATCAAGTGTTGTATGTACAGCTACCTGGGTTACTGTCAGAAACTGAAGAAAAACTGAGATATGTTTCTGGACACTGATGTACATGTCTATTTTCTATACCAAACAGAAATTTCCTCTAGGTCCCCTATGTCTTTGATAGTTCTGGTATACTACTATAGTACTGCTTTATACTTACTGTATGGAGATAAATAAATAAATAAATTTATTTATACTTTTAAACCCATAACCTATTAATCAACGCTATGTGATGTTTGTACCTTAAGTCAGGTACTCAAAAACATTACTTGAGTAAAACAGGTAAAAACAGCAAATGTTAAGTCAGAGTATCAACACTGAAAGTACACATTCCCATTCAGAATGGCTCCTGACATTGTTAAATTATTATAACACACTAGATTATTGCAACAGATGCATTTATGAGCATTTTAATGTGGTGTTGAGTTTCTACAGTTTTGTTATAAATGCTATATATAGCTCATCATATGTGATAAATAAATGGAGTAATACATCTAATGGAAAAAGTACACTGTTCCTCTGAAATATGGCAAAAATGGAAATACAAAGTCATATAAATTGCAAGTTGTTCACATATGTAAAGACTGTATTTATGTACGGCATTTGTGGAAATGTACTTATAGTTATATTCCGCCACTGGTTACCGTTGATTTTGGGGTTCTCAGTACCCTGCTTCACATCGCGGTGTCCAAAAAGGTTCTTGAGTAGCAGGAGCCCAAAGATAAGAGCAAAGAGCCCAACCAAGCAGACCAGCCACAAATTACCAATACCTGCAGTGCGCACAGACACATGGGAATAAGTCATCAATTCAATAATTGCTTAAAAACCTCAGATAATGAAAAGATGAATGGTCCTCCAGATACAAACACAAAAACAGACAACAATCAGGTTCTGTTAAACTTACTAAATAAATCACCGCTGATGTAAACCATGAGTCACAAAACAACAACATCATAAACAGGCAAGTGAGCTGTTGTGTCGTTCTATATACAAATGTACAGGTAAAACTAACCGGTAGGTGCAATTGGATGCACAATAGGATTTGTTGTTGATGTGTTTGAAGGTATGCTTCTTGTAGCTGCAGCTGTCATTAATTTTGTTAATATAGCTGTAGATGTAGTTGTAGTTGTAGTTGTAGTTGTAGTTGTTGTACACTTTTTCTGGCATTCTGCATCACTCAGACATTCAGAACTGAAAAGAAAGAGATTCTGATGTGAACAGCAGTGGCATATCACAACAAATGCGTCCACACATTAAAAGACAGGTCCAGAGTTTTTAAGTTATGTACAGTATGCTGAAACATTGTTTATAAACTGATATAAAGATTCAGCATTAAGTGGATATCTATATAAGTTATATAAGTTATAAGTTAGTATAAGATATAAGTTATATTAAGTTGAGAACAATCCCCATATGTGTCTGCCCTAGAGGGTGTGGGGAAAAGATACAATAATGCAAAGCAGGAATTTTTTACTAAAGCAAGTATAATTTTAGAAGTTCCTCATTTGATCTATTTAACTGATTAGTGAAGGCCCATGTTAGCCCCAGATAAACTTTTAATTGCCTGCATGAACAAAATGAGTTATTAAAGAAAGCAAATACTGTTGCAGAGTTCATATGGGAACACAGGTATTAACACTTAAAATTGTGAGAAAACCTTTACAGTTACAATAATTTGTAATGCTATTTATGTATAGCTACTCTAACTATCTCAACGAAACTGCCTTTCTGTCAAAACATTTAACATCAGCAGACACACTTTTCAGCACAGCTACTGCAGGGCCTCAGGAAAACCACATTAACTGGGTAAAAGAAAGGTTCAATAAGTCTTTGTATGTTTAAGATGTCGTGTTTTGTTGACCCAATAATCAAAAGTCCTAAAAAGTTAAATTTAATATAGCAAAAAAAACACTCAACAAAAAAAAAAAAATAATTGTGAGAAGCTGTTGTGGGCAACATTTTGATTGATTTGACTTGATTTGAATTAAATGAATGGAACTATGTGTATATATCAACAAAGACAAGTAAAATATAGTGATAATAACAAAGTTAAATTCAAAAAGGTTTTAAATTGCGAAAACACACTGTGACCAAAAATTCATGGGTGTGCTCCACAGTGTCACATAAAAAACCCAAACAACTGAAAACACATTACAAACATCTCTGGATTTTCATATTGTAAGATGTCCCACCTTTGGCAGATCTGGCACTTCCTTTTGTAGTCAGGATTATTAATTGATGTCGGTGTTTTGCACGATATGCAATTCATGGAGGAATTGGTTTGATCATCATTGTAGTATTCCTTCGGACAGTCACATACCACATTACTATTAAAGGTGCAGTGCTTTATCTCCACCTGATAATCTGTGGAAAAATCAAAACAAGGTTTCTGCCTCAATTGAGTACATTAAAACACAGTTCTAACAACATTCCCACAGGCAATAATGCAGTATTTTAAAGTTTCCAGCCACTTTCCAGCCAGAAAATGCTTGTTTATTCCCACCAAACAAAAACACAGTTTTTTGTCTAATTACTTGTCATTTTTAATTATTAAAAATGTAGTTGTCTATACTGCATCATAATCGCACAAAATAGGTGAATGTTTATTGCAACAATTAGCATCATATTTTTATTTAAACATCAATAAAATGGCAATCCATTACTTTAGAACAGTCAAACTGTATTTGATTAGTTCACATAATATCCCACAAGAAGCAGACATTGTTCCCCCCAGCATAAAGATATGTAAAAGGGTTATTCTTTAAGATACTTACTTTTACAACTGTCACACCTGAAGCACCTACTTATCGTGTTTTCTATTTCTGTGTATGTGCCTTGATCACATTTTTTACATTTATACATGAAATTGTTCTTATCAGATTGAAGACTGCATGGACCAATTTGATAAAATCCTAAAAAAAACAGTGAAGAAGGGAGAATTAGTCAGCACAATGATTTCACTGTCTATAAAACACAAGTGTCTTAACATGTGGTTTGTTGTTTAGACTTACCAGGTCGGCACTTTTTAGAACATGATGTACTGTTTTCTCCTATTGCTGTAATGTAACGGTGCCCACTGAAAAGGACGGCAAATATCAGTGGGAAGGCCTGAAAAAAAAAATCAGATATTAGAAATCAGATTTGGCCAATATTTAAAACACAACAGAAAGCATTGTCATATATTTAGTTAGCAGTGGAGTTGAAGTCCTCAGTCAAAACCCTAGTTATTCAGGATCAGTCACTCTGCTGCACACATTTCTAAAAACATCAAAGAATCTCTGTCCGACTCGTAAGTATAGTTCCCATCCACTCCTAAAGTTCTGTGAAAGTGCTGCTGCTCAGAGTCTGTGAATTACTTTTACTTTTACAGCCCCAAACATGGTGCAAGCTGATGAGCAGTGAACTAGACCAACTGCTAACTACTGAGACACCACAGATAGGTTTTTTTGCAGCTCTCACTTTTGTTTGAGACCAATTTTAAGCTTAAAAACTTAAAACTGTGGACTTTAAGTGATCTAAAGAAGGATATGCACCTGCTTGGAATTTCCAAGTATTCTTCTTCAGTCTCTCCTTTTAGTATAATTTCAGTTTAGTATGATAGTAGATATAGACATCTGAAGATCTCCGCAAAACCAGGACAGAGAGCTCCAATTAACCTAGAGATCTTCCGTGTTTCACCCAACTACAACTTTGATATTTTGCTGCAGCTGAAAAGAAATATGCTGAGCCTTAATGCAAAAACTGAAAAACTGAAACCACAACAATGAAATTCTACTGTTGCCCTACAGATGCTCTACTGCGATTCACAGTCGACTGAGTGTACACGCAGGAGAAGTTCCTTAAAAACAACAAGCATTTAAAAATGACAACACATTTGACTGACTTTATCAAGCAAATATCAAGACATAAAGTATGCTTGTCACTTTCATGCTAACACCGATATAAAATCCACTCACAGAAACTTGGAACATGCAGATTATACAGACGTAACATCTCAAATCAAATTACTTACCACGAGCAAGTTCATATTGGAAGAGTAAACCGTGGGGAAGCTGAACAAACAACTTTAGGTGAGTGTTAAAAGTAAGAATATGACAGGTGAACGATTACCAGGAGAGGACATCACTAAATTCATCAACAGGATGAGGCATTCTGACGTTAAGCCATCAGATTTCCTTTAAAGCTGAGTCAAATAATGTGTTAAAGGAAGCCTGTGTGTTTGTAGGTCAGAGCTGTCAGTTCTTTGGAGTCTTCAGAGAAGTGTTGCGAGAAACAGGAAACATGGTGAAATCACTTAACATCCCACACACACACACGCACACACACAGCGACACGATGATTGATTGCGATGTGTACACAAATTCGTCAGCCTGGCTGTTTCCTTTATTTCCTCCAAATCTCTCAAAAAATAATATGGTTTCACGTATAAGGACTGGTGACAGAATAATTCATGAGTCGGATACATGTAGTGGAGGTGGCGTGTGTAAAAAGCGGAAGGATACATTGTAGACATACAGCTTTAGGTGTATAAATGGCTTCAGTGTAGTTCTATAATCCTCCTACTTATAAGCGAGGCTGAAACCAAAGAAATAAATGTAGATGTAACAAGTCCCAACAAAAACACATCGATAAAGTTAAAAGTGAAATATTTGACTAAAATCAACAAAGTGTGATTGGAGAACAAATGAGCAGAATTTCATGAAAAGAACACTATGTCTCCAACTTACATGGAGGTAGATGTATAAGGCTTTTGGAATTTGTTGCAGTCAGTGGAACAGGAAACATTGCAAGGGCGGCAGGTAAAATAGATTCCAATAAACACCAGCAAATTCTGGAAGCAAAAGTTACACTTCTGCAAAAAGAAAAAAGAGGACGGCTTCTTCAAGGACAATTCCAAATTTCAGTGATCTATGAACCTCAGTGTTGGTGGTTCAACTCCTGGTTGCCCCAGTTCCTGGGCAATTGTCAGTGTCCTTGAGCAAGACACTGAATCTTGAACCTCTGGTGCTTTAAGTTGGCTGCCTGTGCAAAAGAATTTCTCCAAGTGGATTAATAATCAATTATTATAATTGAAATCTACCTCAAAATCCTCTGCTCTAGTTTGGCTGAAGTGCAGTAAACAATTTATAAATATGCCATGTGACGCTGTGATTTCTAAAGACGTTTACCTGTGGATGAGAGCAGTGATTTATTGTCCATGACAGCTTGTGGATACAGTCAGCAAATCTGGCAACTTGTGAGTTGCATGCACAGCTGTTAACCATTATGAAGCAGGAGTTCAGTGAGCAATCAGTACGTTTTGGGTCCGGTTTAACAGAGAGAAAAACGTTTTATTTTTCCTTTAGCGTTGAAGACCAACAGTGCCAGGTCATGACAGTTATTGACAGAGATTGTATGTATAGAGATTACGAGCGTGCCCCTCTCCCACCCCAGCTCTCATCAATCATGATTGAGGATACAGAGATAACTGCAGCATATTTAAACATATTTAGAGTATATGAAGAGGTGATTATTGAAACAGCAAGCTCTCAAAAACACAGCGATTTTATTGAAATAGTTGGTTTGTGTGTTTGTATGATACATTGCAAATAGAGCGGCGGTCCAAAAGTAACATTTATAATAACAATAAAATAATTTTTAAGCTCTCTCAGCAGCCACATGAAATGACGTGGCGAGCCAGATTTAGCTCCCGGACCTTTAGTTTAACACCTATGAACTAGAATAAATGAAAAACTTTCAGTTGGCCATAAAACTGTGAAATTTGTTACTAGGCTGAAAAGGTGATGCTTTATTGTGTTTGCAAATTTCCATTTAAAAAGCTAACAGAAACATGTTTTTTATCAGGGAGCGTCCAATCGTTTGCATATAACTATATACACACTATAACTTAACAACTTTCTTATCGTATCTAAGCGATTTCACACAAAAATTTACTCAAGATATATTCTTCTATAAAATTTTCACATTTTCCTTCTTTGACACAAATTTCTATTTCTCAGCTCACTGAATTCAAAGTTCACTGAAAACTGAAATCATGTCAAAGTCTGAGATTCAGAGAGTCAGATTCAAATGTATTAACTCATGGTAAGGTAATGAATAAACATTAAAATGAAATAAATGACAAATGCCAGAAAAGTCTCCTTCAAGAAGTATTGATTTTGTTATTTGGATGTTTTCTTATTCTTAATAAAACATGACATTGATCTAAATGAGACTCATTTAAATGAAGGTAAAGAAAGAAAAGGGGTTTTGACTGATGATTATGATGCATTATCTGAGATTGAAACACTTGACAGTGTCATATTAAGTAGCTTCAGTGATCTAACTTGTCTTATTTGAGTACTATGGCCACTCTGCATTTTACTAACGACACATTTTGAAAGCAGTACGTTTTTTGTAATTAAGTCTTTTTACACTGTGGTATTTATTTCTGTGGATTTGAGTAGGCCTATGTCCCCGCGGATCTGTGGGCTAAATCCGACAAAAACGCGCTGGAAGAAAAACGTTATTGGATTCATCGGAAACGCGCCGTCCATTAAATATAAATAAAGTAGGTCATCGTGTAAAAATCCAAAGCAACAACAGAAGAATAATTGCCTGTGTGTGTACAGTACTGAGTCTGCAGCAGCACCCAGAAGTGAACAAAGCGACCCGGAAGCGGTGGTCCGACTGGAGGCAGGCAGAAAGAACATCAACCTTTTATATTATAGCTGTACTCGCAAGACAATATCTGCAGTCAGGACACAAGGTATTTGTGCATGTTTTTTCGTGTCTTCACTACCGTGCATGTCTCCTATGAGCGACAGACTCAGAACTGCGTGCATTGTGCACAAAATGCAATAGCTGTCCTTTGATTCGTCCAAAAGTTGCAGAATGTGGGGAGGGAAAAAAAAGCAGCCCTAAAAGTGAAATTTGGTTAAGATGGCACTGCGTCCGTCGGGAGAAAGGGGATTGTGCTCCGGTTATATTTAGATCTCATTGCATCGCTACGGTTCTGTAATCGGCGTGGTGTGTGTGTGTGTGTGTGTGTGTGTGGATCGAGCCTGCATCTTGTCCGTTTCCGTGCTGTTTTCGCAGGGCATGGTTGTTGTAGGAAGTGTCAGTTTTTTTAAGAGGTGGGGAGGCCGGGCTATTCAAACCTGCAATTCGCCGTAAACAATCATTCATGCCTTTGACATGATAAACACCTTTGTGTCTGCGTCGGCCGCTGCTTATCCCCAACAACCTCCTCGCGACAACATGTTCATGCTCCTAAAATTTTGGGGTCTGCAGAATATGGCGTCCCGCCTTATAAAAATAAGGCTGCCATTTTTGTTTCTCTTTTGTCTGGAAATGTTTTAAGAAAACTGTCTGAGAATGTCTGAGTCGCACCGGGAGGCTCGCTCCGTGCTGTCCTCCGTCAGTGCGGGTCCAGGGCTGCTCTCAAAGACAGCAGACATGTCCGAAAAGTCACACAATGGAAAGTTTTTTGGCTTTTTTGTTTTTTTTTCTTCATTGCGTTTATCTGAAGATTTAAAGCGACGTGCAGTTATTTTCAGGGATTCACACTCAGACAAAAGGGACAGAGGGGATACACAGACAAAAGCTTTGTCAGGTTACTGGCTTTGTTATGAATAATACAATTTCAGGGTGACATTTAGATATTTGACCCATTTTTACTTAAATGTGATAGTTTGGCTTCCTGTAGGCCTAATTTACACACTGAGGCATTAGCATAAATGTAACATAGCAGTTATAACATTGTTAAAAAAAAAAAAGCTTTGGCGATTAGTTTTTAATTCCTTTATTTCTCTTGAAGGTGACTTCAGGTCCGAAAAACTAGTTACAATATTTAAAACGTGGTTTCTGGCAAAGAAAATGCAAAACAAAGTCCACTTACTAGATTTTCTCCCCTTCAACTGTATCTCAGCATCTTCCTCAGAGGATGCAGTTTGTAAGTGTAGGAAAGTGAAGCCTGAGATGTTTGTTTGTTTGTTTTAGCAAGGTCAATTTAAAATGTTCAAATGTCAGCCTAAAGTTTTTATGTAACTTCAATTAAATGTGGGTTGGTGAAAATTATTTTATTTATTTACATTTTTAAAAGCTCATAAAACCCAAAGCCAACACGTTTTAAATCTCAGAATGCAATATAACATTTCGGTTTGTCCTAAAGGCAATTAAAAATTAAACACAAACATATATATATGACGCTGTCTATTTAAAATAATTATTATAACTTCAGATATCACAAATTGACCTTCATTTTAATTTTATTTTTAACGATCAGGTACATAAGTGTAGCAGTGTTAACATTACGTACACTAAGTTGGCTCTAAAGGAAAATGCTCACCTTTTCTAGTAAGTGTGTATCTTTCTGTGTTGTTTGTGGTTAAAGTGTCATAATTTACGTCTTTACAGTCGTAGTCTGTCTGGCAGTTTGGCACTATCTGCCTACTGATCAGTATATTGCAGTGTGAAAGTATTTTCAAACACTGTTCTAGGGAAAAACTGTGCTCTGCATCATATGTTTTGTCATAATGGCAAATCTGTAGGGAAATAGGGACAGTTTGACTTCTAAATATGACTAAAATAAATGTTATTCATTCAGGATGGCAGAGCCTCGATTTAACAACCCGTATTTCTGGCCTCCACCTCCATCAATGCCAGGCCAGGTAAGTCCACTTGTAACATGTAATTAAAATTACTGACATTTCCACTTTTCATTGCCATGTATTTCCATGTGTGAATGTCTTCAGCCATTCAGCACACGTCCATCACTAAAACAAACTCCCTGACTGATAGTTTGTCACAGTTTGTTCTCATAAATAAATGAAAGAAAACTTGTACTGTGTGCTGGTTAGTGTTTTCTGTCCTGAGGTAGGATTTATACGGGACATGAATGACATTCACACACGGTAGCTGTTTTCTGTTGAGCATGACCCGTTAACCCTTACAGCTGGATAACCTGGTGCTCATTAACAAGATCAAGGAGCAGCTGATGGCTGAGAAGATCCGACCCCTGCACTTGCCGCCTACCTCCACCTCTTCCCAGCAGCCTTTGCTGGTGCCCACCTCGACCCCAGACAGTAGTGCTCAGCATGGCATGTCTGTGCCAAAGCCCCAGCCGCAGCAGGTGCCGGGCCACCACCCGCAGGCTCAGGGCTCTGGACAACCAGACATCGCTTTGCATGCTCGCCCCGCCTCCAGCTCTGGACTAGGTAACCTTCCCTTTATTATTTGTAGGTAAGTGTACTGAACCTCAGTACATTTTAAATACAAACACACAAGTGGCGTCTTTGATCAGATATTTTCTGTTTAATAACTCTGCTAATTTTAGACCATGCTTTATCCTGTCAACACTAATGCACTAAAACAAAGGAAGAGATTGGATACTTACTGTAGATGAAAAAGGGGTTTTGCAGTAAAACTAATTTGATAGGTATCAATACCAAATGAGACTTAGCATATTCACATATCAAAGTATCAAAACATGTCAAACTATACACAGTCCTTGTTCGTAGACATATTAAATCTCTAAGGTAAAGTCAATGAGTTATCCATATCCACGATATGTAGTTTAAACTTCAGTTGGCGATGTTGTACGATATACTTATACAGGAGCATGATGCAGTACACAATCTGGCTATATCTGAACATGACTCACTGATTAAAATGCCATCACCTGATAATTTCCAGATGGTAATATGGACGACAAGTCAGCAGTGAAGGCTAAAGGACTGTGGGAAGACTGGCACATGAGACAGCTCAGCGAGCAACCTGGCCGGATCAACCATCGCTCAGGTACTGCAGTCTCTGCATTCTGCTGACACAAAGAAAAATCTGTGTAAAAAGTAGCCTCTGGTGTTGTTACAGCAATGTGACGGCTAATACTTGTAATATACAGTACGCTGTACATAGTAGAATTGTACTGAAACACAAGACACACACAGGTGCAACAATGCATATACAGGAAGCATGGGAAACTGCAACTGTAATTAAATAATTAGTCAAAAATTTGTTGAAAAAGTTGTAATAGGGGTTTATAAAACAACTTATGAGTTTTAAAGTGGGGAATTAAACAGAGAACTGTACAGTGCAGGCTGACCAGTACAGTGTTTCAGGAAAAAATGTCACACAGTTGTTGATTTACAGGCGGATAACTGGTTATGATGAGAATATACAGTTATGAGTTGTAAAGGTCACTAGTGACAATTTTAGACTGATGCTAGTACTAAGTGTGAAAAACCCTGGTTTGTGGTAAACCAACAAGATACAAGCTGAGGACACTGTGGGCTTGCTGAGCTGTTAAGAAACTATACCAGTGGACTGATTAATACCAACTCTTTGCATACAATATGATGCAGTCAATATCTCTTGCATTATGTTTAAATGTATGTCATCTACCTCTAATTTTGGTACTACTGTGACAACAAATGAACTTACAGTTCAGACCATTTGTATTTAGACAGTTACACATTTTTTTGTTCTTCACGCTGTGTGCTTCAGTACATAGAAACAGGTGTTACCCCCATTTATTTAACACAATAATAGTTTTATATTAACATTAACTGGTAATTAACAATGAAATTTGAGATTGCAGTTTCAATTTCTGGTTCAAAATCTAGAACATGCAAAACAAAACAAAACAAAACACTGAGATATAGTGTTGTTATAGCTAATGTTGTTCTGCTTTCCACCTTTACAGGTCTGGCTCCTACATCCCGACCCGACAGCCACAGCACCTCAGAGGCACTGACCCCCACAACCCCAACCTCTAGCAGCCAGAACCGTCTCGGCGGTGCCCCCTCTGTGAACATCATCTCTGGGCTTGCTAGTGGTCCTGGCATGGACCACATGAAGGCTGGAGGCCTAGCAGGACTGTTGGGTCCCCCACCCAAGGCACCACGGGGGCGGAAGAAGATCAAAGCTGAAAACCCGTCTGGTCCTCTGCTGGTGGTACCCTACCCAATTCTAGCTGACCAAGGCTGTGTCACTATTGCACCCAAAGAGGGCAAAACCTACAGGTTGGACACAGATAGATGCTACTATTTTTTACTGCATTTTACTGCACCACAGTAAGAACAAGATTTGCTTTTAGTGCTCAGACATTTAATAATGGTCTGAAAAGGTTCAATAGGCACTGGATCGAGACAGGTCTGGTTTCAAGTAGACAAGAGGATGGAGATGTGCTCTTCTTCACTACAATATGAAACCATTTTTCTGAATGAATCTGTCACTCAGTGGACTATCAATTGAGCTTTGCCTTTTTCTCACTTTTTTTTTTTGATTTCTTAGTGTAATCCATTTTAGTTTTTCATGAGAATCAATAGTTTTTAGAGGCAATGAGTCATATTATCATCTAAATGATCCAACTTAGAGATGCAAGACTTAGTCTTAAATTGTTCTTCTTCACATTCAAAAACCTTTATCAAATTCCTTTTACACTTGTGAGATTAGGACAATGTAAATAGGTCTGTAAGAACTGTCCATAACTAAGGCTATGTTCACATTACATGTTGAAGTGGCCGAGAGCCAATCTTTTTACATGGAGGCATTACAAATTCAGTTTCTTCAAATCAGATCTGGGACACTTTCATACGTTGTCCTAGATCTGATTCATATCTGAGCTCTGACAATGCAATCGCTATCAGAATGGTCAGATCAGAATTCATGTTTGTTTGTTTAATTCTTGCCTGACTTTATGTGCATCATTCACTGTTGGCGTCTCACAATCCTGTAAAGATAAACACATGGGAGAGGAGAGAGACGACAGAGACAGAGGTCAATGGAGAGATGAGATGAAAATCTGTAACCCAGTAGTTGTTGAAAGCGTCACAGTCACACCGATAACGTTGTTTTAATATAAGCGCATGGGTTAATATTTCAGTTAAATTTACACACACCGCAGTATCTCACATTATCATGAAAATACTGGACCTGACCAAAAGCAGATGTAGTATTTTCATGAGCACATGAATTAAGTGGGCTTTTTATCGAGGAAGAAAATGTTTAAAACTCATTTATGGTGTTACACTGTATAGTCACTTTAAAGCTCTCATTCTAGACAACTTCTAAACAACTTGCTAACTCTGTTCTTTCTTTTTTTTGTCATTAAAGATGCAAAGTGTGCCCGCTCACCTTCTTAACCAAGTCAGAGATGCAGATTCACTCCAAGTCCCACACGGAGGCCAAACCACACAAGTGTCCCCACTGCTCCAAGACATTCGCCAACGCCTCCTACCTGTCCCAGCACCTGCGCATCCACCTGGGGATCAAACCTTACCACTGCTCCTACTGTGAGAACTCGTTCCGTCAGCTGTCACACCTCCAGCAGCATACCAGGTTGGCTCAGCTGTGATCACAAAGAGAGGGGCAAAGTTCTTGTAGGCCACGCAGTAGCTACTGCTAACTTATTGCCAATACTATAAGCATACCAAGGCAATGAAGAGCTAATATCACAGATTTCCAATTAGCAGAGAATGTGTCTATTGATGTCACTATACAGCTTCAAGCGTATCTGTATATCTAAATACGATAGATTGATTGATTGATTTTCCTTTTTTTTTTTCCTGGCTATTTATGTCAGATGCATCAGGTTTATGATTAAATATGTGGAGAGTAGTTGTAGATCATAAATCATCTGCTTCTTTTGCCACAGAATCCACACCGGTGATAGGCCTTATAAATGTGCTCACCCTGGATGTGAAAAGGCTTTTACCCAACTGTCTAACCTCCAGGTCAGTACATGCTACACAAGTTGTGTAATGCTATTCTACTCAGTCATTATTTACGATAGAAGTGTACACCTAGTTGACTGCAATCACAAGGAAAAAGTAGTTCAGATTAAGGGGACAGAGGCATTGCTTCAGTTTCTAACTCTCAGATTTGAATTCCAGGACCATATTCACAAAGCTTCCTAAGTCCAAAGAATTGCTCCTAGTGATGTAATTATGAGAAAATTCTCAAAATGTACCCTCAAACTTAAGACTAGACTATTGACAAAGCATCTTAGCTTTCAGAAGAACTCCTAATGTGAAAACTGTTGAAAGTCCTCCTCCCTACTCTTAAGAGGCTTAAGAGTTTCTTAAACAGACAAAGGAAATGGCAGAAAGACAGAGAGCTAGAAAAAATATTCTCCAAATGCCGAGTTTTTAAAGTTTTTTGGCTATGGGAAAAATGCAACAGTGCAGCAGTGAGGACCTGTGTGTGTGTCGCAACCTTCCAACAGCAGAGTGACAGCACTTTTTTAATATATTGTGATGTACCTCATTTGTTTTGGTATGATCACACCTTGCAAACCGGGCTTCCCCAGTGGTGTTGGTGTAGTTGATGGTACACATCGCCACGTCATAACACCATCGGTAAAAGATACTTTTGTCAACAGAAAGAATCAACATATTTTACAATAGACGATATTCCTCAAATAATAGATCTATCTAATAGATTGTGATTGATTATTCTTAATCCCATTATAAGAAATGGTAAAAGTTTCTGTAACAAATAACTAAATATAAGCTGTACTCTAATAGAAATGAAATAAACTACAACTACATTGAAAAGTGCTGCAATAAATTGTGTGATCACTCTGTTGATGGAATAGTGTAAATGACAGAGTTATCACTGCTGCACGGTTTTTTTCTGTTATTTTTCCACTCCTGTGTTCAATATCAGTGGCTCTCCTGCTTTAAGTGACTGCTTTCACAGCTTTTGTCTGCATTTCTTCTCTAACAGTCTCACCAGAGGCAGCACAATAAAGACAAGCCGTATAAATGTCCTAACTGCTACCGTGCCTACTCAGACTCAGCCTCATTGCAGATCCATTTATCAGCGCACGCCATTAAAAACGCTAAGGCCTACTGCTGTAGTATGTGTGGTCGAGCATACACCTCAGTAAGTAACAAACAGGTTATCTATTTATTTTCTGTTTATAGTGGATGACTGCCTTTGATGTTACTGTATTTCACCCGTAGCTGCATTTCCCGTGATATTTAACAATTTGTAATAAATAAAATAAAATGTAAAAAAAAAAAAAATTTGTTTTGTTATTCATTTTAATGCTTTTCTAAGTAAAACTAATCAGTAAACTGAGTATATTTGTTTTTTGGAAACATTAATATTATGTGATGGGCAGCAGTAGCACAGTTGGAAGTGCAGTTGTTTACAAACCTCAGGGTCTATGATTTGATTCTCAGTTCCTTCTGGTTACATGTCAAGGTGTCATTGGACTAGACACCAAAACCCTGTAGTAGTACCTACATGTTCCGTTTGGCAGCTGCCCAGCAACAATTTCTCTAAGGAAACAATAAAATGTCAATGTCACAAGGGAGACAGATATATTTGAGTTGATGTATCAGTGGGGAAAACAGTCAAATGTCTTGATAAAATGTCAGTAACACATTTTAAAAAATGTGGTGTTTGCATTTCTTTGCAGGAGACCTACCTTATGAAGCACATGTCCAAACACACAGTGGTGGAGCACCTAGTGAGCCACCAGTCGCCCCAGAGGACCGAATCTCCCAGCATCCCCATACGCATCTCCCTTATCTGAGTTCCCGGTCTGCTCTGCAGCAGTTCAGATTCAGAGTCTATGTTCAGCTGGAGCTTACGGGGCCCTGCACTCATGGCCATCTACATAAGGCTTACATTAGCATTATGACCGCTGACATAAGCATTCTGTGCTAGTTTCAGTAAACAGACTGCCTCCATTCGTCTTGACACAAGTGTGTCTGTCAAAAATGAGCACAGCGTTATTTTGTGAATGTAACAGTACAGCTAGATGTTGTCCGGAGGATCGAGCGGCAAAGAATGTCTTGCGTCAGATATAATAAGCACTTTCGTAAGCGTCATGTAAACTGCCGGATGCATTGGCCATTAGAAATGTTTTAGTTCGTTTTTTTTTTCCTCTTCCATCAAATGGGTTCCCAAAATGTGCCAGATTATATTTGCCCTTTTAAAAATTGAGAAAGTAGAAAAAATGTTTACTGGGTGTATTTTGGAGACATCCAAAGATAATCTTAAAGCACTTTTAGGCCTTGTGGTTTTGGCTCAAATTGTTTCAATCTTGTTGGATGGAAAATGCCAAAGGGCATTACTTGTGGCAGCTAAGAGTACTGACTGTGTATGAATAACAGTCTGTTTCTGTTACTTTCTTTGTTTTACTCACATCTTCGTGCAAGTAAACATTTACAGGGTCATCTAAATTTAAAGAAAGGCAATCGGTAGATGACAATTCAAACATGAAATGATTGTATTAAGAAGTTTATTATTGACTTGGGGAGGCATAAAAAAAGCAACGAAGGGAATAAATGATGAATGTTTATTTTATTTCCAAAATTAATTTCAATTCATATTTGACCTTCACCTTTGTGATTGGAATCAAAGAAACACTGCTTCTTACATTGTTTTGCCCCATATCTCAGTAACTAGTGCCATATATATATATATATTAACCTTGTAAAGGTTTTAAGAGAAAGCTGATCCTGTAATAGTGCGTGTCTGCTTTCTCTATTCGATTAAGCATTTACTTTTTTCTTAGTATTAGAAATGCATGTTGCAGAGGTTGAACACTTTGCACATGTTTCCATGGTAGCTCTATTCAGTTCAGCTCTGCATTTAAATACACTTCAGCTGAAATAAACTTTTACTCAAGCGGTAACTTTTTTTACCTTGAACTAACCATTGGACCAAAATGTGAAGTTACGTATAGCTACTCTGACCGAGTTAAGATTTTATCTTTAATAAGCTTTACCCATTTGAAATAAACTGCAGTGTAAGTCATATTCCACAGGCCTATATTATGAGTTTATGTGGAGGTGATGCTTCTCCTTTTCATACTTTGTTTCTCTTTAGTATTCTTTTTACTGTACACAGTATTGTTGTATTTTTACTGTAACATTAACCTCTGAATGGTACTAATAGGGTACCCTGTATTCTTCAGGGCACTTCAGAAGTGGTGCTACGGCTAGACGTTACGTTTGAGATGGAACTGAGAATAATGTAAAATAGATATACAGTATATAGTATGTTTTCAAAAGAATTAAAGCTTATTACTCGAGCCACTGGCCTGAAAACAGACATTTACGCCAACAACAGACCCTGCCTCTTCAACTTACTCTCTTTTGAGATAATGGGAAAATATACATGTTGCTGTACTGTAAAACATGTTACTCATTTGTAGTACCTATTTTTAAGTTTTCATAAACAAATTCTGTTTGGGTTTTGTAAAGGTTTATGTATGAACTTACAGTAATTATTTTAGTCTACCCGTATGTTATTAATATTCATTTTTATATCCGTTATTTACATGTAAGCCTTAACTGTTTTATCATCCCATTTCCATTACTCTGTATTGTGTTCTGCAGTATTCAGACGTGTAAACATTTTTTTTTCCTTCAGCATGGAGTTCCTGAGCTGTAATCTGTATGATAACTGTTTAACCCATGTTCTCTATGAAAAGATATTGCGTAGATTTATTACACTTTTTCCTGTCTTGCATTGTGGTTTCATATACAGTTTCTAGACAACTAAATATGCACAGCCAAGACTGAGAAGTTAAACTAAGGTTATCAATGTTTAAAAAAGGAAAAAAAGCTTTGTATCTTTACCTTGTTTAATAAACAGACTGTTATAAATTCATCACTGATTGCTTGCTTTAATAAAAATTGTACCTGCCAAAAAATCTGTTTTTAGAGCACAAGATGGAGGTAAAAATTCAGTTTGTCATTTTTTTTTCACTTTTATTTATGAAAAATACTTTATATTCAAAACTGTATTTACACTGTTACAACAAAAGTCAAAGATTCTTTATACAGTACTGCGTAAAAGTCTAAGGCCACTATTGGATTAGTTTTTCAGCAATGCTATGACGTCCATACATATTTATTTCTTATTAGAACAACTAGAAATACAAAAACTGGTTTCTTGGCTACTCTGCTTTCACAAAGACCATTCTTTACTTTACTTTGCTTGGCAGATGCTTTTATCCAAAGCGACTTACATGGAGCTAGTGCTGAGTGTCTGGCTCAGGGACACACCTGGTGGGGGATGGGCTAGGAGTCAGGCTGGGATTCGACCCTACGACCTTCTACATCCCAGTCTGACGCTTAACCCATTGAGCTACCAGGCCAGACCATTCCTGATCAAGCTTTTTTCAGGCTATGGAAGGATCAACTTGGCATTCAGATGAAGCTGCCAAATGCGGTCTCATGTCCTTGCTGGATTCTTTCCAGTGTCTCAAAGAGAAACGTCTATTATACTGTATTTTGACAGGTCTTCCACTTCTATTTTCGTTCTCAACCTCTCTTCTACAGAGATCATACTCAATATTTGTCACTTTGGCCTATATAAGTTGTTAATATTTGTTTTTTTATACTATGTACATATTTTCAATATCTTCTAGTTCTATTGTAATAAAGAGACAAATGTGTATGTGTGTATATATATATATATAGCACTGCCTAAACAACAGATCTAATGGTCGCCTAAGACTTTTGCACATTACTGTATGTCTGTCTCAAATAGGCTATTGTTATTAGGTATATATTCACTCAGCAGCAAGATAAAGTTGAACACTTTATCATTTCAGGCACATTGAAGACAAAATTGACCATGGTTTCCACAGTGCATTACTATTGCTGACACAAAGTAGTAGTAGTAGTAGTAGTACTTATTAATGCCATATATAAAACACATCTCTCTGCTGACACTCTTTGTGGCTGAAATACAAGTACTTTCTGACTGGATCAAAACCTTTGAGGTTGACCCATGTTAAAAAAAATGCTTGGGAAGCTCAAAACAGACCTGCATACTTCTGTGGCTTCTTGAGAGTTTTACACTACAAGCAAGGCTGAACATTGCAAATACTGGTTTGGCCACAGCTGACAAGATATAGCAATGACTTATCTTACAAAAGGGGCTGAATATTTTTCACTTGGTTTCCCACAGTTTTAAAAATCACGTAGGTCCACAAAATCATGTGTTGTAAATATAATATCAGTATGATTTTATAAATTTGTAAAAACGCTGATGTGTTTAAAACTTTGACACAGTAAAAGCATACACCTACAACACAATAGGCTTTTTTTCATAGAAAATACTGCCAAGTTTAAATGAACCTAGAGAAAAAAAAAAATGCACTGCTACATTTTCCCAAATGTAAACCCAAATAAAAATCGTTATAAAGTGCTCAGTTTAAACTAATTTCATTCAAATCTCCCTTGTGAAATGTGTTTTTACATTCACTGCAATAGTGTGAAGTACACTGTAATATTCTGTACCTTAAAAAAACAACAACAAAAAAACGTTCTCATCAGCCTACACGGAAGCGTTTAAGCATTCTGATTTGCTACGGTGTGTTGATGAAAACAACGGATCTCTTTAGGCACATGCACACGTGAGCGTATAAACAAGATAGTGACAGAACACTTCAAATCCATTTCTTTACATCATAAAACATTTGATTAATATTTTTACAGGATTTTTACAAAATGTTATCTCCGTTTGAACCTGGATCAAAATGCATTACTTGCAAGCCAGACAAGACTCTGCTTTACAATTCAAAAAACATATCACCCTGAGCAGAACTGCAGTGGAAGCCCTATTTCATTATTACTGTCTTTTAACAACTTCTATATTCAGATTTTCATGTCAAGTGAACTCCAGTACACTCATTGAAGATGACAGCTTGGTGTTCCAAACAAAAGCAACAACCACATTAAAACCTACCACCTCTCATACCTGGCCACTTGTATTAGAGCTCTCCTCCGTACCCTTGGTGTTTGATTGAATCAGTGGGGAGGTGAGATTCAAGTAGCCCTGCTCTGACTGCTGGTGTGTGGACACAGATGCATTGGTGCCATCCACCACCACATGCTCGCCAACTTTAACACGGCAGATTTTGTCCAGGATGTCCAATGGGTCACAGGAGCCGGACGTCAGACTGGTCACACAAATGTGAGTAATGGCAGAAAATGCACATGTAAGCATTCACCTGTATGCCATATATGTAACATTACCAAGAGTATTAACTTCTTCTTCTTAATTTTCTTTAAAGAACTCAACATCTTGTCAGTGGTATTACCATGCCTTTATAGAATTATGTATCTGCTCGGCTAGACTGACTAGTGCTCTGGTGTAACTCAACCATTGAAGCTATGTGGAAAGATACACAATCACCGATCGTCTGCGATGGCCTGGCTCGACAGGTTGAAAGAAATATTCCAATCATACAATCAGTGGGTTAGTTTTTCTATTAAAGTTTGGCTAGAGGTGGGTAAATTATTTCAAGTGAAGGTATAAAGTTTGCCAGCTTATGATCCACACAGGTCTAAGCAATGTCTCAATGTGGCTTTAGTGCCTTCTGCAGAATCATAACTAACTGTGAACTTCATTTGAACTGTTAAGACAAGACTTTTATAGGTACTAAAAGGCCTGTCCTTTTTTTCTAAAAGAGATTAAAAATCCAAAACCAGAAAACTTCTTGAAGGAGAAGGTAACTAAAAAAGGTAGCAAAAGTGGAAATACCTGAAGCAATGTAGCCACATGCCAAGGGACCTCAGTGTACCTTCACTTATTCACTGATCTAGAAGAATTTGATTTGGTTCTTTATAACCCCTAAGCAAAAACCCATATTTACTGGGCTGACAGAAGTTTGAATAAGTACAAGTGGACAATGACTATATTTTATGATCTGGTCCACAAAAAGAGAATAATGGAAGTAAAATGTGCAATGGTTAATATCAATAATCTTTTGCTTTAACCTTGTTGATCAGTTACTTTTCAAGTTTTGTGTAAATGTTACATCTACTTCTTAAAGTTTACATGTAAAAAAGGCACAGAACTGGAAAAAATAACTTATACTATTTATCTACACAAAGGCTATGCTGAAGTAGAAATGCTACTCACAGGACAGTGATTAATGCTTGTTTTTTTAATTTAACACTAGGCTCAAAACCCTGTATTTCGTCCTACTTTTGTGTTGCTAAATTTAATATGTTATTTAAAAAATGTCAATAAATCATTCTGATATAGGGATTTGTTACCTCAAAGCTGCCTTACCTTAGCGTAGATGTGTGTAGGATGTTGTCACAGAGACTTTCAGAGGGAAGCACTTTCTTGATATTCTGTTGAGCATTTGGACTATTTAAGTTCAAAGAAATCCAGGTCTTTCCACATCCTCTCTTCTCATATCTCATATTATTGACATATTAGCTGTTTGCAAACAGTAAAAAATATAAATTGTGTGTCAAGACCCATTAAGGTGTAAAGATGTTGTTACCTCCAGGCTGTAGAATGACTTGACATTCCTCAGAGTGCGCTCTAAGGAACTAACTTGATTCGAGAGCTTCAGGGTTCTGTCCTGCAGTTGCCTGTTTTCCACTTCTAAGAAGTTGACTCTTGAAAAGATAAATATACAGTTAGTCATGAAAACAATTTATCCAGTGTGTCCTCTATGTCAAACACTTTCTGTCTTTACACACACATGTAAAGACAACCACTCTACCCACTAACCTATCATGCTGCCCCCTTCATAAAGCATCCAAATAAACACTTACATATACAGACTTTGATAAAATGAAAAATAGAATTTTTATAGCATTTACAGTATTAATTACATACATCTGTTACAGTTTTTGATGGTTACAGTTCTGTTTGGCTATCATCTATTGTCATGTATAAAAAAAGGGATCTCCATCTTGATGTGTGAGCCAATCATAAAAATTTATGTTAAATCCAATCTTTAAAAAATGCAATAAAAACATTTCTCAGTGTAAATTTCACATTACTGTTGAGTATGATGTGTATAAAGTGTGATACCTGTGTTGAACAGTGGAGGCCATCCTCATGCCTTTGCTGCCCATTTCCTCTGCCTCACTTATCTTCTGCAACAGATCTCTCTTCTCCTGCAAAAGCTTCTCATTTTCCTCCATCACTGTGTGGATGCTCTCTTTCTCCTGAAAGTTGCCAGCGAGAAGAGAGAAAGACTTCAGAGAACATTTGTCTAACACAATTATGTCTTGTGTAATATTTATATGTGAAGGAACTTGGACAGCATCCTTCATCACATGTACCACCTTGTGTGCGAGGCTTGAGGCCAGCACCAGGTCGTTCTCCAGTTTCTGGATAATGCGGTCCCTCTGTGCCGTTGCCTTAAGAAAGACCTGCTTGGCCTGACGCAGTTTAGTCTTGTGCTGACTTTGTTTTTCATTGTACTTCCTGCTTGATCATAAAACATGTGGTACTTTCTTAGCCAGAGAAGCAGAGTTACTTTTATAATACTGCATTCATTCTACATATTGGTCTTGTGTCTCACCTAATGTGGGTGTCAAGTTGGAGAAGAACATGCTGCAATTCCCCCTGCAGTCTGTCACACTCCTGCTGACTCGCTGCCAGCTCCTCCTGCAGTCTGTGGTTTAACTTCTGACTGTTTCTTGCCTGAATGACAATAAAACACATCATATTTCATCTAAATTCAAACTGAACCAAACCCTGAACACATTTTGAGTCACTAAATGACCAGCAGTTTAAGATTGACTTTGAAGAATGTTATCCAAATGTCAGTGAAACAAAAAAGATTATAGGTGGTGTCCAAAACCCCACAGCATTTTCATACCTCCTCTTTGAGCTTGCTAAGTTCAGCCTCTAGGATGTTCAGACGGGTATCCAGCTGCTGGGAACGATGGCTAAGCTCTGCATTTGTCCTGGTTAGGGAGGCCTCCTTCAGTCTCAGGCAGCGCACCTGCTGCTGCAGCTCCTCCTCACGCTGCTCTAACAGCTTCCTGCAATAAGAACAGAGAAAACCGTGATGAAAAATAGGTCAACAGAAAAGTAGATCAGAATCATGACCTAAAACTTGTAATGGTTATGGACCTGGTGATGTGCTCCTCCTGCTGCTGAGCTCTCAAGGCTGATAAGGTGTCAGACAGATCTCTACTGTCCCTCTCAAGGCGGGAGCTCTCAGTGGCCCGAGCTTCCTCTACACGTAGCTGGTGCTGAGCATTCTTTAGCTGCTGCTGCAGCTCCAAAACCTGCCATCACAAAATCCATAGGCTTTGCTCAGTGACAGTCAACATGTGTTCCATTTAACCTTATATTAGATGTAAGTGTTGTTTTCTGTGGAGAGATTAGGTTATGGAAAATCAATCAACTAATCTGTTTCATAGAAAGTATCATAGACCTGGTTAGGCCCATATTTGTCCTAATAGTGTGACCACCACGCAATAATTTCTTGCCCGAACAAACCTTCTTGTCAGCAGCAATGAGGCGCGTCCTCTCAGCCTGTAGGTCCTCCTGCAGACTGGTGGTGGCACTGTGATTTGTCAAATTGCGTGCCAGTTCTACCTCCAATTCTCTGATTTTATGCTGATGACATTCACACTCCTCGGCCTGAGTGTGCAAACTCTGCTCCACCTGGATCAGCTTGGTCTGGACCTGCTTCAACTCTGCACAAAGCTGAAGGGAGCACAGAACATAAGTGAGCAGGAATTGTATAAACTGGATATTTCTTACCTTTCAAGGTTATATTACAGTTTTTCATTTACTCATGGTAAATAGCAATAACTGCCAAGTGACTGAGTGACTAAAAGACACTAAACACATTCAGAAAAATCCATATGTGTTTTAATTAATCACCAACCTTAACTTTTTCCTGGTCCAGTAGAGTGTTGTGCCTCTTCAGGTCCATGTTCTTCTCCTTCTCATAGCGCAACTCTCTCTCTGCTGAGGTGAACAGGTTCTGGACCCTCTGCAGGTCCTGCTTCATTTGTTTGGTCTCCTCTGCCTTCTGGCTCAGCACTGAGTCTTGAGACTGAAGACGTAAGTGAGAGACAAGATAGAGAAATGTTTATGCTAAAAACTTTTTTAAAGTGTTTTAATGTTTAAATGTGTTTCTGTATTGTTGACAAAACATTTAAACCAGTATGAAGGTTGAATGCAGCAGCTGTAAAATGAAAAGTTAAGCACTCCAAGAAATGTGATCATTATCACTGAACAAAAAGGAGATCTCCTTAATGTGCCATAAGATAGTTTAAATTGAAATGCAGAAAACAGCATGGCTGTTTGGTCATATTCTGGATGTTTAATGATCCTGTGTACCTTGATGTGTGCCTGGGCTTCACTGACTTGAGCCTGCAGGGCCAGTTGGTGCTGAGAGGCTAGCTGTCGCTCCTCCGCCAGCTTGGCCCCCAAATGATTCAGCTCCTGCTTCAGGCATGAAAGCTACAAACAAGACATATTTTACACATATTGCAGAAAAGAATATATTTCCTGCCTACTTGCTTTCTTTTTTAAGCTTCAAGGGTATGATCAGCCTCAGAAAATGATTTTATTTGAGCTAGGTGTTATCCATTGCCTTAATCAAGGACACCAAAGCTGGACAGCTACATTTTCAACCTGGGATTAAATGCCAAAGGATGTTCTCTCTTTTCTGTTCTGACATCCAAAGGAAATCAAATTACCTCATCCGAACTTTCATCCTTGGTCTTCTCCACTGGACTAAACCTAGATTCCATATGAGCCGTGTGCACTTCAGGCTTCTGGCTGCTACTAAGTGCTTCCTTTGTAGAGGACAGCTGCTCTTGATACCACTTGAGTTTCTCACTGAGGTGCTTTATCTCAAGCTCCAGCCTCTCACTTTCTCCCACCACCTTCAGCTTCTCTTGGACACTGGCGCTCAGCTTGGCCTGGAGCTCAGCAGTCTGCAGTCGTTCAGAAACCATTTCATCCCTGGAAAATATGTACATCATACAAAACCAATAACCTCCTGTGTTCCAGTTCTAATTTGTGACCAACCATGAAAAAGTACACTGCCATCACTTCTCTCCTACGCTCAAAAATTCTGCTGCATGAGCTAATACTTTTCACATTGGTGAGTTTGGACTGACAATAACCTCAGTGTGTTGTGTGCTGTCTGAAGGCAACTGAGTTCTGCAGTCAGTCGCTCAGCCTGCTCCTGCAGCTGGTCAACGTGAAGCTTGTTTTCCTTGAGGTCCTCCTGGGTCCGGTTACTGTCCTTGTAGCGTTCCAACTCATTCTGGAGTCTGTTGTGGGCACGCTCCATCTGTGCCACCTGAGAGGCAGAGTCCAAGACAGAATAATGGAGAAAAAACTATTTTAGTATTGTAAACATAAATTTTCAAATACATATTAAACTGGGGTGCAACTTTGGCGCAGTTGGAAGGGCAATTGGCAGTAGTCTATGAACCCCAGGGTTGGATGGTTTACCTCCTTGTTCCCCCCCAACCCTTGGCGCCTCAAGGGAGCAGCCTGTCCACAAGAATTTCCCCAAATAGATTAATAAAGTATCAAGTATCATTATTATTATCATTTTATTTCTATCTACCAATTACCTGCAGTGTACAACATGCAATGCAATGTGTAAACAGTGCTGAAGTAAAAATACTGTCACTGTTGCAACATACTCAAGTGAAATTACTTGTTTAAAAATCTACTTAAAAAAAAAAGGCAACTAATTTAAAAATTACTTTGAGTAAACATTATTGCTAGGTTTGGTTTTACTTATTTTCATGACAGAGCATCATGTTCTCAAGCAACTGTATACTATTGTTAAATTTGTAAAATAAATTTAAACATTGTTAATTTATCTTTTGTGTGGACCATGACCTAACGGCTATAACTAATCTCCTGGATGCAGATTAAGATCAGGTATAAACCACTACCAGCACCAGCAAATGTAAGCGCTACCGCTTACTTTTTGGGCAAACAAAGCTTAAAGTTACACTAAATAATGAAACTGTTGCCTTTTTGGACTTAAAGCCGACTTTATACCTTTTCATGTTTAACTTCAGTCAAAGCTGAATATGATTTATATGCAGACACAAAAGTGTAGGTCTTGTGTGTCTAATTCTTTAGTGTACTCATGAGGTATTTTATCTTCACCACCTCACACTGGAACCAGCAACCGACTTCTTTGGCAAGAGATTTATTTCCCAGTGTGTTTTATGGAGGCTTTTTTTAATACGTAACAAAACTATTTCAGTTGTAGCAAAACACTTGAAAATAACCTTACTTAAGTAAAAGTAAAGTTTTAACAAAAATACTCAAAAGTTCAAATACAAAAATACGGTACAGCATTTCATTTCATTTGTTACTTCCATGCAAGAATGTTTTTCCAGTTTCACCATGTTTAAAAAAAAAAGGTATGTAAAATTAACAAACCTTTTCCTCAAGAATTGCTTTCTCCCCTTTGACTTGGGTGAGGCTCTTAATAAGTGTTTTCCCTTGTTGGCATTCTGTTTGAAGACTGGACACCTCAAGCCTCAGCTTCTTCAGCTCTCGCTCACCTATCTGCAAAGCCTTTGGTGTAGAGAATGAATGAATTATACAGTTACTTTTTTTGTAATTTAATGCAACAATAACTCTTTGCATCAGGACTAGACTTCTCAAATCCCATTTCAAATACATGTCTAGCGGTAGTGTTATTGCATTTTCTGTCACACAACGTATCACATAGGGGCGTTTTTTTACCTCTTTGTCCTTTTTAAGGGCAGCCTGAGCAGCGCTGAGGTCAACTTCCAGCTGTTTCCTCCAGTCCTTCTCCTCAGTTAGACGAGCCTCTAACAGAGCCATTCTCTCCTGGCTGCTTTCCCTAAGTTGCTTTATACATAGTGAAAGAAAAGCACAAAACACATGCAGCTTGCACTGACTGAATTTGTTTTTCAGTTCTGTATGTAACCTCTTGTAATGTATCACTGCAACATCATTTGATATCTTAGTTTAACTTCATTATTCAGTGAGTTTATTATTTAGATTTACTTTCATAAACTATAGTGTTGTTCACACTGCTTTGAAATGAACATAAAAAAATGGTATTGAAAATTAGTTATTTCTCACCAGCTGTAAGTAGGACTCGGTGGCTTTGACCTCTTCTCCATTCTTTAGCAATTTTTCGTGGGTGTCCTGCTTCTTCAGCTCTGCCTCCAAGCTTTTAATCTGCATAACCAATCATGTTACTCACCCATTAGAGAGATGCCAGGTAGAAATGCAAATTCTACAGTATGAGTCAATAAATGGCATCGACTATAATAATCAATTAATTACTTATCAGGTTAGGTAACTGAATATATAAATTTACAGCAAGTATTTAAGTGCTGCTCATTACCTTCCTACGCAGTCCCTCTAGCTCTCCCTCACGGCGATGCCTCTCCTCCTTGCTGGCATTCTGAGCCTCTCCCAGCAGAGCCTCCAGCTCCTCATTCCTCTCCTCCAGATCTTCCTGTTCCTTGCGCAGCCTCTGGAGTCGCCGTTGCAGCTCCCTCACCTGCACAAGCCCATCTTCCATTGCCTCGTGACACCTACCAGAGAATGATTTAGGTCAAAGTAAACACATGGGATTCGCTTATTGAAATCCATCTATCATATATTACAGAGTTGATTATTAATTGGTGCCTGCCATTGAAAATGAATAGGAGGCAATGCATTGCATGGCGAAGCCATGCAAAGCATTGCCTCC
>JAUYWH010000025.1:9222275-9244732 GCA_034779795.1 Ctenopoma multispine | reverse complement strand
TTGGCGTGATGCGTTTAAGGTTCACGGGCGCAAGGTGGCAGGCACCTTCAAAGTTTCCCCAGGAACTTTCTAGTTAAGTATTACCGTTTGTGAATGTGTTCCTTTTCTTGAGCTGATGAAGACAGATTGTTTTGTGCTTCAGTGCTAACGCTATTGTTCTTTCGATCTTCTTTGGTTGTGACATCTTGGTCTCCATCATTTATTGCCAACTAAAAAAAAACAGAACACCACCAAACAATACCAAACTTCTTCAACATCTTTTGCTGTTTGCTTTTGCAATTTTTTGAGGTTTTGCTTTAATTAAAAAAATGTAGTAAATACCAACCTGGTCCAGGAGACTTTTCTTTTCAGACTCTAAAGTGTTCACTTTCTCCCTTAGAGTTTGGTTCTCAGCACTCAATCTGCCATTTTGTTCTTTTGCTCTATGCAACGTCATATCTGTGAGGAGAAAACCATAATCATGAATACATACACACATAAAATGTGTGAATAGTTTTGCTGTGTTTTTTAATTGCTCATTTGGTCCTGGCACCAAATCACATTAAGTATTTTAACTAACTTATAGGGCTTTCTGTTGGGACAGACTTTGTACATATTTTATGGATGTTTGTATCAGCTTGCTTGACTGAGTCGCCTAATATTCCAGTTTATATCACACCCACTTCCTTCTTGGACAATTCCCTTTAGCTCAGATCTTAAGATTATGAGCAAATTTTTAATTCTATACACCCAAAAATATGCGTCTTGGTGCTCTGTGCCAAAAAGGTAAATTTTAGACGTTAAGGAGTTCCTGTAGTTAGCTATAATGTGACTCCAGAGCTGTTTAGATGATGATGTGGCTGTATGTGCTAACCTAGGGATTAATTGGTAGTTGCACATATAATACTTTGAGGAATACATATTGTAAGTCCTTGTAACATACCAATTGGGTCTGAATTGTTGTTTTTGGCAGCGTCCAGTTCATTGGTGAGTCTGCGAATATCCTGATGAGCCATTGTCAGCCTCCTAGACGCCTCTTCCAGATCTCGCTCCAGTCGCTGGCGCTCATTTCGTTCCTGGGAAATCTCCTCATTGTGGGCCTGATGTGAACAAATGAATGCAGATGGTTAGAGTGGAAGAAGTAAAGCAAAAAAGAAGATAGGTATTAGATTAGAGATGCAAGTGGCCTAACATGCTGTTGTAAGAGACATGCTTTTTGTGGTTGAGATGATCATCACTGTAGTTGTTTCCTGGATAGGAGTGAAAACAGTGACCTAAAAGACTTAAATCTTATTATCTCCACATTCACCTGCACAGTGAGACAAAAAATATACATGCTGTTACCTGTTACATACCACCACTTTCCCATCCACCATTTCAAGCACTCATCGGTTGCTAGAAAATGACAATCACAGATGTGCTGCTGACCAACAAAACAAGCAAAGTCATCTACACCATAGTGCTCATGCAGACATCAAGGCACACAGTCAGTGTAGAATGTAATTCAAAAAGTAGTACCATTCTGAAAAATCCACTGATGCACTTGTTTGAGTCTTTATCATAACATCAGTGTTAGTTATTTGTTAGTATAGGTCATGAGGAGGGAACCTACAGGGGTAATATTGTGTTTGCTCTGACCAGACCTGCGGAGCCCAAACAGTTTCTTCCATGGACTCTGGGATGAACACTGCTGAGAGGAGTGTATGTCGAATCACAACAGAGACTAAACAAATATAAAGATGTATCTGTGCATATTAACTGGAAAGGTTAGGTCGTTCTTTTCCTTTTACAGATCTGTAACTTTACCACAATGACAGTCACCTCACCTTTGTCACGTGATCTATGCTTTTTTGCATATCCTCTGTCTGCTGCCTTAATTCATCCCCAAGCATGTGGTGAATATGCTCCTGTCCGTGCGCAACAGAACAACAGAGACTTGTTTAACCACATTTATATGATCTCTAAACTTTAGCTACAAATACGAAGCCTTTGGACAGGTTCATTTGAAAATTCAATATGAACGAAGACATGTACATCAACTGTCCAATACATTGTACAACAGTGTACCTTTACTGTAAGCCTCATATAAGTGAAAATTTACTAGATCACTGTCCTAATAGTTATTGTTTTCCAGTGAAGAACTGATATTCTGAGTAAACGAACAGTTCTCTGATGCAGCTCCATACCTGTTGGTGGACCTCCCTTAAGCTGCCAGTAAGGCTCTGACTTTCCAGTCTCCTCTCGGCAGCTTCCAGCCTTTCCAGCAGTGTGGTCCTCTCCACCAACAAGTAAGCCACCTGCTCACTTGGACTGCTCAAGCCCATCTCCCCGAGGTCCTCCTGAGCCAACATCTCTGCGAGTTCCTTGCTCTGGCTCTCTGGAAGAAAGATGAGTTTTCGCCAGTCAGTGGTTTGCATATACAAGTAAACAACAATAAAACAGTGCAAAGGTATAGCTGTAAGGCACCAGATTCAACACAAGTATATATCCAAACCAGGAAATGTAGGTGATATATCCAGACAATTATATCAAATTAATGGCAAATAATAAAAGTGGTTTGAAACTACAACTGCACTTGTTCTTCACCTTGTTGTTGTCTGATCTGGTGAAGCTCATATCGCAGGAGTTCATTGTCTCTCTCATAGTCTGCAGTCAGACATTCACGCTCTTCCAACAGCCCACGAATATGTGCAACGTAGCTCTCCACCTGACAAAAAGACAAAAACCCCAAGTGGCATACTATTTTTAGCAGTTGGGCAGTCATTTCCCCAATTTAAAGAAATGTATTCCTAAATGCACTCTAATCATTAGCTACAGCAGTCATCCTTAAGTTCCCAATTGAACAGCTGAAAGCTTTTTCCTTTATATGAACTGTCACATGTGAAGACAGTGTTTCTCTTTGGTTTTTTGGAACATTGATCTAAAACACCAAAGAATACAAAATGTCTTACCTCTTTCATTTCGTTGGCCTGTTGTGTACGTAAGGTCTGCAACTCTTGGGTGGCTGACTGAAACTTTGCCTCACTGTTGAGCAACTGCTGCCACAGGTGACGCTGCCGCTCCTCCACACTGGCTGCTGTGGGCAAACCATCCTGCTGAAGCCGCGTAGAAATCTGGTCCAGCTCTGACCGCACCTGAAGACCCAGAGCAGGAGCTTATTGTTGTATTATGATATTTTTCAGTAAAGTGTTGACTGCAGATTGTGAAGTGAAATAAAGAAGCATCCTAAAATAGACTTAATCAAAGATAATTTAAAGGTGTAGATTAAGTACAATTCAGCTAAAAGCTGATGAAATTCCAAAATAAGATGGATAAGATATGCTGTTATTAAATGCTGTGAGCTGACTGTCTTAAACTACAACATTTAAAGGCGACCAACATAATGGTTGTCAGCCTTGCTGAAAACTGATCCATTTACATGACACAACGCAACATCAGTGGGGCATGCCAGCACTAAACACCTGTCACTGAATTCAATACTGTACTTTGTAGGACTTGTAACCTAAGCAAACCTCCCCCCATAGCATTTACATGACTCCAGGAGCGGTCACTGCTCCAACTACATGCAACATATTGTCACAAGCAAGCTATCGGGTTTCATGTGCTTGTTGTACTCGAGCATCACACCAAATTGTCTATGCTCCCCTGAAAATTCAACCACAATTCTAATATTGATGAGGGTTGATTAAATATGCAAGATTTGTTCACTTCAACAGCCACTTAAACATATACATTATTAACTTATAATTCCTGTGCTCTGCTAACAAAACAATATAATAGCGATGTAGAAAAAACGTTGAGACAAGTTCCATAAAATATTTCTGGTGGAACTGTGGAACAAAGCATCATAGCAGTCTGCGTTATCTGTAAGCAAATTAACAGCTTTGAATTTTACCTCTTCATCATCCATGGTCACACATTAAGCATGATGACGCTGCATGTCTGTGCGATGAACTTTTTCCTCTGTGGTGAAAGTAAAAGTCCCAAACTATTTAGCCTACATGGTACTGCATAGAACCCATTTTAATTTACAGCGATCCACAGATCCTCAAACGTCATCACTGCAGCTGTTGTGGCAATTCATCCTTGACAACATCTCTTGTCCTTAGGTTCCACTGTAAAACATGAGATACTTTAGAACAATGGTGTCAAGTCATGTTGGGACCTGCAGTCACAAGCATAGAAATTAGACTATCTCCGTTTAGACAGGAACACACATTCCAGCTTAACCCCTAAGCTACACAGCATCACCTGCGGCTATGCAAAACTTAGCTAAGCTGATTAGCCATGTTTGATCTGCTTCACTATCATGATAAATTTATCTTGGGCAGCAGTAAAGGTGAGAGCTCTATCTTCAAAGTGAGCATTATCTTGTCCTACATTTAGAAACATTGCATTAAATATTAAAATTACACTATATTGCACTATGGAAGTTGCTGCCAAAAAGTAAACTGACGACTTTCAGTTCATGTGAGAATAATAATCTTTATTTTCCCAAAATGTCTGACAAGGAGGCGCAGACGGAGGGGGAGTTTATGGGACACTAACTTGCATTCCTTTTGGCCAAGTAAGCTCACTAGTCAGACATTAGCTAGCTCATAATCACAGTCTTGCTAACCACACTGTGTTAATAAGCTAGAAAAGAAGTAGCGCTGCTTAGTTACCAAAGTTAGTTCCAAAGTTGCTGTAGTAGCTATACTTCACGTTCGGCTAACGCTAGCTCGCTGCACGACGCTAGCGTTCTCCACTGACCACTTGGCAGCGACTGGTGAATGCTGTAAGGTTTCAGTGGGAAGACGGTCTGCTTAAATGTTAACACATACGGAGCAAAGAAGTTGGAAATACAGCGTACAGTTTAAGTTTAACTCACCTTTCACACCGTCGCAGCGACTAAAAGGCAAAGTGCTGAGGACAGGCGTGGCGGAGGGAATTGGCTTCTACAAGCACCTAGGCAACGGGACGTACCATTCATGAGATGCAGGGGAGTATCAATCAGGAAAGCTTCAAACAATCATGTGGTGACCGTTTTAGTTGGGAAAAATATCGGAAACGTTGTTGTTGTTAATAATGGTTTTACAATTTGGTACAAGTAATGAGCTGAACGGTTTTACAAGAAGGTGTCCCAGGGATTAGCTTAAAAAAGTTCATGTCAATTCATCAATACTGAAATTGGTAGCGTCCATTATGACCCGGCTATTATTCCAGAAACGATCATAGATAAATATTCAAGAGATAAAATAAGATGTTATCTCCAGCAGCATCAAGCTTTACTCTCATTTTCTCATTTTAATTTTGATGAAGTTTTTCTCGTTAATGGATGTAAACACCAGGGGGCGACAAATAAACATGTCAGGACATTGGCATTAAATAACCAACAGTATTTTGAAATGATAATGTCAAATATATAACCTCTTCATGCTTTTCTTTTTAATTAAGATGTACATGTTAACTTGCGGTTTTTCAAACTTCATAATTAGTTTTGCTGTTACCTTCGCTGACTTTACTACATCAGATGAGGTATGTTTGCCTGGTGTGTCCCGACCAGATGTTTTCTGTGTGACCATTGATCTCTGAAAAATCGTGATTTTCTAGTGTAGACATACGAGCCCTGTGACGGCAGTAATGAATGTATGAGATGTGTTTTGATTCTCCTTTACAGAAAAGGTCTTTTCATGTGGTTTTATGGGCCTCAACTGCCTTATGGGTGGATCTTATTTGAGTCTTTTTTGGATGGTGATGTTGCACTGAGCCAGAGCAAAAGGGAGCTCTGTTCTGCAAAAAGGAAATGGGCGTTCTCCTTGGAAAGTTTGGATGGAGTGATTGAAAAAATTAAGGGGGTGTGGCAAGGCTAGAAAAGAGAGGACCACCAAGAGGGGCACAGTGTTGTAGAGCGTAGAAGCTGCTCTTGAGATCTGATTCAGAGGAACAGGATACTTGGGGTAAATTATATTTTCTCAACTTTTCATGGAATTTCAATGAATCTTTTGATAGTTTTAAAACAAAGACATTATTGTAGTTGTTAATGCATCACGTCTACCAATAGCACAAACTCCAAAGGTTACCATTAAATGATGCATGTTTTTATTGTCGTGTGCTATAGTAAGAGAAGTTCTTTTAAAACTCTTGTGACTGAAAACAATAAGGTTAGACCTATATATTGTCTTTTAGTATGTGTATTTTTTTATTATTATTTTAAATTATTTCTTATACCAACATGTTTTTTTCTCTGCACCATTTGCTTTTCACTGAATTTTAGATTTTTTTTCCATTTTCGTGTGATGGATTAAATCTAGTGTAATACAGATAATTTGACAGTAATTGTGACTGCACCGCCCACTCGAATGGACCTCTTTTATTGATAAGGATCTTCACAGACAATTTCAGACTTATTTCCCCTCTGTCTTTTTAGTCCAACTGCATGGTCCTTATTGTTTACTGAAATTATCTTCTTTGGTGTCTTATACTGCTAATGTATTCACGGTGTCTGTCACATCACAGGCTTTTCTTTTCTTCACTTTAATATCTGCTGTGTTTACAAGAGCACCTTTAATGAAATCCAAATGTCAGTTGAATTACAAAGTCTTTATGACTTGAAATGAAGAAAACAGCCAATCTGAAGGGTAGAGAGGTTAACTGGGTAAATATTTTGGCACTTTAAATTTCAATAGGTCCGCCCAAGTTCTCTGCAGGCTTGCTGTACGATGGCAACACACAGGCGAGTCAAACTGTAGTTGTAGAAGTAAGTCATTGGTCTCCGCTTTAAACCCTAGGCTTACGCAACACATACCATACTTTGTTCAGCTACTCAGATGTTCCATTTTATGTTTCAAGGCAAAACAGGAAAGTTCCCCTACAGTGGTTTTCATTGTAGAACTAACAATCAGATACTATTTCCTTGGTAAATGTAGTGGAAACCTAAATTCACTAAATCTACTATTAGTTTGTTTTTAGCAGGGAACTGAAAATGGCATACCTGCTTATGTTTGTGACCCTGCTGCATCTCATCACACTGGCCATGCTGTTTATCGCAACAATGGAGAAGGTAAAAGTCATATTTAGCTCATGATTGTTTGTTTTAATTGTACTGTTTTAGTGAAATATATCTAGCTAAGTGTGTTATGTCACATTTCTCTTTAAAGTCCTGGTGGGTGTGGGATGGCATGGAGAACTCAGACCTATGGTACAACTGTAGATTTGACAACTTCACAGGAACCTGGTTGTGTGCATCCTCGAAAGAATCTGGTAAGTAACTATTTCAGTTTGTGAATCTCCATAAAGCAGCGTTACATGAACATGTCTCTTTCACAGGAACAATCTGACAGCTATGGTTTTTAGTTACTGAAATACTCGTCTTTCTTAGAGTGGCTGCAGGCTGTGCAGGTCCTGATGGTTCTCTCTGTGGTCTTCTCTTCTGTCTCCTTCTTGGTGTTCCTGGGTCAACTGTTCACCATGTCTAAGGGTGGACTCTTCTACTTCACTGGGCTGTGTCAAGTCTTTGCAGGTAACAGAGGAGTGAAACAATGTGTCACCAACATGACTCTGTGCAAGACCATTTGAAGAGGGCGTTGTTCATTCTCACAAATTGAGAAGGGAAATACATGTCCAAAGCACGGAAGCTAGATCTTACAAATTTAAATAAATTAAATTCCGATTTCTTGTAGCACCATGATTTGTACAAGCCTATAATTTTGTGCTACCATCAACTAAAACATACATAAATAAAACAGTTACTGTGCTTTAGTTCATGACTGAACTGATTCAAATATGTGGATATATCTTCATGCATTCATATCGTTTCGTCCAAATATGAAATTAATCCCGTTACAAACATCACAGACTTTTCTACTGTACATATCCCAATCTTAAACCAAGCATCATCATGTATATTTTCTTTTAGGTCTAATGGCCTGTTCGGCAGCTCTCATTTACACTTTGCACAATAAGGAAATCCTTCAGGACTCCAGAGAACTGACTTCAGGACACTTTGGCTACTGCTTCATCTTGGCCTGGGTGTGTGTCCCATTGTTGCTGTTTAGCGGTGTCATTTACATCCACCTACGCAAGAAAGAGTGACCAGATTAAAAAAAAAAATATATATATATATATATATATATGTGTGTAAACTAAGGTATTGGAAAAATAACTATACTGACTTGACTTTTTGTTAATCAGAAATGTTAATTTTGCAGGAGTCACAGGGTAATTATATCTGTATTATGTTTCAAAACATAAATGGTAAACATATCAGTTCAAAATATAATATTTAACTTAAGTTTTAAAGCATTTCACTGCAGGACATTTTAGCTGTCTTTTTTCAATGTTGGGGCCCTTGTAACGTTTTTGAATGGATTTATAGCCTATGTATGTATATTTGTATGCAAAACTGAAATGTATAATACATTTTATAGCCACACCTAGTAAATGATACACAGAGAAATGTAAGGTTTCTATTTTAGACTGTATTTTTATTTAGAGATTAGATTATCATTATGGTATCATAATGCACACAGTCTTGACTGTATATGGTGTAATTCTTAAAGGCTTTGTCCACAGAAAGAGACTCATTTACATTGTTGCCATAACGACCATAAACTTAAAGTTCCGCAGAAAGTGGCGTTAGCTTCATCAGCTCATTTTAAACAAATGGTTGCGTGTTTCATTCATTTGAACTTAGCTTTCTTGTAACAATGGAGGCTGAACGTGAAGCCCTGGGGACCACAACCAGGATAATTCCTCTTGCTTTACCTAAAGGAATGCAAAAACTGTGTGAACTTTGTCAAAGAGAAGCGCACCTGCAGTGTAGCGACTGTCGGGTCACCTTCTACTGGTAAGAGCTACCCTAGTTTTAGCTAGCTGTTTTATGTTGAAACATTATAATTGCTAATTGATGTCAGGCTGTTGTTTTGTGAAAGTATAATTTCCAAATGCAACATGTTCGTGTGTTCTTTTGGGTGTAAACGTGGTGAAACGCTGTTCACAGTTATGACGCCAGGTGGCAGTGTGCGTCATCTTATTTCACTGACAAAAAAAAAAAATCACTTCGGCGCGTAATGTGGCACGTGACTGTGTCGTCACGGGAGACTCTCGAAGGACTGGTACGACGTGCAGGCGGTTTGATCACAAAGGCACCGGTGCTGGAACCATGGAACTGCTATTAGCACATCAACATTAAGCGAGATAAATAATTTAAACGTCGCCAATACAGATTTCCGTGTTCAAACATGACATGGTTTACCTATAAAACAGTCCCAGCGTCTATGTTACAATTGATATGAAAAATATAAAATAGCACAAATAAAAGAATGACAATATTGAGACTAGAAACCATATGTATGTGGGTTATGTGTGCTGTGACGCTACCAAACAGCTTCTGACCACCAACTCGCCGCATGGATTCAGCCGGACACGTGACCGACTCCGTGAACGTCGTAGCGGTCCTTCGAGTGTCTCGAGTCGTCAGGAGGGAGAGGAACAGCTGGAAATCAAATTAACAGTATGATTGTCTTTGTTCATTTTCCTGTTAGCAAATCGTTTGCCGTTGTCCGCACGATCATTTCACTTTGGTCACCATCATGTTTTTTTTTAAAGTAAAGCAACATTGCCTTTGACGTAGTTGTACATCTGCAGACACAATTATAGATCAGAAAATGGTGCTTGGTGAAATCCTCACTTGCACAGAATGGGGAGGAGAGAGGAGCATGCGGTAACATACCCCTTTTACTGCCACCTATTGTAATCTTACGTTCTCCTCAGCCTTTAAAATAAACTATGACTCAAGTAAATGTCTTTAGTTAAATTTTTTTTAAAAGCCATGTCATTAAACGTTAGTGATAGTGTTTGAGGTGCCTATTAGACACAGAGGTATTATTCAAAGCCCAGCAGAGACAAGAAAGTGGCCCTGCATCTTGAGAAGACCCTGAGATTTGTGTCTGTCGCTAGTCTGTAAATGTCAAGCTATGTCAGTACTACTGTAGATGTGACGTGTCCTGTCTCAGGGTCCAAAAACACAAATACACTGCAGTGAAGACACGTGCTCCTCAGTAGAAAAACACAAGGAAAACCAAGACAGTTTCCACTGAACTGTGCAGAAGAGGAGAGCCAGATGAACGAAATTACAGACCAGTTATGTAATGGCATACAATTTAGCATGTCCTTTGTGCTCTCAGATTTTATTTCGTAAATGATATAGAAGCTCTGTTTTATAAATGTTAGCAAAATCAAAATCAACTAATTTATGCACTGTACAGAAACATTGATTATTAGTAGTATACATATCTATATGGAAATCTGATCTAGGCTTTTCTACCAAGGCTGCTGCACTAAACTAAAAGCTCAGCTCTTCAGATCATCAGGGAGAAAGCAGATTCTTGAGCAACAGCTCGACTGAGCCAACATCAGCCACTTTGTGCCCAGAGATGAGATTCAATATGTATGAGAAAAGCACAGCTTTTGGACTCTGTGAACATAGGATGGCTGAAGGGAAGGAAGGAAATTGAGGGAGGGAGTCCTTGTGGAAATATATGTGGACCTTAAGCTGTAGTCTTTTCTTGTTTATTCCTCAGTGATGCTGAGCACCAGCAGGATGACTGGGTGGGGATCCATGAGAGGATCTGTCACTTGCTTATTCCCATTCGCACCCTAACGCTCCTCAGTCTCAAGAAGGCTGGCCGCATTGAAATGCAGCTTAAAAAGGTGAGATGGAAGTGAAACACACAGTACAGTATAGGCCTCCTATTTTGAGTTTGAATCTAGTTCAAATTTCACATTGTCAAGATAAATTGAGGAAACAGTAAAGGAAAAGTCAACACACAAGGCTCTCCTTAGATGTTTGGTATCAGTCAACCTCCTTTTTTCTTCTTTCAGATTCGTAGAGGGACAAATAGGCTGGTGTTTTAGTGGACTTGGAGGAAGAAGAGAGAGATTTTATTATCAGACTCAGTTTTACAGTCTCTATTTCACCCCTTCAGTCTTTCTGACCCTTTTTTTTAATCATTGTGTGGTTGCACAAAAACATGTTTTTGATTTTCCATTGAGCAAAACAACACAGTTTTTTTAAGTTGAATCCAACAACTTACTGAAACTTAAATCAAGGTTTGCTCTAGGAGTTTTGTCACAGTGGACACGGTGGATTGTGGTTCCTAGTCTGGTTACATATTCTGTTTCCAGAGTCAGTTCCATCTTCAGCATTTGGCTCAGTGTTATATAAGCTAATGCTGAATATTCTGGTGGTTACTCTCTGTAAACAGAAGTGTTGTACTGTGACTTGCCTGATCAATTGATGTTGGGTGAAACAACCTGTACCTTGGTTGTTAGGGTTAGGGTTAGGGTCTGTGATGATTCTCAGTCATCCAGGTCATGGTTATTTCAAAGCTCTGTCCTGAATGGTAACATTGCTGTCTTCACAAGAATAGCACTGCTTTGACAGCAGTGTTGAGGCAGGTTCGTTCCATGTGAATCAGGGATAACCTGTACCTTGGGTTTGGTTCCCTACCTAGGTGGAGCTAATTGAGATTTGCAGGTTGGTGGCTCAGAGCAAGCTGTCAGAGAGGAAACACCTAGAGGCTCTCCCTGCTGCCCAGTTCTGTCTGCGCTGTTCCATAGATGTCTATGGCCCCAGTACTGTTGAACTGGTCCCTGCCTACCTGCTCCTGGCTGAGGCCAACATGGGTGAGGAGGGAGCATAGAATGTTTTTTTAACAAAAATGGGCTCCTTTCTCCTTTTTATATATAGAGTTGAATGCATGACTGCATGTGTCCATACTGTATATATGTATTTATGTTTGCATGTGTTTACATTTGTAGGTTTGGGTAATCTAGCCCTTGTGACAGAGCTCCTGTCTCAGGCAGAGTGGGCAGTGTTGAAGAGCCCAGAATGTGGTTATGCAATCCACCACCGGCTGCACAGGAGCCTAGGCCGCCTCCACATGGCGACTGGAAACCTGGAGGCAGCTCTGGTTAACTTTGGAAATGATGTATGTGTCATAATTTGTACACTCACCAAAAAAAGACTTTAGTACATTATGTACTTTAAATTTTTCGGTAACAATATTGATATTGTGAGGAGTGAAATGAATGAACTCACTGCATATACTGTAAATATTTGTAAACGAAAAGAGCGTGATGTGCATTTTAAATTTCTCAGGATATACCGTATATAACCACCATAGGAAATTCTCAGTATACTTTCTATGAACATTCCTTATAAATAAACACATTTATCTTGTGTTTTTAGATATACTTTGCCAGTGAAGAGTATGGAGTGGATAGCACACTCACCTGTGGTGGCTACTTTCTCATGGCTGACGTGTTTGCCAAACAGGGGAAGCTGTCTGTTGTTCGTTCTTTGTACTCTCAGGTAAATAAAAACAGTTATCCTTTCATTTTTGTGGTTTGTGGTATATCTTATGGTCTCTCTTCTTTTGTTTTTATTATAGGTGGCACATACTTGGCATTGTCATTTGACCGAACTCCTCAAGACCTACATTCAAAATATCCAAAATCCTAACATGCTGTTGAAGGCCTCTTATGGTTTGTCTTAATATATCAATTATATATAACAGCTACTTTGCTATTCAAATGAAGAGCAAAATCAAAAGGTGACACCACCAAGCCATTATTTGCTTAATGCCATAAACAGCAGAGAGCTCCACTAGCGTATCACTGAAAAAATAAGGTCAACAGTGCTATATTTAGCTGAGCTGTCTTTCTGTGCAATCCTAAAGCTAAACCCCAGATTTACACTAGCATGCTCAGGGCTGAGTTGAGACCACTGGTGACACACCTCTGGCTGTGCAGCATCCGCCTCTATACACTATCGCAGACGCTGCCCTACATATAATGCTAAGCCTGTTAGCTGCAATGCAATGTTCCAGGCTTTCTGTGATGTTTTCTAGAGCAAAGTGAGGTTGGAATGGAAGCATGCTTACACAAACTATACAAAAACACAGACCAAAAGGGCAATGACCTCTATAAACCTTGCTCATCCAATCTGTTGAATAATGTGCTAATTAAATGCTCAAGTACTATTTTTTTCAATGTTAGGTATGCAGTTTAGTTGTGCTCATGGTAAGGTACTGTAAAAGCTAAAGGACACTGGAATATTTGTTTGTATCAATGACTTTCAAGCAGACAAAGCCCAGCAAGTTGAAGTGGACGAGATGTTAAGAACCATGTTGGAGTTTGAGCAGAATGACTTAAGAAAAGATTCAACTCAGATTGCGCTGGTGGCCCACTGTCTAGCCATGCTGTGGTTTCTGGGAGGAGACTCCATAAAGGTAAGGCACCTGACAAGGTCACCAGGCATTAAAGGTTCAGTTTGGCACAGTGACACAGTTACCCATTTTCATCATGTGCCACTTTTGGAGCGTCTCAAGATAGGATTAACTTTAATTGATAAGCCTGTAGAGATGAGGTGAAACTTAATGGGAGTTGATGTGAGCGGAAATGGTGGAATGAGAACATATGGCTCAGATCAAGTAGCCTCAGACATTACTGGCTGCTCTCACGTACTCAGTTTGGTTGCTGTAAATAAGGACCAGGGCTCACAATGCCAGGGTGAGGCCAGTTAACTCAACTGAAGTCCACGTCACCGGACTGAAGGTATTTTCTATCTCCACAGTGAAGGTCAAAATCAGTGTCCTCAGACAGGGGGACAGTCCTCACACTCTGCCACACAACTAAAACTCCACTGTCTACTAAGTCTGTTTCTTTTTTCATTATGTTTATTGAAATACATAGCCAAAAAAAACTAGGCATGGAGTTGTAATGACCACTTTTAGTCTTTTTATGCAATGATGCATGATGGTAATTTTGGTTTTAGTTTGCCTTCTGCCACTGTTCTCGTCCACATCATGGTTCCATTGTGGATTGCAGTGCTAGCAGTGCACTTTGAAATGCAGATCACTTTACTATGGCATGTCAGTTGTTATATTGGAAGGTTGGAAGAAACATTAGAGCCTATTAGACCCTATGGCAATGTGTATCCATTTTCTGTTTACTATTAAGAGATCTGTGGGTGAATATTACACATGAACATGAGTAACACATACATTTAAAATGCATATTCCCAAATTTACAAAGCCTAAGAAACTGTGGGAATTTCATGGAAGTTGCTGCAAACCTTAATGAATTCCAGTTTGAACCTGGCATGTTTCCATCTCGGCATGAATGGTTTTGTCAACACTATCAAAAGAATGCTTTTATCTCCCAATTATAAACTTTAAAGGACAGCATAACACACTAGCAGAACTACTTGTCGGAAGGGTAAAGTTAATCTGTTGGGTTACTGTCCAATTTTCAGTGATAAGTCAGCTTTACTCTCCCCAGAGAATCTAACAGCTGCAGCTGTTTTGTTTGTTTCCATTTGTGTTTGTGTGCCAGGCACTGGGATTTGGCAGCACAGCCCTGCAGTCTAGCCAGCTGATACCAAACCACAACCTGATAGAACCCATCCAGAGCCTGCTGCAGCTGGTGCATGGTCTGCAGACAAACCCACAACCTGGTTCTGATTAGTCACCGTACCTGCCCTGCTCATCCCTCTGCTCGGAGATTTGCTCCATCAGGACATCTGTTTAGCCCCACGATGATTCACCCTCATAAATGCACAAACTGCTGAACTGGTAACAAATAAAATGTTTATGGTTATGAGTTTATCCAGATGTTGTGAAGTGGTATTTTAAGTGGTAATGAAAAAATAATGTGGAACAGAAAATGACATCTGTACTTTGTTAACTAGAAACAGTAGAAGAAGGACGAGACACAGTTTCATTGGTTTTGAATGACTCATCTTTATTTTAATCTAAAAAAAGAGGGATATATATTTACATGATTTTGCACATTGTGAATGACATGATTTGGGGATCGATTCTTTAACACTGTCAGAATAATAAAGAACAGAAAAATGATGAGGGCTAAAACCTTTTTCACACATTTTAGTTGATCTTGTACCTAGCAGTCAAGAACCGCTTCATCAATTCAACATTTACAGATATAATTCATCAACAGAGAGCTGCATCCTTCCACTTAAGCATAAACATTGCATTTTCCTCTTGTAAACCTTCAAGTAAACCACAGGTTTGTTAAAAAACACATTGACAGAAAATGAACCCAATGACTGCTGTGAAATACTACAGTTAAAATTATATACAATTCAGAAACATTTGTCCTTTATATTAAAATAAAGAAAAAAATCACTCTTAAAATAATCTCACTACTAGTGTTATTAGTACTGAATTATGCAACAATTGTTTTTTGGCATTTAGATTCATTTTTATTTGTTGATAGGCAGCAAAACATGGAAACACTTGGATTTCCTCATATTCCCTTTTTAATTTTTGAGCTAAATATACATTAGCAGCAGTTTGGAATTAAACGGTAACTTTGTGCTCTGTTGTGTTGTTGGACACAGTGCCTAGTCCAGACATCCCTAAATGTTTGTTCCTGGTTGGACAATCACCACAGGCCAGTACACTTTAATTATTTCATGATTTCCACACACGTTTTTCTTTCTTTTCTGTGTCACTAGCATTTCAGTAGCTTTGACTCCTCGACACCGTCTCATGGCTGCTAATCTATGAAGACCAAATAGAAAGAAATCAGTTTGAACTGGGACCTTGACCCAACTACAAACCTCAAATCTCAGTCAGTTCTCACACAGGAAACTAGAAACTGTAAAGGCAATTAGCACACAGTTAGATGGAACTCCAGTGGCTTGATGTGGCCTGTGAGCACACGGATGTTAAATAAACTACAGATTAAAAAAACAGGGAAGAGAGATAACATTTCAGTCTTTCCTATGGATGGCTATTTCGATGTTTTGAAAGGATATGTGATTTTTGATTTACACTATGAGGAATGAACCAGGCTATAATACAAAGACTTCAAAAAAAATGAGGGACACAACTGGAGACCCATATAAGTTTTTACGCTGGGGTGTGACGTGAATATAGCTCTATGGCCTATGTATGTCAGGAGTGAGGACATCAGCGGATTTCACAGTTTGTTTGTCAGATACGTTATTTATATAAATACCAGACAACAACATTCTGTCAGTGGAGCCACTGTGATCACTTGACAGCAGACTTTAAAATAAAAGCTGCTTTTCCTGTTGTCTGGCGGTTTTAGATTTGGCAACCTTGAGCAGGCCCCCTGTAAGATTCCAGACAGTTAATTCTGCCCACAAAAATGGAAAATAAAAAAATCAAGCTTCACAGCGGTTTCACTTTATTGAGACAATATTAGTGCACACAAACTACTTTAAAAAAATACCATAAATTAGGAATAAAACAAGCAAGGAAAAAAAGTGCATGTTAACCATGGTATACACCACATTGTTTTATACTGTAGTTTACAACCTTTTTTTCATTGTTGTTTGTGTGTCTGCCTGTATGTGTTGTTTTGATGTATCTAGTATGGATGGATGTGTCTTTCAGGGTCAAGGGTGAGATCCAGGCTGCTTCCCTGAGTTGTGCTCAACAGAAAGGGTTACAAGCCTAAAAACATGGACGTCACTAAATGGAACAGCTTATGGGTTTATGTTTTTGATTTTGATCAGAGCTGTAAATTAGTATTAATGAATGGTGGCTACCCCAGAGTACCTACACCTATGTTGATAGTCATTTCCGGAGGCTTACAGGATTTAAATCAAGAAATACTTTCTTTAGAAGGAAAAAGTAGAAATCTATTCAAAATAACTGCAAAAATATAGTTTCCATGTTTTATTTGTACATCATACCAACATATTTTGTGGGTTAGGAAACTTCATCATTTATTAAAAAATAACAAAGTAAAAACAATAAAAGTAAAATGTACAAATCATATCTAATCAAATCCAGAAATATTAGCACCAAATTTCAATTTCAGCCTTTTCAAATTGCAGGTCTGTACATGTTTTTTTTCCACAGTAGCTTATGAAAATGTCAACATTGGCAGTCGTTTCAGTCATTCCAGTTTCACCAGCCAAATACTCATATGTACTGCAGCTAATTCAATACCTAAATATTAACAAAACCACTAAAGAAAAAAAGCTAAACAATAACACACAACTACCAACTTCCTTTACATAAAAAGAGGGAGCAGCTGGTAAATCTGGGGTCATTTGAAAACCACAAAGATCCTGGCTGATATGTACTGTATATATGAATATTTATAATATCTATGGCAGTGAGAAATCATTGTTTTGAGGTATATTCTGCTTGTAGGTGTAGACGCAGCTTTCACACTCTATCCCATGTGTCCTAAATATGTCATCGGAGTGAGGAAAATGCATCTGTTTATCATAAAGTGCTAAACATTGAATGAATTTAAAAAAGCAGCAGACCGCTGATGCTTCTAAGGCCAATTAAACAAGGTATTAAATACATTTAAAATTGAGTAACAGCACTCAATTCATTTGTTATGTATACTACCTTGCACAGGTTAGGGTCATTTTGCTTACAATTACTTTAAACTGCTATATTCGCAGTGAACTTATTGTTTTGTGGACACGTAGATGATTTCATGTGTATGCTATGGTGTCTTGTCTTGCTATGGTTATGTGATATGGGTTGACAGTATTCTTTTAAGTATGAAACAAATAATCTTGACATCTGCCTCTTATTCACCGTCAATGTAGCAGCTCCAGTTTTAATGTAATTGAAAACTGGAATTTTGTGGAGAGCCATGTAAGTTCGGATTCAAAGTCTGGGTCAGAGGAAAGCCTAATTTATTCCACAAACTGTTCAAACTCCATGTTAATATAGATTAAAACTATCAAATATTCTTGTTTATTATTTTTGTTTCAGCGGCCTTTAATGAACAAAGTTTCCCAAAAACCTTAGACATTCACAAGCTAAACTCCTCGACTTGACCAAAGAGGAAAGTCTTTTCACAAGCTGAGGAGCGCAGATTTGTTTAAGAATTTGGAAAAAGAATTAGACTATATTATACTATACTAAATGTATTTAGTGAAGATAATTCAGCAGAGGCTAACCTGGACATGATGTTGTGACTTCAGCTCTTTACAGAGTTATTTGTGTTAGCCTAGTACAAAACTAAAAACAAAACAAAAGATTGTGTATACATTATGTTTAAATTAATTTACAACATATGAATTATGTAATGTAGTGAGGAATTAATCCATTTCCTGCTTCCGTTATATTAGGAATTTAGAGCATAAAATTCTTCCATGTCTAGATGCTGCATGATGGCCCCCATCCTTTTTCTGTGTCCATAACAGGAGCACGCCAATGCTACATCAGAACTGACAGCATAATGTGCGTAGCTTGAGGAGGAATATCTCTCCCAAGGAGCTAACCACTTGAAAAGAAACACTTCATTTTCCCTCCAATCCACAAAACCTGACTACAGTCTCAACAGGAAACCCCTTTTTAATGTCAACATAGATTCTCCTTTAAATAATGCTATCATATTGTACAGATAAAAACATTGCAGGTGTATGCCTTTTCTCACACCCACTCAAAAACACTGTCATCTTCACTCTCAAATTGTTGCAAAATAGAAAAAAGAAGAGGCCAATATGGCAGTTGTTTTATTTATCATATCCTGCTCTTACCATCATGCTGAAGTGTAAGCTAAGTTAGGATTGTGGGGATTTGCTGTTTGGCTGTAGCAGTGCAAAGAGAGGAGAGTCAGGGGAGCAGCCTCAGATCTTAGTTTTGTCAAGGGAGTTAGGACAAGGCTCATGTTATGTTTTTTTGTCCGTTTATCTGTTCTTGTTTTGCATTTCACAACCTACATTTTTGGACTGATATGAGTTTTTAAAAGGAATGTCTGTTGCCATGCGTACAAGTGTGTGTGTGTCTTAATATGTATTTGTGGTGTTTGTGTGTGCATGGAGCTTTTTCAATCTCACTCAGTCAATAACTTGATCTCGTTGGCGAGGAGGGTGTTGAAGTTGTAGGCCGGATCAGGGAGGTCGGAGAGGTCGGGCAGTGTGGGGGCTGTCGACTGGCGGGGTGAGGACTGGGAGGGCTCCGCCAGCTCTGGATCACTCTCGCTAGAAGTAGAACCCACGCTCATGTTACAGACAGCTTCGGGAAGTGACCCGCTACCCGCGGGCACAGGACACACCTCAGGCTCGCTGCTGGTCTCGCTGGTGCTCGACACAACAGACAGCAGGGACATTTTACGAGTGAGACGGCTGGGAAGCATTGACAGGGCGTAGTCAGCAACGATCCCTGCCACATCCATGCCACAGGCCTGGTCAAATGCTATGAAACCAACATTGGCATTAGCTTCGCAGACCACGAATGAGCCATCATTAAGCTGCAGGAGGTCGACACCGCACACATCCATCCCGAGGATGTTAGACACCTCTACGGCCAGCTGCTTGCCCTGCTCGTTCAGTGGGCACATCATACCTACACCACCTGATAATGAAGAGACACATCAAGGCAGTTAATACGTCTGTTCATAATGTGACGCTGAGCATAAAACGCATTTTTATCAAAACTGTCCAAAAATAAATATGAATCAAGAGTAAAATACACAGAGATGTTAGAGGAATTTTACTATTTTTAATACTTAATATCACTGAACTAAATACTGCAACAGTACTACCTGGAGTCAGCGAAAGTGTCAACATGATCCGTTACATAAAAGCAGAATAAACGGATGACTGATGTCCTAAATATGTCACAGTGCATTACAGCCCCAACTAGACCAGAGCTGCTCATGCACTGACACTGAAAATCAGTCTCCCACAGCTGGAATGCTGTGTCACTTGCTGTCTCTCTAGGGTAGATTCAGGACAAGCTTGTTGATTTGGCACTGTTTCACTAAACTGGTTTATGGCAGTAGATGGAGTGTTACACTTGATCAGCTATTTAGAAAGCTGCTATGACCATTAAATATTGTCCTTGTGGACAGGCATGATTAGAGCAGTTCAGTGAGGCTTTAAATGTGGTGCACACAACAGGAGCTGTACATAACACTACATGGGTTGTTATTTTTAAAGATAATAACTGGTTAATGATTAATACCCATGAATTTCATTTGCAAGTAAAAATTACCTCTAAAGTCAAATGAAAGGCGCATGGAAACTGCCCTGGTTTTAGTTCTCCAAGAACAGTAGGGCCCATTTTACCCACATAACTACAAATAACAAAGTAGTTACTTAAGTAAATGAAGAAATGCTTCAATAAAGGTACTTTGTTGATCAAGTACATAACATCAAAATATCCCTAAAGTACCAAAAGTAAAAGCACATTGCATATTAATGTATATTACTAGATTATAATTGCTGCTGTTTGTTGTATACATCACTTTGCAGCTGTTAAAGGTGAAGCTAAGCTAATCTTTCATATATGTTGTCTTGATGTTAAAATTTTAATTACTTAACACACTGCTGGTTAACTTATGACTTTCAAACTCGGGATCCATTGCATTTTATGATTATACTGTATTTTGCATTATTGATCCTAATCTGCAAAGTAACTAATGACTAAAAGTATAAAATGTAGTGGAGCAAGTTTCAACAATATTTATTTTACAATGTAGTGAAGTACAAATACCTCAAAACTAGACTTAAGAACAATACTAGAGTAGATGCAATTAGTGACTTTTCACTATTGTGAGTGGTCAGTGCCAGAGTGATTCAGGTGTCTGCTTACCCAGGGAGCAGTTGCTCTGCATGCGACCATCAGTGGAGCAGCGTAGCATGGAACCGATGACACGGCCGCCCACCAAGACCACTCGTACGTCACGCCCATGTGACTCCTTGACATACTCCTGAAACAGGTAGGGGGTATCGTGGCGGATCAAGTGGCACAGGTCCGTCAGGTGGTGTTTGTCCCGTGCCAGGAACACAGCCTTGCCTAGGAGAAGGAATGGAAGGAAATGTGAGCTAGTTTTCATAATGCATCAGGATAACTGGATCTCTTTATATTAATATAAAAATAAAATACTTTCAGGGTTTGACATTGTAGATATGCCTTTATTGTCGCTGTGCAAGTACAATGAGATACCAGGTAGATTTCTTCTAGGTACGCCAATTTTTCTGCCATGCATAATGGGGTTTCTAATCAACTATCGTAGTATTGTGTAACAGTAGCTGAGGTTGCTTCCTCAAAGTTGTGCTGACAAGCAGCTGCATCAGCTGACAAAGTCACATATCTGTTCTTGTTATGCAAAATGGCCTGAACCCTACTCTTAGCAGCCACATATCTTTTTCTCACAAAGGATAGAAGATGCTTGGTTTAATTAGCGCTGCTCAGTTCTGTCTCCTGCTTGTCAAGCCCTCTGACCCAGCACAAGGGAAAATCATGTGATTGCTGTGTGTGTGTGTGTGTGTGTGTGTGTGTGTGTGTGTGTGTGTGTGTGTGTGTGTGTGTGCACATCGTGTCAGTGAAAATCTGAACAATATGACAAGGCAATCCCTTGTAAACATCATGAAGATGCAAAGATAGAAAGTGGCAGTCAAAAAACAAAACAAGCAGGGACATGTCTGTGAAGATTCTCAATCATCCAGGTAAAGATTGAGTCATGGCAACTGAAAGAAAGGTGTCCAGTTGCCATGACTCAATCTTCAGATAAGCAGGGACATGTCCCGAGGTTTGATGAATATGCACCCGTTAATGTAAATCAGAATATTCCACATCCCAACAACTGGCCAATAGGTGCACATGAAATTTAAATTTTGCCTCTAATTGCCTCACAGTGCTAATCGTCAACGACAAGGAGAAAGAAAGCACCTCTTGAGATGCTGAATTCCTTTAAGTTAGTGGGTGACCAACGACTACTTTCCCTAACAATGCACTTTAATGGCAGCCTGGTCTTACCAAGGTCTATTGTTATTTCTTCACACAATGGCAGATCCAGTCAAGTGTCAATAACCATGAATAAAAAAAGGTCAGCAACACTGGGGCTGATCTCTGGGAAGCACAACATTAATGACTGCATTTACATGAACTGTAGTAACCTGCTTACTGTAAATCTACATGCAGCAGATGAGTAATCGGATTTCTCCTCTACCTTTAACTTATTTTTGGAAACATGGGTCACAGAGTTTAACTGCACAAAGACAGTAAAATGCAGTTTCCTGACTTTATCTGCTCTGTTTGTGTCAAAGTAGACGGACAGACAACACAATTCCTTTTCACTACCCGAACTGTCTGAATTCAAATATATGCTGTGCAAACTACTTTAAATGTGTGTGTTAGTTTCAGTTTTAGTCTGACTTTGGACTGACTTTATTTAAAATGAGGAGGCAATGTTCTGTGTGATAATCTCTTCTATCCTTCAGCCACTCCACCCACTCTGCTACGTTCACTGTCTGCAGCCTTTTGTTATGCTCATGCGCTCATGTAAAAAGCTGATTAGAAACCCCATTATGGATATAAATGGCAGAGAAATCTACCTGGGGAAGTAAGGTTTCCCTAATCCCATACCACAATTACCATTGACCAAGTCTGAGGATTGAGTCATGGCAACTGGACTTCTTTCTTCCAAGTAGAGACGTTTCGTTCTGCATCCACAGAACT
>JAUYWH010000025.1:9189734-9222175 GCA_034779795.1 Ctenopoma multispine | reverse complement strand
AAAGAAGTCCAGTTGCCATGACTCAATCCTCAGACTACTTTACCTGGATGACTGAGAATCTTCACAGACACCTACCATTGACCAAGTTTCTCATTTACATGACAGTTAAATCATCTTACTTGAGAAAGTGCGTGTAAACACACTGAATATCATGGCTTAAACCTCCCAGAAATGCTTGTAAATTCAGGCCAAACAAAGAAACAGGTTCCAGTATGTAAGCTAACAAAATAAGGAACTTCACAGCCATACTACAAGTATTATAAGCTTCTGTTTTGCAGCACCACAGTCCTAATAATTTAACACTCTGTCAACAAATTTCATGTTAGGGTGGACAGAGCTGCCTGTAGTGGCCTGTAGGGTACAGATTTTAAACCTGGCAACAGGAATGAGTGAACTGGTGGTCTTACCTCTGTGGCCACGTGCATTCTTCACCACCACGGGGTAGCCCAGTGGCTCTGCCTCGTCAATCATTTTACGGAAGTTGTCGTGTCCACCTGGGAAATCCCATGCACACCAACAAAATGCAGGCGTGCACAAACACACACACACAAAGATGCAGCCACACAGAGGTGTGAAATGTGTTAGAAACTGTCTTAATTATGATGGCATGATTCACACATTGATTGCCAATGGAGCAGAAAGAGGGAAAGAATGTAGCTAGTCTCTATGGCAACAGAGGCAACTCAAAACAGCAAGGCAGTAGGAGTGTCCTGAGATTATCCTTATTTTGTAGCTTGATTCATGAGAGTGGAACAGAGCTCTCACTGAAGGACACATTAATGTGGAGCAGCTGACCGTATCTGACATTGATTCATGACAGCAGCTTGTAGCAACAGATGTGCTCCAGTTTTCTGTGCTTTCTCTGCTGAGAAGTGTTTGAAACACGTGAAAAATGTTTAAAAAAAGAAGTTTATAAGTTTAATAACTTATTTCTCTTGCGTTTCTTCTCCCTACACCTCTGTTTCTCCATTTTTGTTAGCCTGCCTACTCTTTTTTATATATTTTATTGAGCATCAATAATACAAGGGGTCCACAAAGCAGGAAACAGTGAAAAAGCCTCAGAACAATACTTGCATGTTTGTTGTTTTCTTCACCATCAGGCCCCCACCCCTGTTTTGAATCCCGCCTGTCTGCTCTTATCTGGCATTTAGTCAAGGGAACACATGTGAACTACCCCTGTGACATGGCTTTTCCCAGATGCACTGGTTCACATGTCTCTCAGGGAGGGAGGGAGGAACACAGAAAACAGAGCAGAGAGAGCGGAAAGAGCGGACACCACCACGTCATAAGCTGCTGAGGTGGATAGCAGTAAGAAGGCAATGGCATGTTTTATTTTGACAAATCATGAGGAGCCATGGGGTGGGGTGTTACATAAGCTCTCTGGCCGCTGTGCACTCACTGCTTGGCCTACTGTGCAGAGAGACGAATGGAATGTAGGCCAACACCTCCCCCTTCTTTCTTTCTGTCTGTATCCTTCTCTCACTGTGGTGTTGTCCAAAACATTACAGAACTATAGATTTTTGGAAACCATAAAGAAATGTGTGATGTTGTTTGTCAGGCTTTGTTCTGACTTATAAAACCAACAAACTGTAACAAATAAAGGCACCGATTTGGCTTGTGTTTTGAGGTCTGTACTCCCAAAGATTGTGCCTGAAGAGCAGATAAATCACACTGATATTACAAATATAGGTTGTTTGGTGGGCAGCTGTGAAGGTTTGATGAGGGGTAAATTTAATTTGTTTAATTGTGGTGGAGTACTGATTGTCTGACTGATTGTCTTCTGTGTAATATATGTGTTATACAGACCAATAGACTGAACCCTATGATGCAGCTAATGTGATTGATGTTTCTAAAATATTACAAAAATTACAATTTAATTTACATTAGACAGACAGTGGTCTGTTCTGTTTCTATTCAACATAAGCAAGAATGAAACCACTTCTAAAGAAACTAATGTTTCAATGGGTCTGGTATCAACCACCTGAAGGCCTGTACTTGTTTTCCACACACTGGGATGGACATATATTACTGAAATTATTGCATGACACATTCACCGTCTGACTCAGTGATCAAAGTTATGGAAAAGCAACTCGGTATTATCAAAACCACAACTACCACTACAAGAAGATAAATAGCAATTTACCATAAGAGAAGGTGTCTGGAAGAGGCACCCCATGGCCTGCCAGCTCCTGGAAGGTCCAGAACTTGTTGACACAGTTAAGTATGGCCTGGGAACGGTTGATCAGCCGACAGCCCATCTTCTCCAGGTGGCGCAGCACAGTGATGTCACTATCTGACTGCACCCAGGGTGTAGGCACCCGCACCACCACCACCTGTGGATAAGATGTCACCATTTCCTGCTCCACACGCAGACCTGGAGGGTGAGATGGAAGGATGGAGAATACAGGGAGGAAAAGAGATGGACACCATTATACAACCTTTTTTTAAATTAATTGTTTATCAGTCTTTGACTGTACAAATTATGAAAACAATTTAACTACATTTTAATACGTAAGTTTACCCGGTCACTCTTATGACTTCTCTTTCTGGCATTAATGGAATAAGACTAATCGTATAGCACTTAGAAAGTAACAAATCACTGTTTACAATCCTTACATCCTATAAGTAATATTTACAGTAGCTCTAAACAAAAACGGCCAGTGATATTTTTGAATCCATTCATCTACTGGTCAAACGGCTTACTCCTCTTAATAGAGACTGTTTGAGGACACAGCTCTGACAGAGAGCTGGCTGAGTCACAGCACAAAGCAGCCAGCTCCAAAGACTCTGGTGTTCAGCCATTAATTTCAAAGCTGCCTTGTTTGCTAATATCATTATTTACATGCTGCACATATCCTCATACAGTACTCCCCCGTGGTGCTTATAGCTCCTTTTGGGCCAATACTGTCTTCCTCAGTGAATGAGAAATAAATATACTTGCTCTACTGACATCATACACTACTTTGCCTCAGTGTAGGGCGGTGGGATAGGGATAGACGTCCAAAAACTTGAGGGTGCAAACTTGAATTTCATCACACATGAACAAGCACATATCAGACAAAAGCATAGTTAGAAAAACTAAATTGTGCAGTATGTAAAATAAATATTAATGTAACATAACCATGTAAACCATGTCACAAAACTGTCATAACATTTAGTCATTTAGTTTTTGTTAGAATGCAAAATAATTTTATGTAGTGACTGAAATTAATCAAATTGTGAAATAGTTCGTTATACAGATTGCCCGTTTTAATGCAGCATAGCATGGGTGAGACATAGACAACAGGAGAAGCTTGACAAAGAGAAGACTGATTAGTATAATGTTGTGAATAAGGTTCACACATACACTTACTGTCTACATAGCTAAAAATCAGGCAAACATTCACTTGCCACATCCAGTCAAAGAATACGATTTTTAACACAGTACTGGCTTGTTATATGCCAAACACAGATGGCAAATTCACAAGCCTCTGCCAAAGATTTGGCAGCATTTTACTTGTGATGGGCGTTACTTTGTCACCCTAGATGAGAGGAAACAGATAGACTGAGATTTTTTATTCAACTCAACAGCACATCAGGATGAGCAGACTGGGTGATGACAAACTTGTGTGTACTGTATGCGTGGGTAATCACAAATAGACGAGAAAGAGGGGAACAGATTTGTCACTGGCATAACACTTTACCTCTGCCATGTCTAAATCTGCAGGTTCGCAATAAAGACAACTCTACACTTTCTGTGCTTGTGCAGACATCTTTACAGGTCATGATCAAATAGTTGCTGTATATATAACAAAAGAGACACAACTGTTTATGTTTAAGTGAATTCACTGGGCATCAAACATAGATAATGATTATTCTGCACACACTATGGTTTGTTTTTATGGTCATTTGGTGCGTGGACACATAGAAGGAGTAACAAGTGAAAGGCAGCAGGTAAAGGTCAAAAACATATATTTTGCATTAACATGAGGATGAGAGGGAGGTTAGGGGAAACAAAGATACATGAAAAAATGAGTATGAAGCCATGAAAAGCTTTCTACCCCTCCCTTTTCTCCACCTCCTCATCATCTCTGTAAAGGAGCAGGAGGATTCACTGTCTCTCCAGGCCTATTCAGCACTCTCACACTGCTTTGATTGTACAGCCACTGACAGCACTGTGAGTGGTGTTACAGTGGGAAGTGTCAGGGGATGTGGTCTCATGGTTGTTGACAGACAGTATTCACTGTTCATGGTGCTCGTCACATCTCCAGGGGAACCAAACAGAGGCCAGTGAGGCAGCCGCATGAATCAGTCCCATTCATCTGTGCAAGTGTTCGTATGCACTACACTGTCCATCATCTGACCTTTGCAAAAACATTCAGAAACCCTCCTGGTCATTCTGGTGTATAACAAAGGCAACTGTCTAAATTTAGTGTGGGTGTTTTTGTAGTTTCAATTGATCATAATGTTTCATGCCTCAGTGAACTGTATACGTGTCCCATTTTCAATCTGCCTGACAAAGCAAACAAGCATAACAAGCATTCTATGCATACCGCCGCTACGTCACAAAGCAGGCAGTGGAGACAAATGCGGTGCCAATGTTCGGCTGGTGGGTCCTGCCAAGCTCAGTCTCATTCTGTGTCTAGTTATCCTGTCTAAATTAGCCTGATGTAGTACCAGGATATTTTTCAGGGTAGGTTGGGGATAACAACGCCTCCAGTGGTCTATCTGCATATCTGACTTCAATACATACATCAGGGAAAAAAAGAAAAAATACTGTAGGCCTGCAGTGAGGCCAGACTTTTGTCACACAGCCCAGAAACCATGTAAACCTGCATATACCTGTGAGCCAGCTTGTGTGTTATGTTGCTGCTAGCTGTCTTGGCACTGACAGCACTTGAACTGAGGCTGATCAGACATATCATGAGGGAAGAGAATGGGGGTTCCGTTTCTTGGGTAGACTGACAGAGTGAGACACACAAAGTTATTCAATATCTACTTTTACATTTTTCACATAATGCTGGAAAGGAAATATTTTGTACACACTAGCCCCAATTCACTGAAGACAAGCAATATTTGGCACCCAGGGTACACTTACCTAACTCTCCTAAAACGTCTTTTACTTAAAGCTACACTATGAAACTTAAAATTGTGCTAAAATATGAAATGTATTAATCTGAGATGTAATACTCACTGACAGGAATTAATGAACTAAACTAAAAGATGTGCCAGAGTCACCTCTTTCATGTCTGTTTGTTTTTAATGGTGTGACAAGGCCTGTGCTCAAAAATAAAATGTTTCATTTCTCAAAAATTATGCAACCACAAATTTTTGCTGTGCTTGCACCAATAAATGCAGACTCTAGTAATATTTGTGGTTATATGGTCACTAACAATCTATTTCCCACCGCAGGTTGGGAGTGACGCAGAGAGTGACACAACATAATTCATCATGAGATTGCATTGGGATAGAAGGTTAAGATAATCATCAGATCCAATAATCATAGAGCCTGTTCTTTTTGGCTACTGCAACTATGCAAATAACAGTAACTATGTAACTATGCTTCTTTGCGGAATGGCCATATCTAATAGAATAGAAAATAAAAGGGTACAGTATGTGCTATTCACACGTTAGTAAAGCTCTGCTGTTCCAGAACTACACATAACAGTAACAATAAAAGGGATTTTTCAGTCAAGGTGGCTGTCGCATGAAATAATAATAAGATTCCTGCCTCGTTGACACAACTAATAATAATTTAATTATTATAAATGAGTGTGTGTCAATACGGTATGTTATGCCTTAAACAGAAGAAGAAACTAAGAGCAACTGTGTACATGCTTGTGTATAGTACACTAGGTATAAATAAATAAAATAAGATGAATAGGTAAAATGCTCTTGCTAAGTGACAAAATAATAATATATGCTTTCTGTGCAGGCTTCTTTCATATGTAAAGGAAAAAGTGAGTATTGTGAGTGAAGAATATCTGGTGAGCTTTTTGGCTATACCAGTAAAATGCAAATATACGTGTTCCAAGCTATGTGTGTCAACCTGCAAATGAGATACTGCAGACAAATTGATGAATAGGCTGTTTTCCTGGAAGTATAGAGATGCACAATTGATGCATCTTTGCCCCATAAAGGCTCTATAATATGTTTTTATCAGCACAAATTTTTTTGTAACAAAGAACCTAAAGTATGGGGTAAACAACGCTTTCTATTACATTTTCCCATTCATTGACACAGTAGTGATGCACTTATCATGTTTTGCATAAAAGTATGCTCTCTGTCATACACAAGAATCACAAACGACTGTGATTTCAATTAATATAACTGTTTAAACATTTCACAGCCCAAGTCATGGGATGTGAAATGCCTCTAGCCATCTGAATGGTGTGTGTCCGCGCATGCGCTTATCTATCTCTCCTACTGGGGACACACTGAACCCATTAACCCAAGAGAATGCGAAACCTTTGAAATAGCAAGCTGTAAACGTGTTACCAGTTTTAGGATCATGACTTCATTCTGACCTAGCCAAAAACAAAAAGAAATTGTTTTCTTGTTTTGGTCGGTAAGTTTCCAATCTTACTTTGACACTGAATTACCAGATATTCGTTTTGTGACAAAATGCTTCTTGTTATATTCTCTAAACATACTTAAAATATTGCTGTGAATGAATTTTTGAAGTAAGCTTGTTTAATTAAGTGATGATTAAGTGTCAAATATAGACAGACAGTAGTGGTGCATTACCAACCACTTCCAGAGGTTGTCAGTGACCACAAGGCCATTACTGGTCAAATACCAATACGGCAGCAATGACAATTGCAAACCCTAACTGATCCTGCCTCACTCACTGCTTACGTGGCTGTATTTCCTGGTGTTTATCTTAAATTCCAAAACCACTTTAACTCATTTATTGACTCTAGTACTGTATGTTTATGCTAATCCACATGAAGAGTCATGTAACCTGAAAGTATAGGCATACTAGGACAGAAACTTTACTTAAAAAGCTGCCAATTTCTGTTTAAAAGTTGCACTGGAACCTACATTAAGTGTGGTTTGATTCTCATTCGTATTTAGATAAAAATACATTCACTACTAAATGTTTAAGGCCAGTATGCACCTCAAGATGTCAACCACAGTATGTGACCAGAGTATGTACTCTATGGTTTCCTGTGCACTGAGCCTACAGTGTGGCCCATCTGTCCACTAACTGTTAATCTGTGGTTTCAAACCAAGACTCAGAAGACATTTACTGTGTGCACAGAATGAAGGGTAATAGGTCAGGCTAACAGCCTTACATATGTTGTGTATACCTTGCTAAGCTACAGGTCTAGACAAGCGTCGCTCTACCTGTAACTGTTGGCTGTTAAGTGGCGCACTCTCCTGTTCAGAACATCTCCTACATGTACTGTATTCATCATCGTATGCTATCTACAAGTTAGCATATTCTTCAGATCAAATGGTAATTGTAATTTCCAAAAAATATGATATACAAAAAACACAAATTCAGTATGTTTTCAGTTTTTTTTTTTGGTCCACTTTAATACTTAATGGTATATAAAAACCCAGGCCGGATGTTAAGCTTTGCTATGAATTAGCTGTACAATAGCCTAAAAACTAACAATATGTAATCTGCTCCCTGGTCTCTCCCCTATCCTATTATGCCTATTCAGCCTCTTCCAGTGCCAGCCTACACTGTTCATGTGTTAATTGACTTACACTCCTCTCATCTGGTGACACTGCCCCATTTCACACCACCATGACAAATTCTGTGTGTGCCGCCACCACTTTATGAAGGCCTCCTGAGTCAAAACTGTGAAATGTTGTCACATCGTGATAAGGAAAATACAAAATAGGACAAATCAGTAAAAGTGACTAACAAAACGGATGCAGGACGTGTCACAACAAAATCAAAAACATACAGAAACCATAAACCAAGTCTGTTAGATTGTAATGATATGTTGTGATCATGTGCCCCTTTAAAATGAATGTACCACTTTAATTTATCAAATAACAACAAGCACCTACCAGATCAAGGCACCACAGATTCATTTAAGATCTGCTCTGATTTTAACATGTCAACACATGTCTGTATGTATGACATACATACAAACGGAGGTCTGCTTGGGTCCAAATGAACACACACCAGGTATGAATATGCAAGAGAACATAATTAGGCCTACACCCTCTAACCTTGCAGCGATGCAGTGTGCAGTAAAATTACATCAGCTCACTTTGATCTTTACTAAGAAACGTCCATATTCGTATATGTAATATTCAGACTATTGTCCTTTTGTGTTTATGCTGTGGCAAATCGCATCACCCGCTGGACGGCTGGTATCAGTAACTGCACCGCATTCAGCGAAATTAAATCAAGCATCATCGCTCGTCTGAGTGTGGAGGGAGCCTTGCTGGAAAGTGGGTTAGGCGGTCACGGCTGTGCTTACACTTGGCTTCCTTGCTAGCAGACAGACAGGGCTAGCCCTCTCATTGCTTTACGGCAGTCCCCAAACAATAACCGCCTGCCTTTCTCTTTGGGGGATCGCATAGACTTCCAAAAAAAACACATTTACACTGAACTATAACTTAAACAGATCAAATCATACATCGACTGCTTTGGTTGGGTGGGTGATACTTGCCTAATTGCCCCTCGCTGATGGTCAGCACGATTTGATCCATGAGGAGAGAGCGGAATTCAACATCCTCGTCGGCGCAGCGCTCCTTCAGCGCCCGGAGGATCTGAACTTGGGGATACTCCTGGTGGATACGGCGGTCGGTCACGAACCAAACACGAGAACACATTTTGGATTGAAGAGATCTCTTGTTAAAATCCGTCTGAGAACACAGTTGTAGCTGCGGGAGGCGGCAGGTGTGCGGTGGCGGCGCGGGATCCGGAGGTCAGGCGGCAGCAGAATAACAGAGATGCTCACACAATGGAGACCTCGGCGGATAGCGGTGCGAGGAGGCTGTGATGTGGCTAAAACAGGACCACGACTCAACCGCTGTCTGGGCCGAACCGGCTAGGATGAATAATCTTCTGTATCACCTTTGTTTCCCGTCATTTGTAGCCATTAGACGTGCCGGGGGCGCAGTTAGACGAACCAAGCCCGCGCAAATTCGACACAAGCGAACCGAAAATAACGCAGTTTCCAGCCGCAGGAACTGAAGATGCAGCACAATTCGCCCGCTGGCTGGGGCAGACAAAGCCTGAGCTGCGCCGCCGTACAGCTTCCACTTGCCGACTCAAAACTACCAATAAAGTTTCTCCGCCACCGCAGCAGTTAAATGGTGTCGCAAACCGCAAAGTCGTCGGTTTATTACAATAAACTAAGCGAACCCTCCGTGCTTCCTCTGGCTGCTATCCACGAGGTATTGGTGCTGAAAAGTGCACGCGCTTCGTTTACAACTGCGCGTGCTCGTGCACGTTACGCGGGGTCTGCCCCAAAATAAAAGCCTTGGAGGGGCGCGAGCCAATCGCAGCTCGCAAAGCTCTCTCGTTGTCCAAACAGCACGCGGGAGGTGTGGGCGAGCCGCGAACGTGCTGACCAATGAGGGGGGGGCTGAGAGGAAAAGGGGGCTGAGACCGGTGAGGGCGCGCGGAGTCTGCAGTGCGCACGAGACCGCGCACAATCCGAACCGGTTCAGACCAGACGGTGCGGGGAGGGTTGGAGGATACCGACAGCGCTGTCTCCATGCCGAAGTGGCAGGAAATGAAATAAGGTCATTACAAGCCAAAGTCGGTGCCTATCTTTTTTTTTTGTATCTTCCGTTTCTGTCAAATTCTAAAGATTTAGAGGCGTTTGCTTTACAAATAAATCAGACGGAGGCTGCTGCGCCACCCAAGGGCGCGCGTGTGGGCTGTGTAGGAGGAAAACACATTCATGTGATAATGGAGCGAAATTATGCGACTGACCCACTTCTCTTGTTCTCTTCCTCTCTGTGTCCTGTGAGGGGAAAAAAAGGACTGTACGAGTATCCCCGAGGATGGGGGTAACTCAGGCAACTGTGCACACAAGCATTGAGCATGTTTTCACATGTGCACACAGACATACAAACCAATAAAAATCAATATATCCCCAATCTCAACATTCACGAAGGTCCCGAACATACGTAGGAATTATCACGTTTTTACGTCCTCTTAAACTTTAATTAACTTTCTAACCGTGGGTACAACGCAGATAAGAATGTCTGATTCCGCAAACCAAATAGTGAGAACTGACCAAAACATAAGTAAACATGCAACAAAAGCACACAGCTAACGGAATAACTCTATCGCAACAGTTTCCTGTTTAAATCCCTAAAGCATTGTGGGAACTGTAGTGCAAAAAAACTTAAACTAAGTTTATCCTTCATATTAATCTAAGATACATAATAAAGGGGAAGACACAGTCCTTTAATTTCACTGCACCACAGAAAGAGGCACACAACTGTAAAAACTGTAAATGTAAACGTTTTTCGCCCTCATTAAAACTCTTGCTGTCTCATGTCTGAGGTCAGCACTGTACAGTTTCAGTGGCTTAATGTAGGCTAGCACATGTTCTAAAATGACTCATACGTTTACTCAAAGATTCATATGCTGCTCTGCAAAATGTTTTTCTTTCTCTAACATGTTTCACTTTCAAGATCATCCTAACAATCAATAAGTGACATTAGCCCATATTCAAACTGACACATAGACACAAAAAGTATGTTAAAAATACATGTACACTAATTATTGAAATAGAAAAGCACAATATACAATATTAGTGCAACAAAACAGAAAAGAGATGCTATGTATAGAACATTTGACACTTTAAAAAGATGACCCCTTTAAGTCTATCTGCACATTTACACTGTTTAATTTTTTTCTTAGGTGCTGCAGTAGATAAACCCAGAGTTTGTCAAACAGCCGCTGATGATCCTTCTTGCAACTACATTAAGGAAACAGATTATCTAAATCACTGCACATAAAACAAACAAACAGCTTCATTTCTGCAGTTTCTGTGTTCATTAAGTAGGAACTAACAACATAGCAGTGCGTGCATTCATAGACTAAACAAATGAAGTAATAAACAAAGATAATATAAAATAAATGTGGGTTAGTTAAATCATTGTTAGTTAGCTGAATTTAAAACTCACATCTCTTGTGGTAAGCAGGGCCTGTTCTAAGAGGCTGAATCGTGCTCTGTTCATTAAAAAAACCAATGCATGATGATTAAAGCCTATTAAGAAGAGTTCTCATAATACACCCAGAACAATCATGATGCAATCACACAAAGTGGTGTTACCCAACAACATTGTTTTGTAATGTATTAGGCAAATTAGCCAAGTTTTCTTGAGTCATTTTTATTAATCCGTTTTTTTCCTGACCCAACAGATGTCACACAGCTCTTAATGTTAGTTAAGAGCTGTGGCCACTAGTCTCTAGCCTAAGGATAAAACATGAAACCTCAACGCGGATTCCACCATAAGAAGTTGCATAGTCGTTTTTTTTTTTTTTTTTTTTTTGCTGCCTCCTTTACATCCCCTGAGCTTGACGCACTGCATCGACGGAGAACTAACAGGATCAAACCGGGCAGAGCCAGTTGTGCTGCCCAATCATCACAAAGAAGGGGGAAGGCGCCGAAGGAGACGCATTCCTCTTTCTGAACGTCGCACAGTGGCCAGACGGACGTTTTCTGCTGCAAGACCAGCCTCCCACTCCCACTCACAGAGTATCACCACCAGCGTTTCAGTGAGAAATTGCTGCAACCCTTGTTAAATTCCGCGTAAAACGAACCCAACAGGCTAAAGTCAAATATGTCGGCAAACAGCTGCAGGTTATAGTGCTTATAAAGTAAGAGTGTAGGCTGCTGCTGGGATGGAGCAGCCCATCATTGTTTCCACAGCCTGAAAAAACTGTCAGAGAATAATAAGATAATAGCTGTATGTGATCATGACGAGAGGAACTTCACTGTAGGCAATAAGATCAGGTCTACAGTGCATGGATGGGCTTTTACGAAAATGAACATGTATAGTTAACATTTATTACTAAAATACAAGCAGAGTTTTTTATGTGGTTATTTTATTTCAAATGTTCTCTATCTATTTGATTGAATAATGGCAAAACGCAGAGGACGTACACTCAAAAGGGTTTTCAATGAGCATTTAAAAACCCTAAGCACATTGTCTTATGTTAGAGAGTCCTCTGGTGGTGAGCGCACATATGACAACAGTTGGCCAAGAGGAAATCCCAGATTTACATTGTTTCATCATTGGCTTGTTATTTTAGTTTCTTTATCTCAGTGTTTGAAACCTTAAAAAGGAACACCGCTCTCTTTCAAACTAAAGATGTTGTAACACAAAAGTTATAGTTAATGATAATGTTTGACATTGTTGCTGTTTAGAGGAATTTATCCAGCGTTACAGTCGTGTAATCTCCAGCTGTTGTAGAGGATGTAAGTCATGAGAAAACAGAGATTCAGCACTGTACACTGCTGCTTTGAAAATCTTCAACTATTGCAAACACCCAAATCATCCAGACGAGTGCAGCACTGAGTTGTTTCTAAGCCAAACAGATAAAGTCGAGATGGATGCATGTGACCACATTTAGACAAAAACAGTCAGTCTGGATAAATATTGTAATAAATATGTTTATATTTATATTTTATTTATGAATACATTTATTTTCTATAGTATGTTTTATTCTCTCTGATGTTTCATCTTAGTTATTATGACATTTGATAGTGATTTTATGTTTCAAATGTAAAGTGAATTACAAATAAAATGTATTATTATTAGAATTATTATTTTTAACGTTTGATTGTAGGACACAAGATGGGTCCCATATCACTGAAATGTCAGTTCAGTATGTTTGTGCTCTGAGGGTTTCGGGTTTCCATTATCACACTTGTTTAAGTTTCACACTGGTCCACGAATGGTTTCCAAACTAGCTAAACATTTTTTTTTTAAATCTTTGACAGAACGTTTTCAAAAATGAAAAACTCGTGGCCAATGCAGTGCTGCAGTCAAGCTGAATATCCACTTGTGCTCATGTGCTCATCTTGTCAGCATCCAAACAATTCTAAGCACTTTTGCACAGCAGGTTTATTAAGTTTAACAAGAAGGGGCCTCAAAGTGCGTTATATTAGACAAATTCTTACAAAGAACATTAAACTCTCTGCCTATTTTATTGTCTGAATCATTTCACACATAAATACACACAAATGTACGCTTTGGGATGAGATTATCCACAATAAACAGCTGTGGAGGTAAGTGTTGTGAGGACTTTGTACACTGTGTCTGCGTAATTTAAAACTGGCTTGTGCAGCTGTCATGTCCTCTTACTGATACATCTACTTCTAATTAAACCACATCAACACAGATTTCAAAGCTGTGTGTTCTGTAACTGGAAGTACGTGCTGTATATATGGTGCTTGATCATCTCATTCAAGAAGATCCCTTTAAATGTGTGTTAGATGAGGAGGGAAAAGCTTTTGTGTGTTGTGGTTGCACAATTGACAAAACACTTCATATTACAGCGCTATCTGGCCCAAAGTGTTTTAAACAAATCACTGCACTTTGGCAGGAAATCTTAGACTTCAAGTGCTCTGAGTGATGCCATGTCCAGGTGGGTGCGCTGTGCCTTTACACCAGGATTGTCCATGCATTTACTAGAAAGGCATGCAACACAACTCACCTTTAACAGAGACACACCTCAACACCAAGAACTCAGTTGTCTGGCAGCAGAACCGTGTGATAGCAGGTGACACTAAATCACACTGTACTGCTGAAAATGTTTTGTTGCAGATTGAGCAATGTTTAAACATCACTAAAAATATGTGTCAGTGCATAAAATAATTCAATGTTTTCTAGTTTTATCCCTTCAACCAAACACTCAAAGTCACTGCCAAATCATGGGTTTCATGGCATGTTAAGATGATTAACATAACAGTTATTAAGATTAATCATACTTCATACATTTTTCAATTAACAAAAAGATAAAAGAATAACTTAGTTAGTTACTGATCATCCATCCATATTATTATTATTATTATTATTATTATTATCATCATCATTATTATTATTATTATTTGTGGTTATAAGAACTGTTTTTGGTTTGTGTGATATCCTAGCAGAATGTCATTAATGGGAACTAGTTGAATGGATGTGATTTCATTTCTCCTATTGTGGTGCATGAATTTATCTTCAACGTGCTCCGGCTGGCGTTGGAAGTAGTTCCGGTGGTTTAGCAGCCGAGCTGAGCACAGGAAGACCGGGGTCTTCGTGTTGCGAGCGCAAATGAGAATAGTGGGTCGAGTCAGCCCATCGGATCTGTCGTATGACCACAGCAGCGGTCAGTTTGACGCTTGCAGAGCACCGTGCATGCAGACCGAGTGACAGCGTCAGGGCACCGCTGGAGCTTTTGTCTTCGAAGGGAATTTTCAAGTGCAAAACAGACGTCTGGAGCTTCTGTACCAAAAAACTGTGCCGATTCATATTCGTCTACGACGGTGAGTAGTCTGTGCAAATTAATTTTGGAATGTCAGCCATGGAGGTTTGTGACAAATAATAATTAAATACCACTGGTTTTTAGTGTTACTGAAAACCAGTGGTTTTACCTAATGGCACTCTGTGACACTTTGGCTACCTGTCACAGTGTTCATGCATGCAGACACACAGCATTTGTCTTTTATCCCAAATGTCCATCAGGTAAAGTCAACTTCTGCAAGTTTGCAATTACAGTCTCGTGTTGCCACCAGGCTTTGAGACTGACTGGTCGCAGGGTATGAAGAAAGCGGTGTTTCACAAACAAATATCCAAGTGGTGAATTGTACTGGACGCGCAAATCTGCATGAACGCAAGACAGCTGAACACACTTTTGAAGTGGAAGCAGAGTAAGCTCAAAGCTCAACACACCGATAGCTGAGAGACGACATTTAAGTTCCACAGTGATGTGTCCTTGTTGGTAGCAACGTCGTTGTATAGGGAGAAAAAAATATTCTTTAAAGTGGTGAATTAACACAAAAAGTTTCAAACACGAGCAGCAGTGAGGGGAAATAAGTCAGCTCACTTGAAATGGTTCCCTTCAGGGGATGCAAACAACTTTGTTTCAAAGCAGAACATGTTAAAAAAAAAAAAGGTCTTTATACTGATGTGTGTCATTAGCACCATGACATAGAGACACACTGTATGTTAAAGGTGTTTATAAAGCACATATGCAGTACTTGGACTTTATTTGCCAAGTCAGATTTGCACCAGACACACTGGTGCTAATATTTTATTTAAAGTTACTAAACACTAACATGTGCTTCATAGTGGATAAGGAGAGAATATACACACCTTTTTTTTAAGTAAATCAGTTGAGCTCATGCAGACAGAAGAGAAGTACCATAACTGTCTTTGAATGCCTCTTTTTTAATGGTGCGTGCAGGACATTCTTATTTGCTGTTTTTTTATATAAGATGAGTTTGTTGATGCTACAGCAACGCTCACAAAGTAATGATTTTTCGGGTTCATCAGATGGACGACTGTAGTCCTTTTCTTTATAGAGACCATAACCTTCCCATGGATGGGGAGCATGTTATACTGTAAAGAGTTATTATCTTTCATCATACTGCAAAATGGCGAACCGACCAATTTTATACAATTTCATCTCCCCTAAACACACAGGCAAGGAAAGGTATGTGTCTGTGTTTGCATGCATCAGACAGACTGAGAAAGCATTTGAAAGAGTACTCTGCTCCTGATTTGGATGCGCCTCTAATTCCTATCAAGATGAGAGCTTTCTGAACAGATTTCTCTCATCATTATTTGCCCTGAGATTTACTTGTGCTAGTAAATGGTGTTGATTGAGGGTAATTTGGCTTTTTAATTGCTGAACAGCTGCCACACTCACTGCTGATTGCCATTGTAGACTTTCTCAGTAGATCACTCATAGACCCCTAAATGCCTCATTAAAACGTTATGCAGAATTGCATGAAACGTGAAAAGAAGGAACCCTCTTAATGTTTTGCTGATTTCTGTTTTATCATCGGAAAGGTCGTTGCAATTATCGTCAATGTCAGCAAATGCAATGCTATGAAACGAGTGTAGTAATGACTTTTTGAAAGTTGAATTAAGGGCTATTTGTGGATACCCTACATGCATTTCAGTTTCTTTGATAAAGATGAACTCCATATGCCAGTATATGAATCAGTCATGGCTTTCAAGATTTTAAGCTGTCTCCTTGCATATTCATTATGACTTGTAATGTATTCCTTTTGTATGACTTTATAAGTAATGCCAGGCGGCCGATCTCACTTCTCTGTGTCTTGCAAGAATTCTTTGCCTTCCAATTGCACATCGTGGACTGAAGACACATAACTAAATTGTGACAAATTGTGTTTTATATATATATATATAGTTTTTTGTTTTTCTTTTTCAAAACAAAATGTCTTTAAGAACAGAATTTAAACTCAATTCCAGCATCTGGTGCAGTTCTGATGTGCAGTGCTGACATTTTATTGAAAAACCCAGCGTGATTAATGTTAGTATGTGCCATTTTTGCAGCTCATACTGTAAGTAACAAACAATCTATTAATCTATTTGACACGTCCTGTACAGAAAATGTTTGATGTCATAAACATTTGGCATGTCAACAGGCTATAAGCTCACCTTTTCATATCGCTGCCATTATGAATAATCTGTTTTTAACCTTGGAAAGATTTGTTTACTTAACGGAAAACGTACTAAGTAAGAATATGCTTTTAGCAAAAACCAACACCCACGCTCTTCATGTGTACGGACTGGTGCCTGGTAGCTGTCTCCTACTCTTTATCATTTAGAACACTTCCGTTACAGCAGCAGTGTGCAAACTGCCTTGCTCTAAGGTAGCTTGGTGGTATCTATTGAAGGAGGTGGGGAGGATGTTTCATTTGCTTCAACTAGAAGACCACTCATCTGCCTCCGTGATGTTATGAGCTCATTGGGTCAGCTTAATTACCTCAGGTCATTTCAGCTATCAGATGTTAAAATCATCACTTAGACGATGTGATTATTGAAATGACTTAATATTAGATCTTATTACTAGACCCCTGCAAGCGAGTGGCTATGGAAACCATTACCCTTTCACACTCAGACTGTTATGCAAACAATAAGAAAATTGTTGATTTAACTATAGACTGTACCATAGCAAACTCCTCTGTCATCAGGTGGAGAAGGTGACAATGCATTAGAGCAGATTTCCTCTCATTTCAAGTACCTTTAAGTTCTCTGAGTGCTTCCAGTCACTGTGATTTTTGTCTTGTCCCCAGGAAAGTACACATAATTTGAATTCAAATGCAGCAAATCCTTTTATCTTGTCAAAACCCTCTTTGATTCTGTTAGGAAAGCATAGCTATGATTTGAAAGAGAAAGATGTAAAAGATAAGATGGGGGTGATCACTTTTAAAGGGCTGTCATTTGGATTGAACTCAGCAGTGGTGCTGCCAGCAACAAGAGTTTAGTGCAAAGCTTCCATTGTGAATCTGATGTAAAGCCTCTGTTTTACACAAGCAGAGAGTGTTGTTGCACTCTACTGGTTATGTTTTAATGAGTAACGTTTGTTAGCCAATTTGCATGTAAAACAATGTAATTATAAACAAGCATCAAAAAGCTGTAATACTTCTGAAAAATGTAAATTACTCTCCATTATAAAGCGCAACAAAACCTAAGCCATGCCTCTGAGCGAGGGCCTCTAGGTTTTGGATGCTTGCTTCCATTATTAATGCTATTCACAAGCCAAACTTTTTAGGTTGGTGCATTTGGGCGCTTTAATCTATTTTTGCTGTAAATTAATGAATTTTTAAAGAGGACTAGTCCTTGCTGAATAGGACTGGATGTGGGAATGTAGTTTGAGTCGTGGTGACGCAGTGCTATAGCCCCCTTTACTGTGCAAAGCATGAGTTCACAAACAGCATCCCATCTCTCTCTTGGGACCTTTTGTTGGGGGAGTTTGCTGAAATGCTGCACTCCTATGTTTTATTTATGACAAAATATGCCTTTTTAACTTCTCCGTTGTCAGAATCTAGAATTGTGATAGCTTTTTCCTTGTCAGCAGTGGTAAGTCTTCTGGGTCGCTAACTCCCTCTACCTTGGCAGATGTTTTCAGGTGTTATGTTCTGTGTGGGCTTAGCGAGTTAAATATTTTATTCCAGGCCTTCAGGGATTCAGTGGAACCTACTGATTTTCTTGCCTTCTTTCAATCAGATTTTCCTTCAGACGAAGGAAAATGATTTGAATCATTATGTTCTGTTTTAGGTGAGATTCCACTGGATTGACTTGGTTGACATGAGCCAGTAAGCAGTTCTCATAAACCGCTGATGAAAGCGTCGTTCTGTCATGGATGAATTATTGTCCTCTCTTTTTTTCCTTATTTTTACACTGAAGCAGTAGCTTGCCTGACCACTGGCTTTAAGTCCTCAAAATGTATCTCAGTTTGAAATGGTGCATTACACTGATGCCTCTCCAGGTCTCCTTTGAGAATAAGTAGACAGTATCAAACGATAATTGCTTAACCCAGCTCCATTGAGAGATGAGCAAGCAGCCACCATAAGGGCAGCTGATTTGCCTTGATATCTTATAATTGAACCTTTTCAGAGGTATGTTTTCTGGCACTGAATTGGAAAGTAATTAAGACATTCAATATTGCTTTTTGGACCTTTTCCTCCTTCCTTTCAATGGCCCACACTTCTAGACATGACAGCGCTCAGTATGCCTACAGACTTTCTTTTGACACATTAGCCTTAACCTTGCCAAGGCAGTCCTTCCCAGAAACCCCCTCTGCTTGGCTCGCTCCGGGTGGGTATTTTGTCATTACTTCATTTTCCTCTGAAAATATTTTGATGCCTCTTTCCTTTGGCTCCTTCCCCCCTTCTCTCACCCATCCCCCGTCCCTCCATTCAAAGTTCTCTATTAAAATGCAGAACTGTAAAGCCTCTCTCTCAGTCTAAAAGCCTGCTAGCAGCGGGGGACTGTTAGCTGTTAGTGATGCATACAGCTGAGTGAGTGCATCACAGCTACAAAGTCTAATGGGTGAATACATTCAATCACACACAGACCCTCAACTCTTTTAAAGGGACAATGTTCCCAGTCATGAAAGCTCCTTCCACAGAGCAAAGAGTGATGTATTTAAATTCTTTGAAGGAGAAAGATTTCTTGTTCATAAACGTGCAAATCCTTGCTCGTCTTTCTACATTAATGCTTGTAATCTTTTCTGGAAGTGCCAGCTAATATCTCTCAACTTTGAAGTTATTTAGGTTAAGTTTTTACATGTGTTTTTTTAGGGTAAAAAAAAACAAACCCCCCAAAAAAACCCCTGAAATGCCACATGTTTTTCATTTGCCAGATTTTGAACCTCTTTGGGTACCCACTAAAGTCATAACCATATGTCTATCTCTGAACAATCATGTTTTTATGCACATTCATTCACAAGCATTCAAGTTATTTAATCAAACACTGCTTTTCTGTATGACCACCTGCCAAAATATCCCTCTTCACTACTTCTATGTCCTATTCAAGCTCTTTGAAATGTGCTTGGTCGGTAATGTTTTTGATGTTTCCAGACGATGATACACAGTTGAATCTTGTGGGTTTTTTAATGTATGCGCAGAAATTGTGTTGGTTTGCTTACCACAATCATTGCATTATATAGTTTTCTCCTATTCTGCAACAAAGAGATTGCCTTTCAGGGACAATTTTCTGAATTCTGAATTGTTCGTTTTTATTTCTGAACTGTAGTTAATCATACATTTGTGAATGAAAACAGATATATTTTGTTGTTATTGTTACATATATCTAATTGGTAATTAGTTTAGTTAATGTGGTTTTATTTTTTTCTTTTTAGAGTTCAATTGCTTTTACAATAACAGAATTTCACAGTGACATCATTTGATAAGGCTTAAAAACAATATGCCTACTTTCTACGTTTTTTTTTAGTAACTCAGTTAATAGCCCTAATACTGAACGGTGATGTAGAGAGAGTCAAAAGTGTTTTCTATAGTGACATTATAGATAGATACTTCATATAAAGATCTAAAGATTTAAACTGAAGGAATATAGACAGTGAACAAAACATAAACAAGGGTTAGTTTTCTTTGTAAATGTTGATTTCATTGTACAGTGCTGTTTCAGTTAGTTAACCATGGAATGGCTACGGAGTGTGCTGCAATATGTTCAGTAAGTTTGTCACTGAAGCATCTGTGCATACAATACAATACATTTCTATAGAAAACAGATAGCCCTAAGATAAACAGAGAGATACAGTGAGCTGTCCTCTCTGCTGTGACATTTTTTCTCCAGTAATACCACACAGGCCTCTGAGGCTGATGTGAAACACAGCAGATATCAGAAACAAAAGTCACAGTGCTGAGGTTAGCCCAGTCACTGTGGGACCAGTTGACTGAGTCGACTAGGTAATTGGTTGCGTCTACTCGCCCAGCAGGGCCCATCTCCCTAGAAGCTAAGATCTACCCCTCCTCCTCCTCTCTCTCCACTCTCCTCTATTACTCATCACCCCAACTCCTCGCCAGGCTAGCGGTGAGAAGCTACACAGTGCCGCCATGCAGCCAGCCCACGCTCCCAAACTTCTCAACAACAACAGCCACAGCAGCACAGCAGGTTGGGGCTTGTGGCAGGCTGATTTGCAGCTTGTGCCTCCTTTTAATGAGGGGAAAATAAGTACTTGTTGTTTTGTGTCTTGTGTGTCACCACCCCCATCCCCACCTACCCACTACCACTGCAACTAGCAATGCTACCTTCCCTTTAGCGAAATAAATGGCACACTAATTAAGATGGCTTCCTGGGATTTGGAAGAGGGGGTTGGCTATGACTTCTCCCACAGTGGCAGGGCCTTAAGGACAAGATAGGGGTGGTGTTGTGCAAGAGGCCTCATCGGGCATATCTCCTCTCGATTCCTTTTTTCCTTCCCGTAGTCCCTCTGCTTGACTTGTTTGGCTTGATGAGTCTGCTACTAAACATTTGTTTTTCTACTTGTAATTAAGCAAGGTTTTTGCAGGAGCTGAGCACTTCCCTTCCTCTTCTTCATCCCGGTGTATTGGACTCTCCAGGGGGATTAGTAGAAAGAGACAGAGGGGTTTGTGTTTCTCCTGGTAGGCAGACTCATTGAAGTTCTGCCACCTTGATTATATACAGTGAGCATGAATAAAAATGCGTGGGCCAGTAGGCTCTTTGTTGTTCAAGGACATACAAAGGTTACTGCATGCAATGATAGATTAAGCTTTAGATCTAGATTTCTATATCCTTCGGAGGGTGGAACCATCAAGCCATAGTTAACTATTCATAGGCAATAGCCCACACTCTTTCACAAAATGTACAGGTTTACCTGCATTTTAAGGAATGTCCGATATTTATCTTCCAAAAGCACCAAGCAACAAAGAAGGCAGTTTTCTTTGAATCAGAGTGTGGTATGAATACAGTATCTTCACTTCAGTGATGAGTAACAGTTACATGACATTCTCAGTCCAGTAGTGACAAATCAACGAATGTTCTGTGACTGACTGAAGTACAGAACAATTGGTGAGTAATGTCTGTCATGTGTACCAAATGATTGTTATGTCCTGATTCATGTTAAAACTATTTGCAAAAGCCTGCACTAACAAACTTTGAAGTTCTTACTCCGCATAGATAGGAGGACACATTTTTAAGTTTGGTGCAGCAATAAACATAGATACCAAATTAAAATGTTGATGGTTTGTTGATGGAGTTTTTCTATTGTTTGTGTCTGTCTATGAAAGAATCTCAGATGCTGTAGGGAATGGACTTGACAGGAGAGTGAGGCACGTTGAGTCAGAGAATGGGAACATGGTGTCTGTGTGTGTGTGTGTGTGTGTGTGGAAGGGGGGGGTTACACAGAGAGGGAAAGGGGACGAGCCTTTCAGCTTCTCTAGAGGGTTGGAATTCCTCCCGAGCTGTTCCCCCAGTTGGCAGGCACTTGTGAAAACAATTCCCCAGCTTTTAGTCACTCTGCAGATCCAATTGCCATTTCCACTTTGGAGGGAATGAGAGTGAGAGGCAATCTAGATAGACAGAACAAGAGACAGAAAGAGAGAAGAGTTTTAATCGGGTTGGACAGATGCCGAGGCCAGTCGAGCGGTTGTGCGATATTAATATCTTATGAAGGCTGTCTGGTAGACCAAGCTCACGTCTTGTGTGGTTCTATGTTTGTGCGTTGCAGCAGCAGCCGTCGAAGTGGCTAGATGAAGAACTTGTGAACATGCACAAGGGAAGGACTCTACCCTTCACGTTGGTGACTTCCCCAGATGCTTTGGCCCAAAGAAAGATGGAAAGGAATGGGAAGAGTAAGGCACTTAACTCATACCTAGTCCCCTATACAGCTTGCTTCTCACAGTGTAATTATTAGAACGAACTTCTCACATAAAGTTTTTTCTTATGCTTAGCTGACGTAGATAAAATTTATTGCAGTGTTAAAGACCATGTGATGCACATGCAGAAATGTTTAGTTTTTCATTATACAAAACTACTATAGGAGGAAAGTAATGTGCAAGTTAACATCTGTGTGTCTCTGCCAAGTGTGCTTTCTGCTCCAGCTAAATGAGATGAATATGCATAGTAAACAAACCTCCTGCTCTTCCAGACTTGAGCCAAAGCTGCTGCACAGCACCCATGCAGTGAGCCAACGGAAGATCCTGCATACGCCACGTCGCTGAGCCTCTCAACCTTCCCTTTTCACCCCGTGACCTACAAGCACCATGACCTCTGAGCTGGAGAGTAGCTTGACCTCAATGGATTGGCTCCCTCAGCTCAGCATGAGGGCAGCCATCCAGAAGGCAGACACAGTACACCACCACCATGGACACCACCACCATGGTCACCATCACCTGCATGGGCCTGGCAAGAAAATTGCCCATCTGGACCCAGGGACAACACTGGACCAAGAGGAAGCTGCACAGCACAGAGATGGTAAACCACCTTACAGCTATGCCAGTCTTATCACCTTTGCCATCAATGGCTCACCACGCAAACGGATGACCCTGAGTGAGATCTACCAGTGGATCTGTGATAACTTCCCGTACTACAGAGAGGCAGGCAGCGGCTGGAAGGTAAGATGAGTCAAGAGAGCTAAGCTTTGTGATTTAATCTTAACACATTTTGTTAGAGCTATGGAAAAACAAAATGCCTGTATTTGCTAAGTACTCCAGGCTGTAGTACTGAGATATATTCAGTCTATTCATATTATTTTTCTTAGGAAAGACCAAGGTGCAAAACCTTCCGTTTTTGGCTGGTATTGACTGTCATTTTCACTTTTAGTTACATTACTAAATGATGAAATGATGAAACATTTAACGGTAAAATAAAACAAAAAATGTAACAAACAAGACTGCAACATAAAGTGCAATAAAGTTGCTGTGGTCAGTTTTTTTTAGACCTCCTTTTGATGTTACTATTAATTAATGGTTAAAATCGCTCAAGTACATATTGCACATTTGAGTAGTGCATTCTTCAATGATAGCAGCAGTGGGGTTGGTTTAGAATACTCCATTGATCAATGGTTAAAATGACATAAGAAAATATTACACACATACTGGTATCAGGGTTCTTTCTTTTTTAGCTTCTTTTTGTATTGACCAGATTTAGGTTTTTCTGTTCTAACAGGTCCAACATGTCAGGTGTACTTTCACATGTATATCATATAACAACTGAAACTTGTTAACTTGTTATTCTGAATCAGGACCTCCACTATTGGTGCAAGCAAAGGAAAAGGTGGCAATTATTATTTAAATGTTGTCAAAATTTAAAGCTAGATTTGACAATGGACTTGAAATCAGACTTGATACTGTATATTCAGATTTGATAAAATGCTACCACACCCTAACTGTATTGCTAGTGCTCAAAATGCAAAAACCGATCCAGTGATTGCCAGGAATCGCACAGAAACCTTTTAGCAAACTGGGAATGATTGACAGCTGCATTTTACCTCATTCAGATGACATTATTAAATCCTTATGTAAATGTAGCTATGCAAATCCTGGCTAATATGAGCAGAAAGGTGGCTGTGTTATTGGAGACGAATAGATCCCTACGGTTGTGTCTTGGGGATTCTCTACCTTATTAGTGAAGAAGGGGATGGATATAGTCCTTCCACTGACACATTGAAAAGGCTGTCTCCAAACTATCAACCAATTCATCTCTCAGAGAGCGGGAACATTTTTCTTCTTCTCTCATTATTTCGCTCTCTTTCACTTTCTGTCTTCATCTCCCAAGCACTTGCACTACGCCACCACCCCCTCCTCTCTCCTTCACCCTCTTAGTCACCGACTCCTTTCCTATCTTCTTCTTTCCCTTTCACAAACCTGTGTTTGTTCCCCGTCTATAATCTTCAGCACACCATTCCCTGAGCAGAGATGCATGCCAGAAATGGAGACAAAAAAGGTTATGATACAAGCCAGGTTGTGTTGGCAGAGCTTCTTACCTGCATGTAGCATTCAATCAATTAGTTTTCTGTTCAGAGAAATAGAGGATAGGGGTTATTGAGACTCAGGCTTCTGCTGGTGGTGTTTAGTTGCCAGGATGTTTTAGTATCCCATAATTACACCTCTAGATTCATTGATTTATGTGTGTGGCTGCATTCTAGTAGCATCATTAAAGCACTATACTGGTGGCATTGTGGCTTTATTTTTACATGTTCTGGCATTTGTCCATGATATCAATGTAGTGGGTTTGTTGTGAGATACGTAACCCGAAGTTATCTTACTTTCTACTTAGGCCACGGTCATATAAACATTGCACAAGATTATTTGTCAGTATAGCAATATTTGATCAAATATGTTTTTTAGACTGCACTTTTAGATTAACTATGAGGCTCTCAGGATACTCAGCACATTCACTTTCTTTTCTTCAATTAGGATTGTACAGTGTCACACAGATCTATGGAGAAGAAACATTTACACAACCACTGACCTGTGTATAAACTGACATTTTAGAAGCACGTAAAGTAAGAAATTATGCACTCTGTCAAGGTAAAGCACCAGCAATATTTTCAAGTTAGTCTTTGAGAAAAGGTTGTATGCTTCTTGGATGACCCAACTCAACACAGTGGGGCTTGTTTTATACCAGCCATGGCCATCACAAGGGAAGTTACATAAGTCCGGTTCATTCCAGTTCAGGTGATTGCTGTCAGCTGTACACAGTGGGACGCAGACACAGACTGTCTGGCTGCCACGTTCTGCAGACATTGTCGGCTCACGCAAACGTGCGTCGCAAGTACAGAGTTGAAATGCGTGTTTTCTGAATGTACCGACTGAAGACGAACGCTGGAGTTTTCATAAAGCACCTCGTACGTGTTGTCTCCTTCACCCTCTGCCACACATGTGTACAACACACACACACACAAGCTTGTACACCCGCAGAGAGACTCCCACTCAGGTAGGCAGTGTACGTGTGCAGTCTACAGATTACACACCGGGAGCTCAGCAGGAGAGGATATGAGGGGGTGGGGGGTGGCGAGGTGGAGACTGTCAGAGAGCAGAGGAGAGTTTTACTACCCAGCACACGCACTCCGTCTGCTCTGTATGATAATGTGAGAGTGCAGGAATGGTAGAGTTGAAACCAGGACAACACACAGTCTTAAACACAGACAGACAGACAGACAGACACACACACACACACACACACACACACACACACACACACACACAGATGCATCACCTTCAATTGTCAGAAATCATACGAATCTGTACATGGGTCAAACACTGCAAGCTTACTACGTGTGTATCAACTACACACAAACACAGACACACATTCAGATTCACACATGGTTAACGTATTAAAATCATGTAGCTTTCCAAGGTCATAAGATGTTTGTGTCTTAGCTGGAAATTAGCGCTTTTCATGTAAGAAGTAATGATAAAAAGCTTCGAGCTGTGGAAGAAGTTTGGAATCTGTTAGAAAAATGACATGAAATTTAATAGCATACACATGCATAAGCCATTTGTTTATAAAGCTTGTTGACACTTTGATTTCATCTTGTGTATCCTGCATGCATAGCATTTTTATTTTTAAAGAATAGCAATAAACCAGTGTGGAGGTATGTGTAGACAGTATACTGGAGTGAAATGCAAACAGTTGTTCATCATACTGAGACATTTTTGCATAATTCTGGATCTTTAGAAAGTTTTTGTCTCTGTTAAGTTATCTTTGCCAACATCTTTTTCTTTCTGTGTCTTACATTGCGCTAAATTCTACTTTCCAATTTTTCAGTCTGCATTGTACTCTAAAATTGACCTTCAACACCTGCCCTACAGCATTCTTGGTTTAGTTTTTGTTTTGTCTTAATTGGCTTTGCTTTTATGCTGTTTATTGTTTTATATTGCCCTGTCTTTATTTGTTCTGCTATAACTTGTCTTGTGCTGATTTTTATGTCTTGATGAAATTATGTTTTCGACTTTTGTGGATATTAGAAAATAATGGTAGAATGACACAGCCTGGCACTCATGCTTGCAAAAATTTTTTTATCATATCACTCTTTAGTTTTATTCTATAAAGTTAATAATCAAATAAAGTTATTTATCAAACAAAAATGCCAACGATTCAATGGTTTTAGTCACCTGTCATTGTACATAGTATTTGTGTTTTGGATTACTTAACTTTAGCCTTAAATCAATAAAAGAAAAAATGTTTACATGTTAATCTGGCTTTTCTCTGCTGTATTCTGTTTGTGCTAAATATACTGAAGGGAGATATTTGTTATTTAAAGCTTAACTCACCATTAAATTTTTATGTAATGCAACGTTGTAAAGGGCAGTGCTACCACGGTGGCCTTTGCCCTTTGGCTGAACACCACATGTCACAGACAATCACCTGATATGATTCAGCGCTGGCCCACTATTTTGGCTCCCATCCTCTCCTGCCTGCTCTGTGGGAGATCTGCGACTGAATGCAGTGGAGGTCGGCACACAGTGTCAAGTGTACTTACGTACAGTATGTGAAGGCAGGCTGTTGTCATTGGCTGCTGGGAGTCATTATGTAGCTGTAGCTGCACGGAGGCTCCTGAGGTTGCGTCTCATGAGCACAACTTTTAACAGTGGAATGGATTGGAATTTCAGCTTTAAGATGATTCGTAAAAGATATAGTGCTTGTGTACGTGTGGCTTTGAATAGTTGAGTTTCCCCAAAAGTATAAAGAGACTAGTGTGTGCGTGTGTGCGTGTGTGCGCGTGTTTACCATTGCAAGAAAATTTTGGCAGGTCCTCACAATTTCAAGTCTAAAACACTGAACCTGACCTGAACAGACCCATGGAAAGCCAGCCTGATGTGAGTAAATTAATTTTCAAAAAATAGACCTGATCCGATGAGGACCCGAGCACAGCCAGACCTGACCTGAATAGACCCAGATATTATTAGACTTGATCCAAGCTGCGTTCAATTTGAATTTACCTGGACAGAGGATTTCACCAAGCTGACTGTCAGCTGTCAATCAATATTGGGCATCTGCCTAGTTTTTGTGGTGTGTCCTACGCTGTTGGCACTACTCAGACCCTCATCTGCGGCTTTTCAGCTGAGTCAGCATGTTGATTGAGTGAGAGAGACCTCTCTGACTAGCTAGTTAACTTCTTTTCCGATATATCCATTACAAGAACTGTAGCTAAAAACTGTGGGTGTAAAGTTTCTCCAAAACTATGGTTGTGTTCATGGTTTTGTTTTGCCACAGTTCTGTTGTTTTGTATTTGTTTTTCAATTTACAACACGGATGATCTACACTCTGTACTGTTCCTGAATGCAGCGCACTGGAATAGCAGATCATAAATCACTAATGCTATTCCTGACACGGTGTCACTTTCTTAGCTCGAGCACATCAGCTGGTGCATCTCCATGTGTAATTGTGCTTTTGTCTGTATTGCTAATACTTGTGACAGTTTGTTTTATTTAGTCCTGTCATGTTTTTATTTCCCTGTCACTAAATCATTGTTATACAAACTTCATAATTTTAGACCTAAATGTCACACTTATGACATTGTAAACCTAAAAAATTATCTAAATAGTCAGATTTATTTACCTTTTATTTAATTTACCAGATTTATTTATCTGTTACACCTATTCTTGTCCATTCTAATTACAATTTTGTTACACAAAGATTGATAAGGAAGAAGTTGTCCAAAAATGTTTACTGTACCACAGTGTAATCATTGTTACACATGTAACACATGATCAGAAAGTATATAATAATCTTGTCCTACAAACAATTTCTCAACAAATCTGGCTAAAACTACAACCACAGGTGTGATAAAAGAAAATAAAGATTGTCAACCTCATAAACAACAAATATATTTGTTTATTTTTTACCTCAATCTAATAGAAGTTAAAGGACTGTTAAAAAATTATGAGCCACATTTGTATTTTTAATATGTACTGTTGCTTTGGGTTGAATAACAAACTGAGTGTCATTTTTTTAGCCTCATTTCACACATACACACACATATACATAAACACACACCACATATATATGCAACTATTAATTATACTTGTATGTGAAACACTGCTAGAGCTTTTAATTACATACTAATCACTAATAGCAGTCTCGGTATTAAGTTGTTAATTAAAAGCGAGGAATTTCTCCTGCTATCTCCTCGAGGATTTGGCACCCACCCAGCACTGTATTTCTCTCTATAGCCATCTAGGCTTGTAGCACTCTCCATATGGCTAATAGTAGGTTTAAGACTGGTTTCTCTAGCACTCTGGAATGCAACAATTATACCACAGAATGAGCCTATTCACTACTTTCTGGGTTTGTATCCCACAAAGAGTCATGGGTCTATGTTTTTTTTTTTTTCTCAAATAACATCAAAAGAGGAAACTGTAGCTATTGTGTCTGGTTTGTCAAAGTTAAAGTAGCAAAGTCACAGTGTGCTCTGAACACCTCTGCAGTAACATATGCACGGTATTACTGGATGCACTCTTTTACATGAAACCACCTGTCTGGCTGTGTATCTTTGTAGTATTTTGGTTTTCAGATATGGTTGCCCTCTCTGTGAGAGGCTTTCTGGTTTTGACCCTTGCTGTGCTTTGACCTGCCTCCTACCTAGTCCTCTTTGTTCACATCTCTGTTCAGTCTAGGAATTCTAGATTTGTTAAATTTGTTAATATGATCAGTCTTTCACTTTTACCCATCTTGTTTTGATTACATAGATAAGTCTTTTACTCTGCTCAGTTTATTCATTAGTAAACCGTCATGTTATACTCACCAGAATCTACTGGTCCTCCGCTCCTCTAGTTCTAGCTCCTGCTTTTCTTCTGCCATCAGTCCCTGTTCCACTGTTTTAATAAATACCTTTTAACCTATTAATCTATTGGAAAGTCTTATTTTGAAACCATCACAAATGACTGTATTTTAAATATATCTGTGACATTATGTTCACCCGAAGTTTAGATTCCTCTAAATTCATATTTACAAACAGCTCAGATTCCCCTGTGTCAGCTTAATTTTTGCATTATTCATGACCCCACCACTCTGATTGGCTGAAGGCGTGGCCTCCACATTCACCCCAACCGAGGAGAACACAGCCTAATAAATAATGCAACTAACTGTAGTCTGATTCTGATGTAAAGGAGAAGAACCTGCTGGTGAACAGCACAGTAGTACCCTGTTCAACTTTCCTAACGATCTAATGGTAATTTTTTAAAATGCGACTGGAGACGCTATACAAATGTTGCCTTATCCACTCATACCCGATTTCACGGTTAGGCATAATGTCACAACAGGCACAGCTTCAGCACTGTTTGCTCTCCAGGTGGGAGATTCAAATCATTTAAAAACACAGTGAAGATAGAGTTCAGTAATTTGACAGCACAGGAGAGCTGCCGCCATCACCGTAATCTACCCCTAAGCTTCTTGTTTTCCATCATACTAACTCTTTAAATTCTGAGCCATTATAAAAGAGATTTGACGTAGCTCATAAATATTAAGTGTTAAACCGAGGCAAACACCTCCAACTCCTACACTGCAACATCATAGTCTCCGAAAATACTGGTTCATGTTTGGGCGGTTAAAACTCTGGCCAAAAAAAAGTGTTTTCAGATTTTGACAGATTTTGGGGGATTTTGTCTATTCAATGGTGTCTCAGTAGTTATGAACCAAGCACATTCCTGAACAACTCAACACATCTAAGTACAAAGTCACTGCAGAATGGTCTTCATTTCATCAAGCAAGACCAAGAATAGAAAAAGGAGCCTGTCAAAAACAGTTGGGATGCAGGGTATACCAAGAGCACTTCTTCCTGTCTGTCCTTCTTCCCCTCATTCCTCCTTCCTTGCTCACTCGCCTCCTCTCCCGGAAAGCCACTGACAGAAGCTGTCACTTCACCACAGTTCTCTGCTCGACACAACCAGCAACAGGAAGTTTGTTATTGTGACCTCTTGCTGCCTTGAAACCTAATTTGGTTTGTGTGTTATTTTTGAAACACTATATTAAAATAATAGCTGAAAGGGTCTGTCTTTGTAAATCAGTTTGGAAATTAAAAATGCTGACACAGGGTGGATGATAAGTGAAGAGTGAAGAGAATTTCTAATGTTTGATATTTCAGGGTACCGTCCTCTGATATTTTCTTTTCCATTGTGAAAGACTGGATAGATTTACCTCTTCAGGTGTCCTATAACTATATACATGAAGCAGTCTGAGACAGATTAGAGATCAACTGTTTCTGCCACTTGCTTGGCATACTGCTACAGAATTTTCAAAAATAACCACCAACCAACATCACAATGCCTTGAAAGAATTCCTAGTTCAAACTCTAAACCACAGAGATTCAGTTAGGTGATAATTGTATTGAGACTTCAGTCAATCATCTTTTCCTTTGGTCATCAGCACAGACATGTTGGCTGAGCTAGGCACATGATGTTTGAGAGGGTTGGATGACATTGTTTGACCAGCATCAGCCCTGTAACCAATAAAGACCACAACAATGCTGCTCGACGCAGATATTCTTGTGAGTATGCACTGGAAACATGTGGTTTCATGGCTTAGAGCTCTGTACAATAATTAAAGCAGACCAACCTGGCTCCACAATACTAGAAATATATAAACTGTGACAAGCAGTTATTTGCCAAAAAGTTCTGCCACAGCTGGTTTCAGATACATTTTATCTGATTTTAGTATATGTTCTCAGGGCTTCTCTCCCTTACACACACACACACACACACACACACACACACACACACACACACACACACGTATATGTGTAAGCAAGCAAGACGTGCATGCATATATACTTGCATATACACACACAGGTGAACAGGGGTTTTACTGCACAGCTGCACACACACCTGCCTACATACACAGTTGTATGCAGGTGCATGCATAAGCAAAACTGAGTGAACACTGAAATAGACACAGCTGCAAACACACACACACACACCTCTCATCTTATAGATGACTTGTGTGAAGTACTTCAGTGAGGGAGTGAAGAGGGCGGGGGAAGGGTCCATCAAATGAAATGAATATGTATTAGATGGGGTTTGAAGTAGTGACTTGTATTCAGCCTCGCATTCTCATGGAGCGTCTGTCACTCCGTCACCATCAGGTTATAATAAGGCGTCTCAATGATGCTCAGAACCCAGGAGACTTTCACATCTAAGACACCTGTCCATGTGTGCTCTTACCCCCACACTCTAGCTCTTTACTTCTTTGCGCCTTTTGCACTCTCCTTCTCCCGGCTTCTTTGCCTCTGCCTTAACTTCAAACTTTACCACATTTTACCCTCTCTATATGCACTGTATAGGTTCAGCTGTAAGTTAATAAAATCCTCCAAATATCTCCCCCTGCTATACCTTCCTTTTCCTCTCCTCACCTTTTCTCTCTTATTCTGTCTGTGGGCACACAATGACTCTCTGTGACACTGTAATGCATTCATCCTGTAGGGCATAGGAGAGACTACGCAATACTGCTGTGTGGGTTTGCGTTACTGTGCGCATGTCAGACTCCGCTGACCCCACTATAGGTTCATTCTCTGAGCAACAAACCTTTTGCCCCCTTTGACCTCAGTGTCCATGTAAACACAGTTGAGCAGGGATAGGGTTTCTTAGTGCGATTTACACCACAAAAATTAAGGGTTCATGTTTTACCATTCAAAGTTTTTTATAACTGAACGAACCAAATAAATGTATTCAAAACAAAGTTCTACAATTTATTTCCCACTATATGAAACTCATACATCGGTAATGTCTTTTGTTTGTTTGGCACACCTTGCAATATAATAATATAATGTTAAACTTCCTTTTCGTAGTTCTATACCTGAAAGGGGCCCTTTGTTTTGACACCTTAATTCAGTCTGAAAGAAATTAGATATTATGTTCTTTGTGTTTAAAAACATTGCAATTGCCCACATTTTCTAAATCTACCCATTTATATAACTTGAGTCTTCTCTGAGTGACCTGTTTCGTACACTCACACACACACACACACACACACACACACACACACACACACACACACACACACACACACACACACACACA
>JAUYWH010000025.1:9096499-9183188 GCA_034779795.1 Ctenopoma multispine | reverse complement strand
GTGTGTGTGTGTGTGTGTGTGTGTGTGTGTGTGTGTGTGTGTGTGTGTGTGTGTGTGTGTGTGTGTGTGTGGCCTAGATGAACCTCCTGAATTCAGCCTGTAGCATTGGACCTCCATGGGAGAAAAGAGGAAAAATGAAAGGGGGGAAAATCAAACCAAGAGGAAATCAAGGACCTAAAAGCAATTGATTTCCTCATCTCTCATTGTGTGTTTTTTTTATTTTTGAGGTTGCTCTGTCTTAGCATTGTGGATTTCAGTGCATTCTCTTGGAAAGGGAAGCAGGGGCATGCACCTCAGAAAAACTAAACCTAGAGAAAACTGATTGGATGCAGAGCTTGAATAATAACAGATGCATTGGTTTTATCTGATACAAGGGAGATCCATTTACTGACACTTTCTCACCACCATTAAGTTTACTGGAGCAGCCTCAGGAGCCTTGTTCCTCTAAAGTTAGAAGATACTTTTTGTTATCTAAACTAGAAGGAGATGCTTTACATCTGAGGACAAGTTACTGTGTAAGTTCATAAAGTAGTAAAATTGTTTTGTCATGAAAATAACTGGGGTTTCTTATTGTTATGAAACCTGAACTGAAGTTTTTTTTCTTCGGTTAATTAAAATCTTATAAAGTAATTAAAAGTGTTTTAAATATTTTCGATCAAACTTCTTTTTACCTGTAATTTCTGCAAATAAATATTGGGGTGTTGGTATTACTGTCAATGTAATACCAGGATCAACAGGTTTATTTGTTATAATCAACAAGTTAAAATGGTGTTTTCTGGTGGTGTAACTGATTCATTTGAAAATAGTTTCCCCTCGATGGATGATGTTGTTTAAGCAGACAGACATTTACTCAAACACTGTATTGAAATAAGAATTTAGAAAATTATTGCTAGTGGCCTAGTACTACTACCCTGCTACCTTGATTACCAGTTGCCTTTTTAACAGTACAATTCAGTAGTGAATCTTAGGACCCTCTGGACCACAATAAAAAAAAACAGATCAATAATTTAATCCTTGCAAGGCATCCTTTTCATCGTGGCTATCTTTATACTTGACACATCAGGTATATTTCTGTATTAATTTTACAGGTACTATTTCGTATACAGTTTTTTTTACCCACAGTTTTTTCTATTTTTGTTTAAAGTGATTTTTTGAGGACTTTTTCCAACACTGACTCCCTACTGAAGAATAAACAAAAAATGTAAAAGTGTACCTAAATCTTACAGAGCAATCAAAAGCACCTGAGGAGTACAAAAACAGAGCAGCTTCTATGAAACACAAGGCCTAACTGTGTGTTTTACTGGGCTCAATCCTCAGGGTTCCTATTGGGCTATAGACACCAATCCTAAAGAAGACACAGTACCCAGCAGGCCAAAGAAGAGACCGCGCTCTGGAGAAAGGGTAAGTAACTTACACATGCCTAATAAAATCCTCCCATTGACACTGGAGCTTGTTGTTTTATAAGCCCTATAATTTAACTACTTACCTGACATCATCTAGTCATGTCCAAAGTAAATAATGACTTAAATACATGTTATTTGTGGGATTTGCTGCTGAAAACCACTATTTACTATGTGAGCATTGTCTAGTAGATCTGCGTCTGCACTGAATAATGCAAATCTATTGACAGTTTAAAGTACATTAGTCATTTTTGGGATTCAGTGCTATAAATTGAATCAGTGGTACACAAAGTGGGACAATATTGCCCACATTTCTGGACACATGGTGTGCCTTTCTCACAGCTGAAAAACGTCTATGGGCTAGATCAGTGACACTAAGTTAGAAGTCTGGAAGAAAAGGCTACAACATCGTTACAGATCTAACAACTCCTGAATCCCTACTTTACATTCTCTTCATGTGCAGTTTTCTCCTTGATTTACAACTCTGCATCAACCAGGCAGAATACAGGTGTTGTTCAGTCATTAACCTGAGGATCTGAATACAAAAGACAGTGTGAAGAACACCAGGAGGAATAATCGTTGCTACTCACGTACAAAGGTGTTCTGAATGAGAGTAACAATCTCCCATGATGGTCATGGTGAAATTGGCAACAGGTGCAATGTGCTGCTGTTAGCAGCTATATTCAGAGCACATTAGCTTCTGAGTCCCCTGATTAAAATTCAGTAACTGGGGATTTGACCTGTACAGTGTTGTTGAAAATATGTATGAAGTATGAAGTTTTCATAGTTGGTGAGGGTTTGAGAAGTTGTGTCAGCTGCTGGTGTTGGTCCACTGCGTTTTATCAGGTCCAACGCAGCTGTCTACCAGGAGGTTTTAGAACACTTAAAGCTTCTGTCTGCTGACTAGCTTTATGGACATGATCATGTCCTTTTCCAGCAGGACTTAGCACCTGCCCAAAATGATTTATGATGGCATGACATAATTTGTTGCCTTTGAAGTATCAATTAAAAGTTAAAGTGGTTTATGAGTTTTAAGATAATACTGGTTATGTTTGCATAACATAACATAAAAAACATAATAAGAAGCATAACATAAAAAATGCGTAGAAAGTGTGAAAGCGTGAGCATATCACTACTTTATTATGAGAGCCACAAACAAGAAGCCATGACAGAGTAATGCTTAGATAATGATGAAGTCTTGGATACGTCATGCACCACTGTGACTGTAAAGACATGAACGTCATTAATAACTCAGAAGTCATGACGATTCAAATACATCAGTTAGTTTAGTAGTAGCATTAATTAATGTGTTGTTCATTCATTAACAGATTCTTGAGATTCTAGCACTTCTTGTAAAGTTCATGTAGTATTACATGCATGAATTTATAATAATTCGCGTAAGCCTCAGTCACTGCATAAAGGAGCACAAGGCAAGACAAAATAATAAGCATATATAGAATCCAATGATGCTATTGTGAGTATCATCATAAGCGCTAGACTTCAGGTAGCATGACAACACTTTCTTCAGCCAAGGTCAATCAGCCAATGGATTAAATCAGTTGTTAAAGTTATTAAATCAGTTGTTGTAGTGAACAAAGCAGAAGACCTGCTGCATTCAAGCATTATTAGTAAAACTCCTCATTTCACAAGACAGCTGCAATTCCAGCATGGAGGTACTTTTATTATGTTTGTGTCCAGCTTTTGATCAGATCATCATGTGTCCAGAGTCTTTCATCACTGTTGGACGCAACAGGTCATCCTGTCTGTCACTGTTTGTGCGTCTTCATCATTATCTTTCTGTGTGTTTATGTTTGTATGCTGCTCTATCCTCTGTCTTTGCTTCTCTGCCTGTATCGCTGCTTTAGCCCTCTCCTCTCCAGGGAATTCAGGCAGGCGTGGAGCGGTAAAGTGCACAATCACAGTTGTTCACTGGAGGACGATTTGAGGTAAAAGGCAGAGAAAGAGGGAAAACACAAAAATGTGTGAAAGAAAGGATGCAGGAAAAATTGGAAAAGACATCAAGGTAGAGAGAATGGAGGAAAAAGTCAAGCTGCAAGAGGATGGAGGGAAAAAAGTAAGAGACGAAGGAGGAGGGAGAGTATTCTAGGCTTGTGTTCCAGTTAATTACCACAGAAGGCCCCGGGGCTGCCGTTAGACATATTTTCTTCACCAACGATTTTTTTTATTACAAACATTAATTAATTCAGAGCCTTGTCATCTCGTCTTACATGGATGGGCCCTTCGACCCCTTTTCTTACGCCTCACTTGCACTGCTGGCAGACACACTGTGGGCTGTCACATGGGCTAAGGAGAAACAGGGAGGTTTTAAGTGTTAAGATTTATAGCAGTGCCACCGCCTGAAAAAAAAGGTGGGCTAAATATGTCGTACTATTTTCACTGGGGTTTTGTTGCACCTAGGCTACACAGTCGAAGTCTTTAAAGTCTCGTGACGACAAAGTCTGTGCAAATGAAAAGATTTGGAGTTGGCAGTGGGGCTAAACATCCGCTGCATTGTGTAAATGCGTAGACAGCCAGTGTACACTTAGTGTAGTACCTGCATCTCATATGCCCTTAACATAATCACTCTTTAATTTACTGTGTGCCTCTCTGTCTGCCTGTCTTTCTGTCCATCACCACTCAATTATCTCAATACCTTTTCTTCCTTTTCCCTACTTCTTCCACAAGCTTTTCCTCACTCCTCTCTTCACCTCTCTGTTGTCTTCTTTTAAGTGCCTCCACCAGGGAACTGACAACCCGTTTTGCTGGGAGTTTATCATAAATTAAAGATTGCATTGTTACCAACCAATCCTCTTACTGTAAGCAGTTTGGGAAGGCAGGCAAGCTGTCTTGAACCCTGAAAGGAGTCAGACAAGGAGAAAAAATATTGTCCTCATTTTTTTTTCACTTTGCATGCGTCAATTTAGAGACTCATCGATCTTTGAATACCATAGTTCATCATATCTTCACACTCAGTTAACCCTACTTTAGCTCTTTGTGAGGACAGCAAAAAATGAACTGCTGCTGAATACATTGTAAATATGTGAAAAATGCAGGATAGCTTGATTTATGTTATCAAGTCAAAGAGATGTGTCCACTGTCCTGGCTGTTCAAGTGTCCAGCAATTTAAAAGAAGAGACTTGGAGCCTAGGGCATCGTAGTGATACAGGAGACTCAGTACAGAATCATGAACTTGCAGTGTTCAGAAATTTTTCATAACCTTTGTCACATTTCATTTCCTTCTTCATTTTTACTGTTACTCTGCATATTTCCAATCACAGCAGAGCAGATTTGAAATACTTCTGCATTTTAATTAGTAGGCCAGATGTTACAGTTAATGTTGAAAAAGCATTTTTACACCTATTCAGATTTGTCCAGGCTCAAAAACTCTTTAAAGAAAATACTGCATGTAGTTCTATGCAAAGCATTGTTTACCTTGCCACTAAATGCCACAATGCAGGTTCACTTTTCAGTGATAGACTATTGCCATTAGGTATGGCCTGTAGTACGGTCAGTAGGATTAATCTTAAGTTCATAAACACACACACATTACCATACCATAAACAGAATCTTCAAAATTCCACAAGCATCCACTTCAACACCATATCTTAGAAACATCTGGAGGGTATTTTATTACATCTGGCACAAATGTCCACTTGGACTAATGAGTGGACTAATTAGAACGAGTCTGGTCACACAAACATGAAAACTGCCAATTGTACAGGTAGAATTATGCTGTGACATGTGACTCATCCCGTACTGTACCGTAGTGTAATGTACTACAAGAACTGATTATTTACTATCTTTGTGCTTTCAATGTTTTTTTGGTAAGTGGATCCACTTGTATTTCATCTCACTCCCACATCCTGTTCTCATTGCAGGCATCAACTCCTTACAGCCTGGAGTCAGAGTCTCTGAGAATGGATTGCATCATGTCAGGAGGGGCATCCCCCACTCTGGCTATCAATGCTGTAACCAACAAGGTATGACATTGGCTTGGAATTTATGAAAGGTTTGGGTTTATCACTGCCTCAGGGACCATAGAATTACTAGAGTAATTGCACAGGTATAAGATATTCAATCCCCAAGAAATGTAGCTCAGAGACAAATGTCTTTTTGTGTATTCTTATCTTAACTAGTTGTATTTGAACTAATGTTGGGCTGGGAAGTTATTTTGGTTGGTGATAGATACCACACACTTCCAGCTGTACACAATGAAGAAAATAATAGAAGCACTAGTTGCACATATGAGGGTTGCTGCAGAGGCACAGTGGAAGAGATGTGAGGCACAGATACTACTGTAACTGAGGTGAAAGGGACAGGTGCATGCAGGCGTTCTGAAAACATCTGGAAGTTAGTTGTTGTAGTTTATGTGGCGATTTGGCCACGCACCAACACAGTCAGAAGCTGTAGCATTAGATGCTTCTCTGAGTCATAATGCAGTAAAACCTGATCACACAGACATGATGCACAGATTTTTAGATTCAGTGTGACTTACACTTTGAGAGGTTAATATTATCCTTGATGTTCATTGCAAATAAACATCCATAACACCAATTAGAAATCATAATAAAAAGTGCTTTTAGATCTCCAGTACGTGATGAGTACGAGAATAATCTCAAATGTAAGTTTTCTTCAACATCAAAGCAATCCTGTGATAGTTGTCTGTATATCCATGGGTACTTTGCAAACAGTAGCTACTCATGGATAAAGTGGCACACTTTTAATATAGGGTGAAAAAAGATCCAGTCGTAGCCCAAACTAACTAACATAAATAGGTTTTAACACTTACATCACAGCTGTCTATGAAATAGAATTAAGACAAAGATAATAATAATAATAATAGGAGTCAAAATCAACTTGGTAACTAAACTGGGTTCACAGTTAGATATTCCTTCAAAATATGCTTTCAATGTATTTGATGTGGGCCACAATCCACATTCCTCCATCTGTGCCAAAAGGTATAAAAAAAGTTTATCTGAAGACAATAAAAGGCTTAAACCATCCAAATTAGTCACAATAAATGAATCTTTCAAAGTTGCAGCATTTTTAGTATGACTGCAACTCAAACACTAGTGAGGGAAACATGAAGAGGGAATATAATACTAAAAAGAATAAAATATCCACTTGATTGATTAAACTTCATTTTAGCTTAAGCTGCACATTTGAATACATTTTTGCTCAAAACACCAAACCTGTTTTTTTAGGATAAAAACTTGACTGTTGTTTTTATATATATAAATAAAGAACGCATACGTTAAAGCTGCAGTGTGTAAGATTTAGTGACATTTGGCAGTTAGGTTACAGATTGTAGCTGTGTCAATACTCACCACTCCCACCTCTTCTGTAAGAAGTGTAAGAGAGCCTGTGGTGGTCATCAGGTTCCATGTCATCATCTAAAATGATTAAGTAGCAATTTGTGAAGTGATGAGGTTACTTTACACACCTAGATTTTTCTTCTTTCTTCTTGTTCTTTGTCAAATTCAAGCTGAGACTTCAACATAAAAATGCAAAATTGCCTCTCTGAGTCAGTGTCTGGCCCAGTCCAAGTCAAGTCTCAAGTTCCACATCATTGTAGTGTTCTGTTATGTTCTGCATGACACCTGGACTGCTTAGAACAGTGCATTGCTATTTCTCAGTAATTCAAAGTACCTGTTATTATATAAGTACAACTTTATACGCATACAGTATCGGGCAAGAAATAATTACAAAAATGTTTGGTCAACTTTTTTTATATGATCCTTTGCATTTTAATGCAATTTTAATTCTTTTCTACCAATGTTGCAACAACACCATCAACAAATACCTACAGCAGTAATTGTACTGTAAGGCAAAAAAAAAAAAAATTCAATCAAAAATAAAACATGAAGCACTGATAAAATCTTCAGAAAGCTGGAAATAAGGTCAGGAGGCACTGAACTGAAGAGCCACAGAAATCTAACATCTCCGGTATGACAGGGATAACAAGTTCTAACACAAGTCTGATGCAGAGACGTGTAAAGGGGTGTGTGATTATTTTGTAGCATTCGTTTATCATTTACACCTTAGTTTATCAAGATAAATACTGATTGAAGGAGAAACATAGTTTGTAGTATATGTGTCATTATCAGTCATATTTGGAAATCAACACAGATCGCTTTTTACTCAATAATCCACGATAATCCAAAGACGATTTTAGTACATGTATTGATTGCCGTGTGTTGTTTATTTAGGCCACATTTTAAGCAACAGCCCATTTTGTTATTTCTCTACAGCTGCTGTTCTTGTTGAAACTGCCAACAGTAGCGTTGCCTCGTAAACAGTCTGCTTAGAGCATCAACACCATGAGTTCGCTTTGCACTGCTTTATCAGAGGAAACCTCACCTGCCTGTTCACCTTCTTCTACCTGTGCGCTGTTGGCTCTGTGCTTGGAACCAAAATACATGGACTGGCAAAGGGAATTTCAAAGTCAGTAGCTCGTAGTAAATCAAGAAGCCCAACTGAAGCTCGTCTTCCCTGCTTGCTCTTTCTTTCACTAAAATAACCCATCAGAATCTGTCGTATTTATATTTATCTGTCATATGCATTTACATTTTACAGACTGCTTTACCAGGATCCCATGCTAACCACATGAATACCTCTAACCTGTTAAGCATCACACTGTTTATGTGAATCTGTATAATTTTGTTTGCTCAAGTCGACGTCCCAGCAAAGTGATGCTAATTCAGAAAAGGTTGTGGTTCTGTGTCTGATCTTAGCGCAGCAGCACCAACAACTCGCTTTGCACTGCTTTGCCTGAGTTGTTCCTTTCACCTATGCACCATAGACTGCGTTTGGCACATAAATAGACAGGCAGACAGTGCTCGTTTCAAGGTCGGGAGACCAACATCTCGTTGGTTGTTATAATTAATAATTAGAGGTTGTGTGTCTCTGATCGGTCTGTCTGCTCTCTAGCTCACATGCTCTCCTTCGGTCACTAAAATAATCAATTTGCTATATCACTACATACAGGCAACAAGCAGCTGAGCTCAATGATTCTCAAAATTATTTAATAGAATATGTTTTAATTATATTAAGAGCGTCTTAGATCGATCTAGCTGCCGCTGTTGACAGTGGTAGTTTCTGCGACCAAATTCCTCAAATAAATTATTAAAAATAAAGATTATTTACGAGTCTCCAGTCCCAAGTCCAAGTCAAGTCTCAAGTCACTAAAGTGTGTCTTGAGTGTGTCTATGTTGCAAACTCAAGTCCAAATCTCTCTGTCTGGGCTACTGTAACATGCCTGTGTAACATGGCGGCTGCAGTGGAAGGGGACCCACTTCCTATGTAGGTATAAAAGGCTGATTCTAAGCTAAACTGCAATAATTCTTTCTTTCAGGTACTTACACACTGATGAAAACCAAATTAAGAATACTGTATTCCAATTCTGCAAACAGATCCCTCTAAATCTTACAAACTCCATCTTTAATGGTAACATCTTTGCTGGGGTGGTTTGAAAGGTGCTATTGTCTCTGTCCCTTAGTCCTGGACAGATTGCTTCCCAATAAACAGATTAGCTAAGAAGGAAAATCAACACAACACACAAACAAGAAATGAGAAATCGTCCCTGTGCAGGTAATACAAATCACTATGGTTACTGCTTTGTTGTTTGAGCTATAGTTTATTGAAATGAGTTCACATGAACACAGTGCAGTTGCTAATATTAGCAAACAGACTAATAAACCAAATAAAATCGTTTTCAAAAGTTTATGGATGACACTGAGTGTGAGCCAAGTCATTTAGGTGGCGCAGCGGGGGAAGGATCCACAAATACTACAAACAGAATTTTAAATACTTAGCCATTTAAGTCTGATGAATATTCATGTGTTAATGATGTGTAATGGTGATTTTGACAAATGAATTAGTCAGTTGGTGATGTGGTCATTTGTACTTGCTGCTGTGAAAAATGTGGTGAAATTTGTTAGGGGCTATAAATAGTACTATCTGGGTATAAGATGTACTTGATGGAAAACTGCAGCAGAAGGAGCTTCTGTTTTGTCTTTGCCATCGGCTGCCTGGGCTGTTTAACGGGTCTTCACTTTTAAACACAACTTCATGAAATGACACACACACACACACACACTGACTTAAAAAGCGAAACTGGGTGTGACTGTCTGCATGAGGGTCAGAGATCAAGCGGTGACTGGGACCTCTGACGCCTGTCTGATCTGGAACATACGTGCACACATACACTTGAACACAATGATGATGTGTGTTGCGTGACCCTTTCCTCTGACCCCAACTAAAGAGAAAAATTGTCCCACAGCAGCAGCTCACATAATTCTTGAGTGTTGGGTCTGGACTTGACAGCTTATTCCAGTTTTCCGTTCTGCTCTTTTCACCGATCTTGACTCATATGTTCCAGAATTTGTCAATGTGACATACAGTTTTTCAATACTTTAAGAATTTAATTACAGTATTTTTCTCACTACCGTTATATTGACATAAATAAATAAGCATATACTTGTTCCAATTAGCTAAATGTGATGGCTAGCACTGTTGCCTCACAGCTAAAAGAACCTGGGTTTGAATCCACCGGTGCCTTTTTGTGTGGAGTTTGCATATGCTTTCCATGTCTGCGTGGATTTTCTCCAGGTACTCCAGCTTCCTCCTACAGTCCAAAAACATGCAGTTAGGTTAACTGCTGACTCTGATGGGGAGAACATACAGTACAAACTATCATGAGCTGATATCACATCATTCAGAATCTCCCAGTTTAAATTATGTTCATATCAATGTTGCCTTTTTTGGACTATTATCAGTTAGCACCTCTGCTTAAGCATGCCTGTTTTACTGTAGAAAAGACTAAAACTCGAGTCGCCTTAGTCATCACTATACATTTTGAAACAACAATTCAGAGCGGGAGAAGAAAGGCCTTGATGATAATGATGCAGATGCTAACGTCAAAGATATCCACCCACGTGCAGACAGGTGGCGTCATGTAGGCAATATGCGGCATGAGAGTTTCTTCAATACCACACTGACTCATTATTATTATTATTATTATTATTATTTATATAAATATAAGTAAGTACATTTTCTAAAGCATATATAGTAAACCCTAAATATCTTGTAAACCAATCATCATCACACAATCACAGCTTTGTTACTACAGGAAGGGGAATCACAGGTTGTCTCACCACACATGTCACTAAATCCACTAAAGCAGAAATGTTCAAGATAAATGCTCAAACTCACCTCTCAAAAACACCTTTTCCTCTACAAGATGTTCTAGAGCACTGCCCCAGAGAGCTTTTACTGTTGTCTCTCCCGAAGGCTATATTTTCACATTTGTCTATACAATTAAATATAGCCTGGAGGCAATGCTGGCGCTCTGCTTTACAAGTACTGACAGTCAAACAAAACAAGAGAAACATGTTTCAACATAATCCTGAGGCAATGCTTTTAAAGGCAGTGTGATCTGTCACCACTAGACAACATGCAGTGTACAGTACGTCCTCTGAAGTGAAACTTGTGTCTTCGCTGCTGCCAAGCTCCCGTCAGAAAAGTAATTTTTCCTACCCTGTGGTCTCTCAGTTAAGACGTTTAATCAAAATCATAATGTTTAATGCTTAGGTTCTGGGTTTTCTGAAGAAGCAAGGGTAATTTGCTTTCAGCACTTTAATTTCCATGTTTCCCCATGAGTTGTCTCATAAGTTAATGATGCATGAATAACTTGTTGAAGTGGGTAGTGTTCACTTAAGTCTATAAATTGGTAAATGGACAAAATGAGGGAGAGTAACACAACAGGCACGGAAGAACAATAAAATCATGAGTCACTGCCTTTGAAGGAATTTATATGTTGTATTACCTCAAATTGTTGGTTCTATATAAAACCCATTATTGTAATGTTTAACATGGATCCTGTGTCTGTGTGTGGGTAGGTTGCTCTGTACAACCACGAGGCAGAAGGCAGTGAGAGTCCTGGGAGTCTGGGCGGCAGCCTGAGCAACAGTCTTTCAGAGCAGAGTTTGGCTTCTGTCAACCTTAACAACCTGAGCACTTCCGTCAGCAGCGGTGGCAACGTACACAGCTACACACCAGTAAGATCTTTTCTTTATTCTGAGAACCTGTCTAATGATCGTTACAGGAGGATTTGTCTTTTCTCATGTCTCTCTGCACAAGAACAACAGCTGACCTGAAGCTGCTGCAGTTTTGGCGCTTTTTCTCCCACTGTTCTTCTGCTTTTCTGTCCTGACTTAAAGACCAATTTTAAGCTACCAGAAATCAAACTAAAATGATAAAATGTTCTGTGTTCATGTGATTCTGATATAATCTGAATGATTCAGTCACCGGTACAGAAGGTGTCTGCTGCACCCTTGGCTGACTGACGAGGTGGAAACCAGCTAATGACATGAACACTGGATCTACAGTACACTGCTAAAACTCTCATTTTCTTTTTGATGCCCAGACTTTGCAAGCAAATATATTTTTAGCTGTTTATTGCAAAGCACATTCATCATGCTTAAATGTTTAATGTATTATTCTGTACATAATCATGCCTTTTTTTAACTCTACAAAATATCCTTAATTTCAATTGTGTTCACTTACTAAATAATTGAAAACTGATGCTAAATAGACCAACAAGCAGATTTTATTTCTTCTCCTTTTTTTTCCAGAAAGATTTTTGAATTTATCATTTCTTCCTTTCATAGGTGTAGAAATGCAATTTAAAGTGCAGAGTTATTGAAAAAGCAGTTTTTTGCTGGCGAATGTTGCATTCGTATGCAATGACTATTTAGCTTGTGAATTGAATTTTGTTTTGCAGCCAACTATCTGTACAGTCTGCAGCCCCTCGCACCCCTCAGGGTCAAACACCACAAAATACATTGTAAACCTGTCTGAAATGCTGGGATGCTTTGAAAAAGTGATTATACTGTATCATGCAAAAAAAAAAAAAAACCCAGCAGGAAGCATCAGAGACATCCTTCATGTTTACTGTTTGTCTTAAGCATGTCTGCCGCATATAAATGTCTGGCCATTGAAACAAAAGGGCACAATTCTATCCAGTTAAATGCAGATTAATTCTGTTTGCCAGCAATTAAGCACTGACATTCTGCTGTCTGGGTGTTTTTTGTGTATGTGTGTTGAGAGACACACATTGTGTTGTTGTTTGTATCTGAGGCCTAAGCCAAAAAAGGCAACCAGTAGCCAACTCGCTCGCACTCGCCATCATTGCATAACCACACTTTTTACTCCATCCATACTGTACGGGTACGTACTGTACACACTCAGGGCTTTCCCATGTCGTCTGCTGTTTTGGTGCTTACAGTCTTGGCCGGTACACTCTAGACTTGGCAGGCCGCTGACAGACTGAGACATATTTGGCCAGATTTTACACTGGAACGAAACAGGGTCCTTCTGCTTTTTGAATTGATTAATCTCAAGTAGTGTATGTGTGAGATGATAATAAGTTGCCTTTTTTATTAAGGAGCGAGTACTTTTGCTAACTCCATCTGTCGGGACGTAAATTTCTCCCTCTATGAGTTTTTCTCCAAATTCCGAGACGATTGTGTCCTGTTAACACAATAATCCAGTATCCATACAAGTATCACTAGTGTTGTTTAAGCTTGAACTTGAAAAGTATTTTTTTAACCTGCATTCTCACCACAGTTCATTGTTCGAGTGTTGCTTTATGCAGATTTTTAAGTCCGAGATGTTTTATATTTTCAGAGTGACTGAGGAATGATTAAAATGAAGACAGACAACATTAAGAAACTCAGGATGCAGCACGCTACAGTAAAGAAGAAGAAGAAAACTGATTCCTTGCTGTGACCTCAAGTCTGTTCCATTGTGAACACAGTATCTCAAGAACTCAGAGATGAAATATCTAGCTTTAGGTGGTCAGAGGCCAAAGTCACTGTGACTTCATGTCTGTCTCATTCTCATCAACACTATATCTCAAAAATTCCTGGAGGGAATTTTATGAGATCTTGGCCTCATGGGTGAGCTCACTGAATATTGAAACATGCATGTAAACTACAACTTGACTGGTTGTCTGAGGCACATAACCGTGATGCATTAATTCCATGTAAATAGTTTGAGGGGGAAACGTGTCTTTGCTAAACTTTTAACAACTGATTGACATCTGAAAGGAGACAGATTTGGTTTTTGCCAAAGTGGTTGGTAACTTTTTTGACTTTTTTTAAAAATAAAATCATTATCTGAAAAAGAAACTGGTAAATATAGCTGTGAAATTAACAGTAGAATAAAAAACAGCAATATTTTCCTCTGGAATGAAGTAGAGTAGAAGAAGCAGAAAACACTCCAGTAGATTCAACAGTAGATTCATACTCCCAGGATGAATCTTTGGGAAAACTCAAAGGATTTTAATAGTTCTAAATCCTTCTGTTGAGTATGTTTTATTTCGTCCTAGTATTCCAAGCCTATGTAACAGCTTGATTAATCTAATAATGGAGACCTTTGATATATTTGCAGTGTATAAGACATATGTATTTGTGTTGAGTGTTTATGTCTGTCCCTTTAAACCAAATATAAAACAATTTTAAAGGTCCACCTCAGTCTAAAAACATTTGGTCCAAAATTACAGGAGCGCTCAAGAAAATCCCAAATCATCATAATTTTTTTTCCCTTGTAACAGCTGCTCACCCTTTTACCATCAATCACTTTTCCCCGCTCACCTCCCACCTGCATTAGCAAAGGTCAGTGCAATCTCATCTCGTTAACCTCTCATTTCTGGAGGCCATCTTTTGTTTTCCTTCTCCCTGCATCACCTCCTCCAGCCCCCTCGCCCTCCTCCTCCATCGTTTCAGACCTCATCTGTGGTCTAGTCCAGTGGGATCAGAGTTAGTTCTGCCTCATTACCTGATGCAGGTGATACCCTTCTGACTGACGGTGATTACTGGTGGCATCACTGGCAGAGATCTCAAAGGCGCCAAGAGAGTTGATGAAAAGGCTCCCATTACTGGGTAGAGGTAGATGTGTGGAGGATGTGTCATACTAAGTTGGCTTATATTTGCGGAGGCACACTGATCACAGCAAATTGCTTGTGTTTGCTGGGTGGATGGTGAGGAAGATGACAGCTGGGATGAGATGATTGAGGGTGGAGGAAGACAGGCTGCATTCACAATATGAGATAAAAATCTGAAGCACTGTATTTTGTTTTGTGCGTTTATATGAAAAGAACTGAGTTCCAGCAAAGATTTTCTTTTAATTGCACAAAATCAAATTTGGTGTGATCATGACATTGTATGAATTAATTAATGTGAAAATTAAATTTAAAAGATCTAATTTGGCATTAAATTTAATTCTTTGTTACAGAATGTGATTATTATTGATACAGGCGGGGACCCTCCCAGTGCAGGCATCGGTGGCCTCACACTCTTCACTTAGCCATCCAGGGCAATGTTTTGCTTCCCTACTGCTACTGCTACTACTACTAATTGTCTGATGCTTTGTATTAACACTGTCTCTGCCAAGCTGCTAATGGTTCCTAACTTGACGTTTATGACTCAAGGGAGTGGCAGAGGCTTTACTTGGTGTCATTTGTTTTGATAATTTCAAATTGAAATGTGTCTATTGTGTACATCATCCTTGTAGTCGGGTCAGTTTTTTTCAAAAAGTCTTAATTCTAAAACAACTCTCACACCAAAAATAGCTACGGGCTAAGACGCTGTGTAAAACAATATAAGAAGTTCAGTTTTCTTACTTTATAGTGATTGTGAAACAATTAGAACTGCAGTGTTTACCTTATAATGGACCCGAAGATCGCAACTACAAGCGGCTGAAATGAGTTTTCTCTGCAGGGTGGCTGGACTCTCCCTTAGAGATAGGGTGAGAAGTTTTGTCATCCGGGAGGGACTCAGAGTAGAGTCGCTGCTCCTCCGCATGGATAGGAGTCCGTTGAGTTGGTTTAGGCATCTGGTCAGGATGCCACCTGGACGCCTCCCTCGGGAGGTATTCCGGGCATGTCCCACTGGGAGAATGCCCAGAGGAGCTGGAAGAGGTGGCTGGGGAGAGGGAGGTCTGGGCTTCCCTGCTTAGGCTGCTCCCCCGCGATGGATGGATGGTGTTTACCTTATAATGGACCCTCACTGTAATTCAGTTAGGCAAGGAAGGCATGGGTTAGGCATATTCAGATGTTCCATATAACCTGTCTTTACCACCAGGTGTCTTTACCTTCATGTAAACATTTGGCGCTCACTCTGTCTGCATACACAAACACTGAAATATGCAGTCACTGCTGCTACACCACTCCCTTACAGATATCCACCATGTCCCCAGCCTCCTGTATTAGCATTCAGTTGTGCGTGTGAATGTTTCTTTAAATGCATGCTCATGATTATCAAATATTGTTTATCACAGCAACATCACCAAAACTAAAATGGTGCAATATTTAATTTACCAGTAGTGTGCACTTGTCTACAGTAATGTGCACTGTTATGTTGGTTATGTAGGTGCTTTAGTGAGTGATGTTGCATATTGTGGTAAAAGTTGAACCAGGATTGGCTTCTCCTCTGTGATGGGAACCCCACTCTACGAGCACTAAAGCCGTATTGGTCTCAATGAAATGAATGAGGAGACCTTTCTCAGGCTTTATTGTATTTTTCTGAAACCAATACCTTCACTGATTTTCTCATTTGTCTGCCTGTCTTTTCTCGCTCCTTTCTGTCTGACTTGAAGGTGAGCAGCCACTCAGAGCCTTCGCCCCAGTCTCTGAGCCTCCAGCAGTCCGCCCAACCTCCACCACCTCCCCCTCCAACTCCACAGCCTCAGTATGGTTTGCCCGTCCCGGAGTCACGGGACAAGCAGCTCTGTTTCTCTGACTTCGAGGATCTCAGTGCTTCTTTCCGCAGTCTTTACAAGTGTGTCTTCGAGCAGTCTTTCTCACAACAAGGTGAGTGTCAAATCCAATTTTCTATGTGTTTTTTGTGTGTATCTGTTCATGTGTGCCCATCCAACATTGTGTTAACAGAAAAAAATAAACTTGTAAACGCCATGTCAGGCTACATGCTCATAATTAACTGTCGATCTTAAGCCCACATTCAAAATGAAAGAATTTAACATTGCTTTCATAGCGGTAAAAGCATTCCAGTATTAACCTCACCGCACACTACTCCTACTCCATTGTATGTTAATAAACAAACAATCAGTTGTTCCGCATAACTGCATTTTATGGCTCGCTCAGTCAAATGAGTAAAGGCAATTAAGAGGAAGAATTCAACAGAAGGAGAAAAAACTCACAAACACATCTGCAGTCGAGCAGAGCAAAGGGTTCTGCTTTGATAGCAGCTAATTAGATTAGTTCTAAAGTTTGTGAAGCATCTCTCTAATTGCTTCCTGAAGCTTTCAGGTCACCAGGCCTCCTCCCACTTGGACCCCCCCACCCTCCTATCACCTTCTCTCTCTCACTTACTTCTCCCCGTACACATCCATGTGTGTGCTGTAACTGAGGAGATTGATGCGCTCTGTTGAGCTCTGCAACTGCTGCTGGGATTCACCCTCTGACAAGGTCCCCTTCAATTTGTGGTCAGGGGTGCGCACACAGAAGAGATAAGACAGTGAGACTACTGTTTGAAAAAAATAGATGTTACAAAGCTACCTAGAAACAAAACAAAGGGAAAAATGGATTGTGTGGATTCTTGAAAGGGTCCTTTAAGTGTGAGACCTAGTGTGAGACTTAGGAAACGGTGTCAGCAGTCATTGTATTTGAAAATTTGAGTCACAAGTCTCCAAGACAGTGGAGCCCATCTCATCATTTGAAAAACCTCAGTGAGTCCATGATCACACACCTGGAACAAACTGTGACTTACTCAGGTGGTGTCACACTGTTACAGACCATATAATAAAAACAAAAATTCATTCATTTAATAAACTGATGTTACATCGTACCTTTAAAAACTATACTCTACTTTCCATTAAAATCTGAACTGAAATGAAATGGATGTGTTTTAATGCAAACCAGAACAACAACAAGTATTGACAGCTCTCACCTCTTATTCATACAGGAAATTAGGAAGAAAAAGCAAATCCAAGACAGTTATAAACTGTGCATACACTTCCAGTAAGTCAGAAATAAATAAACAGATAAAATAATGGCTGTAAAGAATTTGCTAGAAAATAATTAAATATACACAGCATAGGCAATGAAGGAAATGGAATAAAAAACACACAAGCAGGTAGAGGTAGGAGTATAATGACTCCCAAACGGCAGCAGTGGAAATTCATGCACAACGCAGCATCATCAGACAATATACTGTAACTAGCTGCCAGCTTTGTGGTGTCTGCACCCGTCAGTATACGCAGTGAAAAGTGAAGAACATAAAACACACGACCTGAACTTCTGCTGCCATTCACAAGAGTCCCCTACAGTTTTTCAGTCAAAAAATATAAAATCTATAAGACAAGTTAAGGAGGGAGATGTGACGTGGGTGTGTCAGTCAGAGAAAGAGATTTTCATAATGAGCGACTGGAGAGCCACTGACCCGAGCTCATTACGTTGTTTAGGGCTACTTATTTTTGGAAACAGTACAACACTGCAAAGATTCCCAAATTATGGTAATTTGACTAGAATTGAAAATGAGTGTAACTTAAATTTCAAAAAGTGTAGTACATGTTCTATTGCACAACCTATGATTATCTTAAGACATTGGTAACCTGTGAACAGTCAGAGCTCTTAAAAAAAATAGTAAGAATTACAACTTGAGCATGTCAGCATTGACTTTATAAGACTTTTGTTTTCAAATGTTGTTTTATTACTGTTGTTAAAAATAATAATAATAATAATAATAATAATTTATAAACATCCTGAAGGTGAAAACTTATCATTCTACTTTATTCCCTCATAGGCCTGGTAAGAAAGGCTTTGTAATGTCTGTTCACATTAGGAACTGAATCCTAAAACATTTGTGACACGTAGTAGTAGTAGTAGCTGATCAAAGTATTCATTCTGTCAAAAAATAAACTTAAATTTGCAGGAGAGTAAGTGAGTCCGTAGGCAATTAGTGGCTGAGGATAGACTGAATGGGAATAAGTGTGTGTGGAGAAAAGAGGGAAATGCCGTAGTTGAATGACAAGAGCAAGGTGAGATGGATAGAAGTTTAAAGTTTGATGTATATATTGTTTCCAGATAACAACTGTACATTTCCTTCGCACCAAGCCTCCAATTTAGGTTCTGTGTTTGTTTTTTCTACCTTTAATACTTTGTTTTTTTTTTTTTCTTTCTTAACAGGTTTGATGGGTATACCTAGTGACTCCAGCCATCAGACTCGGACTGCCTGTTCCTACCAGCACTCTCCTGGTGCCGGAAACAGCAGCGGCGGCCACCACCACCAACATAACCACTGCCAGTCTTCACATCACAGCCACCACCCTCAGCAGCACCTCTCCCCTCACTCCACCCACAGCCAGCACCAGGCGCACGGGCAGCACCAGCAGCACCCTGCACATTCCCAGCAGCACCCATCTCTCTCCCACCAGAGTCACACTGGACAAACCTGCCCCACAACAGGTGAACACAGCTGTTTTGAGTTCAACAGTATTAGGACTGGAGAATTGTGTCTCACGGGGATTTTCAGTTGTTTTGTTCATGAAGAAAAACATGAGATTGAGAAAAATGTAAAGATACTCTAATCACTAAAACATATTCAATACATGAAGAATTTAAATTTGCAAAGTTTTTCTTTAGCAACACTGAAGTTATTTAACAATACTCAATAAAAAAAATCCATCAGCCTGAAATATTTCAATGCTGAAATCACACTGTTTTGATGAGCTTTGGTATGGCAAGTGGTCATGTTAAACCGCCTGTAAGCCTTGTTTCTGTTACAGTGTTAATTGCCACACTTACTTATATATACACAATATTAGAAAACAAAGTTTTGTTAGTTAGTTATTTGAGTTTGTGGGTAGGACTCACAGTGGCGGTCGTCAAATAATGTGTTAATGTTCCCAAGTCATTAACAGGTTTCCCTGTTTCCCGTTGGGATGTCATGGTGCATTAGAAGGAGATTCAACCAAAACCATGAAATTTGAAAAATTAGCATATTCACAATATTTCATAGTGGGTGAACTGGTGAATTTATTCAAACTAGATTGAATGGAATGAAACCAGTCAGTTTAGTTTCAAAGTGTGATCTCTTAAAGTTGCCATCAGCAGTAAATCAGAAATTAAAATGCACCAGCTATTAGTCATCTCACATTAAGTACAAGAAAAAAATAGAAAAAGAAAATGAACAGGGATTTACTTTGGAAGCCTGCACGCCCAACTTAACCAATTTTTAACTCTGCTGCAACCTCTTTACTAATTCTTGTTAAAGGAACCCACAGCTTTCTGTTTCATATTGATGCATTACAGGACCAAGCAGTGATTTTACTTGTGCTGACTCCCAAAGCCGCATTGATATAAATGTAATTTACACCTAACACATCAGAATAGTCTTGTCTCTGCACAGACACGTTGTATTTATATTATACATACTCCTCTATACAGTCCCAGAGCATTTGATATTATGAGTCTGGGCTGACACAAACAGGCATCTCCAAGGCTTCTCCGAGAGGCTTTTCCTCCACATATTCCCAGTCTTTGTTTTTTCCCCTCCTCTGTGTCTCTGCATCTCAGCTCTCAGGCCAGAGAAAAGGACTATTCAGACATTATTTATCTAGGTTAGTATTCTCCTCAACCAGGCTGAGGATGAATGAAAGCAATCCCTCTGTCTTTGATCCGTGGACTGAGAATGCATCGTTGTGGTAAGGGTAGTGAAAAGCATCTTTTTTAAAAAAAAATTTTAAAGCTTGGCTGTGGCTGGGATTTTTCTGTGTGAAGTCACGCCACCTTGTGGTCAATGGTAGAAATTACAAGTTACATTGTTTCAGATGTTTTGACTTGTCCAACATTTTATAGACCAGTGAATGATTGAGTATGAAACTAGTCATTATTTTTAGGTCTAATACATTCATCATTATGTTTTGTCCAACCATTTGACAAACTATTTTAAAGGATTGTGTGTATTTTGTCTCCCAGGCATGTCGTCAGACTGGTATCCCAGCCTAGACTGGCTGAAGGAGAGCTGCCGCATTGCTACCAGCTACAACTGGGCTGACGTTGACCTGTCCCCATTTCAAGGTAACACACACACACACACACACACACACACACACACACACACACACACACACACACCACAAACAGTGCCATCAGTGTGAACAGAATATGAAATGAACATTGATAATGCGCTCTACCGCAGCCTGTTATGACACAGTGAGAAATGATAGATTTCTTATATGTCTGAGCTGTTATTTTGATTAAACCCTTAGGATTCCTCTCTGCACTTCTATATAAATTTGCCCTTGATGCACACTTTTTTAATACCCAGTGTTGTAATAGCACTGGCCTTATAAAATACATTACCCTGCATCACAGAGGTTGCCACTCTGTGTTTCTCTTTCTCTCATACACACACAGCCTCCTTCCCAGTTGTATGATGTGAATAATCCAATTAGGCCCCAGCTCAGCCTCTTATCACGGTCAGCGCACAAAGCCAGCAACATCCACACACGATGGATGACGACGGCTGGTCTTATAACACAAAGGTCCCGCTGCCTTTCTCTCTCCTCCTGCAGCGCTTGACCTCCCTCACACCGCCGTAATGCCATCCTCCACCGTCTCTGGCTTGCCTCCAAAGAGCAAGGACCTCTTGTGTCTGTCGCAGCCAAACACAAGTCATACGAATTAGGTTTTGAGAAATTCACAGGACAGTTTGTTGAATATAAGCTTAGGTGTGTATTTGTTAGAAGAAATGGGGGTGTCACAGGTTCAAGTCCTCCTGGGCAGTGGCAGGCATATTGTCAGGAGAGTAGTGTACTGGGGCTTGTGGTTAAAAAGAAGCAATACTCAAAGCAAAATATAACCGTAACCACTGGAAATTCAACATAAGGGAATAACACTGGGTTTAATTTAAGAAGGAAGATACTGATAGTTGCTAAATAAAGCATTAGTATGTATACTAACAACAGTGATTATGTTAGCAAGGTACAGTATTTCACCTCATTTTATCTGCTCTAATATTTAATTTATTCATTGACATGATAAATCCCAGAGACCAAGGAATGCATTGTTCAGAATGTATTATTGTTTTATATTGTGTAAGATCCTGAAACAGATCCTCTGGATAAAATAATGCATTAAATACCTACAGATATCAAAGGTGTAGGTGTGAAACAGTAAAAACCTAAATCTCTATATTTTTTATGGACCAACTTCATTAACTAAAGATGTTGAAATGGTTCTTGTGTCATCCATCTTTTCCTCCTCTCTCCATCTGTCAGGTCTGAAGGAGAGCATGCGACAGGCTGAGCTCAACAACTGGTCACTGGACCCTGCCCAGATGGCCGATCTGTGTTCCTCCATTAACCAGTTCTTTACAGCCACTGGGGTTATCCCACCACAAGGTGCCACCCATCCACAACCTCAGGCTCAACACCCGACACCACCAGGGGCACCACAGCATCCGGTTCAGCCGCACAGGGCGATGCACCCAAAGCCCAGCCAGCATAATCAGCACGGGCAACACAACCAACATAACCAACACATCAGCACGGGTCAGTATACGCGTATATACTGTAAAAGCATATCGTGTCATATGTACAGCTTTCGCTTCAGTAGCCTGGAAGGCAGCAATGGAGGTAAAGTATCAAAACACTTTATAGAAGTACAAATTGTGAGGCTAATTAAAGTTTAGTTTAAAACATGATGCAAAGAAAATATAAAAACAATTAAATGAATCAATGATGTAAGAAAAGAGAAGGTGCTGTTGAAATAAATTCTGTTCATAGATTAAATGTGAGTAGCATTTGGCTATTGTCTACTGTGATATGGACTGAAACCTTGGACTATGAAGCTGAATTATTGTCTCTCTCTTTGCTATGCTATTGACAAGAAGATATTTCACCAGTGGAAAATCTGAGTGACAGCAGATTCTGTAGGATTTCTTAAGCTTAGCATAAGATGTCAGTAAAAGTGTGTGTGTGTGTGTGTGTGTGTGTGTGTGTGTGTCCTTTTGTCTTTTCTCCCACAGGGAACATGTACATCGACTCAAGACAGAACATTTCCTCTCTAATGTGCCCACCAGGGTACCCCCACATGCCCCCCATGAGCAACACTGCTCCCTCCATGACAGGTGACTCCTCTATTCACGTTATAGTTCAGCTAAATGAAAAATTCAGTCTATACTGTACGTACTAATGCATGTGTGTGTAAAGATGGAAAACTGCATGTAAAGTAACAGGTACTTGGAATTGAGCTTAAGACAGCATGAATTATTAGATACCACAGCAAGGAAGTCAGCTGTTCTTGATCCTACCCACATACGGTATTTAAAAAAGATGGAATTAAGTTAGCAGCAATGAAACAGAAATTTTATTGTTAGGCCACTGGTTCTGAGTCTTACTCCTTTTTTTTCCCTTGTCCAGGTCACCACAGCCAGCTGAGCCAGCAGCAGCAACACACGCTTCCTCCGGGACACTTCCAGGTGAGACGTATGCTCGCTGCAGACGACATCCAAGACGACTTTGACTGGGACTCCATTGTCTAAACTGAGCCATCATTTGAACAGAGGTATAAAGGGAGAGACTGGAAATGATAGGGAGACACACAGAAAACCTATGAAGACAGGCAGGGTGTGGAACTAGCCACCCTGCCTGCTTTACCATTGTGAAAAAACAGAAGACAATCCAACAGAAAACAAAAAGAAAAACTTTTTTTTTTTTAATTGCTGGCCTTTTTTTCTGATACAAGTGTATGATGACTCTAAAGACAATCAAAAAAATGACACTTAAACAGGAATTGGACCAAGCCAAGATGTAAACACGCGTTGTCCAAAGCAAATGGACGTCTGAAGCTCTCAGAAATGTCTCATGTTGTGTCCCATTGCCAACAGGGTTATAAGTCACCAAAGTGTAGTCGAATCGTCTGTGAATTCTTTCCTTTTTGTATTGTTAAGCTTTTGCTTTTTCAAGCTATAACTTATGAGACTGATGGCTGCAAAATTCCAGCACCTGTGGCCAAAATAAATCGAAACCTTGCCCTCTCCAAACTCCCTGCCGAAAATAATTTAACGTGTCTTTCTCGTACATTCCGATGGTCAAAATGTTTATTTAATTTTCTTCATTTTCTTTGTTCACCCAAAGACGGGGCACTTTTTTTACTTGAAGACAAAAGTAATGATGGTGTGTTAACTCTGAATTAGTAATGACTGAATGGAGCACCAACTGGTGGTTAAAACAGATGCCATTTTGCTTCCTCTGCCTAAAATAGTTCTATGCACCACAACCTGTTCTTTCCTTATCTTTATTCTGTCCCATTAGATAGACGTTTTTCAGTTTTTACTGTTTGTTGTGCCCATTTTGTTATTATAGTTTTTTTTCCATGGTGCCATGTTCTCAGGGTGTTATAAGCATCTTCACATCGCTGCCATTTAACTTCTCTAAATGTGAAGAATGTGTGTGTTGTATGGTGCTGTCAGTGTTCGCTTCCTGCTGGTCAACAGCGAGCGTCATAGTGACGGTGCTCCAAAGGTTTCAAAACTTAATGCGTCATCTTATAAGCTAACTTATGAAATACTGTGGAAAAAAAAAAACTTTTCAGTAGCTCAAACAACAGCCACTAATTAAACTGAAAATGAGACACTGGCTAGACTTGGAGTTTGTAACAATAACACATAATTTACTGCGATATAATCCAGTTTTTCAATGTTTAATCATTTTTGGGAACATGCATATCAATTATGACAAGGTAAAAGAAAAAGAAGGCTGGTTGTGATTTCAAGATATCTCATTTAGGAGGAGATGGAGCAGCTTTTTGCACAACAACAAGGTGGACAACGTCTAGTGGTTGAGGAAATGGTGAACATTTTATTTCTTTGTTTTAAAAGACGTTTAAAAAAAATAATTAATCAGCAAAGGAGCAAAGATTAAGCAAAAGTTTTAGCTTTTTTTTAACTGTGATGTTTAATTTTGTCTATGTGTGCAGGTGTGTATAGTCCTCTCTAATTTCCTTTAGCATACAGCTCCATACAGCTCAAAAAATACACTAAGAAACTTTTTTTTATTAAGTGACTACACAGTGAAATATGGGACCTTAAAGTGCTCTTTGGTTTAGAGGATCTCAGTGATTGTTCAGATGGTCAAAACAAGGTCTCAGTGTAGAAAAAAAAGAAGAAAAATACTCTTTATTATTGCCATTAAATGCTGTAATACAGTGACCAGCATATATATCTTGTGTGTTTGTGTGTTGTTGTCTTTGTAAATAACAGTATGTTACTCCTCTGTTTGCCCTTAAAAAAAAAACACAGACTGATAAAAACAAAACCGCAAATGGAGAGAAAGTATTTTGTTATTTGTCCTTCAGGAGACACAGTATGTACATATCTTCAGTATATTGTAAATAAGTGCTAAAAAAAACGGCATTGGCGTTTTGTGTGTCATAAATAATCTGTGTATGCCAGTTCTACAGTTAAAATCTGTTTCAGTGTTTATTAAAATGTCATTTACCATTTTTACTGCGCTAACTTTGCTTCCGCTGTCGTTATTTTACCAGCTGTTGGCCGGTCTGCATGTTGGAAACTTTCAATGATAACAGATAAGTTGCTTTGAAATTCATGCCTCTAAATTTAGCACACTAATCTAAAGTGCTGTGGTTTGTAAAAATGTAAATAGAGGTTTTCAAGTAAAATGGAAATAAAAAGAACAGAGAGACAATTAATTTTTGACTGTTACAATAACTTTTAATTTCCCTGCTCTGTTCGTGTTGTTTTGACCTCTGAAGGTTGTTGTCCAATAGGTGTCAGCCTGGTGCCAAGCAGCAGTTTCTTTCATTGCACGTAAACTCCTTAGACCACCCATGCCTGCTCGTGTAAAAGTCACACAATGTTCTAACTGTATTTTCTGCTCCTTCTCATTAGAAAAACCTTTTGAAAAGCAGCTCTGTCCTGCTACTGTCTGTCAGCGAGAAATGTGTGCTGCCTCTGTTCTTTGCAAGAGCAAGATTGTTCATCTAAAAGATCAAGATTACATTTGTTTGTTTCATTCATGTTTTTTAGCAATTATGTCCTTTTAAAGACTTATAGGGAACATGTTCAGGCTTAGTGAGGGCTCCCCTCATTTATGTAAATAGGGTGGTCAAAACATTAGAAACACTTCCCAATGTAATGTCCTCCAGTAGGACTCCACCACCCACTATTCCCTCAGTAAAAAAACATATAGTAGAGTTATCACCTTTCTGATAGTTTCAACAACAACTGAGAAGTTATAGCCTTGTAAAAGTAGAATTTATAGCACAGTTAGCTTGTACAGGTGTAACTAATAAAGTAACCAGGGAGTGTAAGTCAACGGTCTATTTATCTGTATTTCCAAGTGAGTGTGTGTGCGCGTGGGTATTGCTGATAGGGTAGGGTTTGAAAACAGGAGGGCTATGGACTGGCTAAGCACCAAGAAGAAAGCGTGTCCTACACAGGGCTGCACCACATGGACTGAAACCACTTTACCGACCTGATGCAGACGCCCTCACAACCCAACCTGCCCCTCGCTCCACGAGCTGCCCAGCCCACCACCAGTAGCAGCACCCCTCCTCCACAGTCGCTTTACACACACTTTATGCTCCTATGCTGTGTGCCAGTCTCTCTCTCCCCCTCTCTCTCTCCCTCTCTCTCTCTCTCCCTCCACTTCCTCACAGTGGTCAGAGCTCCTCTCTTAATCTCTACATCCCTCCACCACACTTTTTCTTCCTCCTCCAGCTGCAAGAGCAACCAGCCCCGGCTCGGCCCATTCGTCTTCACCTTCACAAATTAAAAGGATCTCAAGGCATTACTTTCCCAATCTTCCCGTGAAGCTTATTTTGTTTCTTTACTTTTTTCCTCTGGAGAGGCCGACTGGCGTGCGACAGAGTGTGCGAGGACTGTGGAGTCGCGGGAGTCCCTAAAGGTTGTGACTGGAAGAGAAAAGGTTGCACCACCATGAATCGTCAGCTACTGCTTCTTGTGGCCCTGGTTGGCCCTTTCTGTGCCTTCACACATGCAAGTAAGTGAACCATCCTGCTGTCTGTTAGCACACCGTGTCCTCTCTCCCTCTGCTTCCATGTGCCCACACTACACAACTCTTTGTCTCCTTTAATCCCCGAAGATTGAACAATAACACTCTGGAGTGAGGCTTCAGAAGGGAAAATAAGCTCTTTTAAATTGTGTGTTCATTAACTGGTAAATATCATTTATGTCCAAGTAATTAAAAACTAATTTTTTATAATTTAAAAGGTTTTTACTGTCAAATCATGTGCTTTTGGTACATGGTAACTCTGGTTTGGCACATACCTAAAATCATGATATTAAAAACAAAACATTGTTAACTTTGTGTTAATTTGAGATGGTGTCACAAACAGATATTGTTGTTGAGTGTTGAATTTAATAAACAACGCTCCTTTGTGTCACTGTCTTCCTCTTATTTTCACACTGCTCCTGAACTCTTGGCAGAAGGAAAAGTTTGATTCGCAGGCACAAGGGAGAAATGTGATGTAATAGCAGGAGCTCTGCTGCCTCGTGTCTGTAAGTGTTTGGCACTTGCAAAGAGAAGAAAGGAATATCCTTTGGAACTCTCCCAGTGCTCATGCACAGGGAGCGGGGGGTGGGTACGGTAGGGGGGTTGTAAACTGTAATATATACCGTACGCATTAATCTGAAAGCTTATCCACTGCCTTCTCTCACTTTACCCCTGATATTCTCATTTCTCACTTGCTGCAACTACTTTCTTTCTTTTCTTTTCCTCTGATTTCTCTTCACAGCTCTGCTCTCTCCCGCCTCTTTTCGTCTCTGCATACGCTATAAGTTTTACTTTCTTTCTTATTTATTTATTTATTTTTGCCTTGACCAGCACCGTTTCCCTGGATAAGCATTAGACGCCCGGGTGTTGCTGAGGCCTGAGGGAACTATAGGGCAGGGCAGGGCTGGTTTGCGTGTGTGTATTAATAGAGAAAGGCTCTATTTTTAAAAGGGTCATATGGATGAGAGAGGAGCAAGGGAACAGGAAAAGAGAGAGCAGTGGGTACATGATGAGCTTTAGGGAGTACCCCACCCTCTTTCACCCACATGTTGGCCATGTAACACGCCGCCTCTTACCCATCTTTGGCGGGGTTTCAAGCACTAACACTTAAATTTCTCCCCATCTCTTACCGGACATCTCTAACTTTCTGCCCCTTCCCCTGATCCAGCTTAATCAGTCTGGCAACCAGGGAACAGGGATAGTCTAGAGATTTGGGGAGCAGAGAGGGGCTCAGCCTATTTTTAAACAACCTTTACCAGATGGAGCTGATATGCCTGCCCCACTTCTGTGGAGGTTTACTATGACAAAGAAACTTCCAACTTTCAGAATGATTCTAAACTCATAATTCATCAAATTTCACTGTGTAGTCACTTAATACAAATTGGTCAGAGCTGGGGATGAATGCCACCATATGTAGTCCCTGAAAAATACCTGATCCAGATTGAACATGACTTGAAGCTGGGCTGACGGTTAACCTTTCAGCACAACACCAACAACTCAGTGACTCATACAGCCAAAGCCAACACAGTTGGGGTGGCTTCGGGACAAGTCACTGAATGTCTTTGACTAGCCCAGCCAAAGTTCACTCTTAAATCCCATCAACCACTCTACGATTGTAGTCCAGAGAGTCTGATGGAGTCTGAGGGGATCTTCTAGTCCAGGTGTGCAAAGCTTCTACAGACCTACTCAAGTAGTAGGACTCAAAGACTCAAAACTGTAACTGCTGCCAAAAGCCTTCTACAAAGCACTGACATAAAGATCTGTAGTGAGAGGTTTTAGATTTTAATCTTTTATACATGTTCAATATCTTCACTTTGACATTATGGGTTATTGAGTATAGATAGATGGAGAAAATGGCAATTTCAGTTTACGACACAGTAAAACACGTGTGAAGTCTTTCTTTGCTTCGCAAATGTTTATTTTTTTAAACTCCCTTGTGCTTGCTACTTAGCAAACCCCACGTATCCTGTAAAACACGTCACCTCCCCCCTTCTCTGGTCTCCTTCTTAATGAGCTTTGTCTGCCTCTCCGGGTCTATAACATCCTGTCACATCTGGCTGTTGAATGGAAAGGTCAGTGCCCACTTATAGAAATGACTCAAATGTTGTGTTCATACTCCAAATATGAGACACATGCTGGTAAAGAGCGACCATGAGGAGTGAGCACTTCACACGTTGCCAGGTCTCAGTTTGAGAAAAGAAGCTCAGTCATACTTACAAAAATCCATCAAGGTTGATGAAGGTTGCTCCAAACCTCTCTGTGGAGTCTTTTTTTGTATGTGTGTTGTGTGTCCTCTCTTTGAGTACAAACACAAATGTCTCATATTGCTAGCGCCTACATGTGCTGCACGGTGAGACATGGTACAAAAGACAGCAAGAAAAAAAGTAAAACTGCTGACTAAGGAACACTTACACAACTAAGTGGGTGTTGTACTGATGTAGGAGTAGGATTTGAAGGTTAGTGAGATCATCAAGCATCACAAGGCTCACTTCATATAATTGTAGAGGTCAAGGGTTGCATTTCATATTTATGATTTTTTATATTGTGAGAATTAGATTTTTAACTTTTCAGACATATGACTGAATGACCACTTTATGTAAATCTGGGCCACTCTCTCGCTCAGTTGATAGAGTGTATAGGTGGTATCTTATACATGACATCTTATCTGAGTTAGACCAGAGGGGGAAAAAATCACTTCCTGTGTAAGTGTGAGTTCTCATTGTGTTGTGTCTGCGATAAGACTGGCTGGGAATCTTCCACTCCATAGTACAAAACAGTACCTCCACAGCTGACTCTCGGTAGTCTAGTGGGGGAGGTTGCATCATGCAGCATCTCATCATAGTGCAGCGCGATGGGCAGTGCACCTATGTCTCTCACATTTCCTCCTCCAGTGCTGCAAAAACATTTCAGGTATCCAAAGGTGGACACACTCACACTCCCTCACACTGTCTGCATGGACTCTTTCTCTCCCACACACATGAATTAGCTGCTTACGTGCAAGCACACACACACACACGGGGGGGGGGGCTCAGTGACAGCTCATTGTGATAGTAATAGATGGAAGCTGCTACTCCCTCTTTTCCTGTCTCCGTTCGTATGTTATTGTGTGTCTCCCTCACGCTTTCACTGCCTGGAGGTTGTATTTATGTCAGGCAGAAATAACGTCCAACATGGGTGCCCCTGACTCTTTGTCCCAGCTTTTCTGTTTTCCTTCACCACTTATCTCTCATTTTACTCTTTTTGCCTGCCTGCCTTTTATACTCCACCTCTCTGCCCCTGCCCATATATCTGCATCCCATCATTAAACCTTATTTGAGGCAAATTAAAACCTTGGTCATTCACAGACACAGTTGTTATGTTTGAATTCTTTCTGAAATCGTCTTTTTCTTGTCTGGTTAAGTATATTTACGATGTTTTTGTACTTTTCCTGTTTATCCGTAATCTTTTTAGTTTTTTACATAATGAGTGAAAATAGCGGAATTAGACAATACATTTTGCAATCTGTGTCTGAGACAGCCAGAAGTGTAAATACGGGCATGTTGGTCAATTTGTGAGAATGCAGAAATCCAGTAATGCATTTCCTAGCCTCTTGCGCAAAGCCTAAAAAATTTATTAATTAACAAATTAATTATTTTAAAGGGCTAACCCCAACTGTTACTATACTTCTACCTAAACTTGACCAAGCTCAAACCAAGTCTTAACTGTCAACCACCTTTTTGAAGTTGACAATTTTTATTTTCTTTAATAATTATCTTTAATTATCACAGCTAAATGTCTAACCCCAACCCTTATCCTTAATCTAACTTAACCTTAAAACCAAGTCTCAAGTTGAGAGTAACAAAATGTCCTCACGATGTTTTTGAACTTAAGTTAGTCACTCATACGCGGAAATACACGTCTCAGTACACATACAGTACACATCAGTAGCCACTCAGTTGCAGTTCTATTATTTGTTGAGTGGCAGGATAATTTCAGCCTTTTTAATGCTTTACATGGAAGAAGATGTGAGAGAGCATGTGTGGTCAAAATGATGTAATTGTAGCTAAAATGACCTGAGCACACCACACAAAAATTTGTAATAACAAGGATAACGCCACAATTACATAATCATTTCTTAGCCTAGGACTAAAAGAATGAAAAATAAACTTCAGCTCCATCTTCCACCTTAGCAGCGCTGTAGCGTTTTGTGTGTAGAATTTCACACAACGCCAATATGTGGACTTTTAAGCTGTCTGGTCATCATTAGATGCATGACGGCTCACATACAGTACAGGCTGACCCATGTTGGTAGAAATCCTTTCTACATGCAGAAGTCCTGTTCCAGGTCTTGTCCTGAGTTCTGTGAGTTCTGTGAGTAAAGAAAGCAAACTAGAGACAGGACATGTCCACAGTGAAATCATGCAGGACAAGGAGCATGCAGCAGAACTAAGACTGAGAAAAATACACGTCCCTTAGAGCCTCCCTCACTCGTTTGCTTCCTGCCTCCCTTTCTTTCTCTCCTTTTGTCTCTAGAGATTTAGCCTTCTCAAAGATATCAGCAGAAACAAACCTATCCTTAGGGATCTGCAAGGTCATAGAGAGGAAGACAGGCGAGAAGTAGATTAAAAGGAAAAGAGAGGAGAGAATGTAGACTGCAGCAGCCTCACTGTGTTACTAATGCGGCTGCTATTAACTCAGAATAGTTAGCACAGTGGGGAGGAAATAGTACTCAGAGCTAATTGTGGGAACTGTACACATAATAAAACGATTGTTAGTAGAGTTTGAGGGGGCGATAACAGACGGCCATACTCTGTGAAGCACAGACTATTTTGTCATCACTTACAGATGTTCCAAACGAGCAGTCTGCTGTTTTTAAGAAACCCATTGAGTTCTCTGCTGCAGTGGAAACAAATGTTTTGTTATATTTACCCCGTCTGTTGCTAATGAACGCACCAGCCAGCACAGCACTAGGAATAACTGCACCCGCTGTTAGACATGTCCAGCCACTGAGAGTTATTTTAACCCGTGTAAAGTAATCTCTATTATTTCAAGTAGAACAATTGAAGAAAACAGAGATGGAGAGACATGATGTCAGACTCTAAGTTTAGAAAGCTCACACAGATGCTACATTCTGCTCTCTACACGATGAGGGTTTTGAGAGAGAATTTTATTTTTCCAAAGAGGAGAAGCAATTTAAGGCCAACATCTTGTCAGTGGAAAGTTAACTGTAGACCGTAATTTTGGTGCCACACTGAAATTTTGAAGAAGGGTTGTCCAGGCTGAGCTTTCAGTTGTGGCTGGGAGGATGTTGAATGTGGGGACCTGGAGCTATGGTTATTGGAGGGAAATGATTAGGTTGAATCGAGGACACTCTGTAGTCCAGACTTTGATGAAGCACAGGGTAAATGCATGTCTTTATTCAGTTCCTAAACTCCCTACAAAATGGGAGCGTCCACTTTACTGCAAACCCAGACATCTGAGCTCAGAGAAAGCCTTTCTTTAGAGGATAAATGCCACTTAAATTTTCCAAATTACTTACCGTAAGACTGATAATTTGCAATAACTGTACATATCTTTTTATTAGGAAAAAAAGGTTAGATGCTCCCCCTATTTTAGCAAGCCTTCTTGAGTAGAATCAGTCTTCTTGAAACTGTCTTTAAAAAACTGCAAATCTCATAGTTTTGGTGTTTCTCACACAAGCGGGCGTTGTCCCTACAACCCCCACCTTCCAATGAAAGCACAAGTTAAGTGAATGAAGCTTAACAGGCCCTTGCTGCGCTCTCTTTGCACATCGAGTGGTGCGGTGGTGGCTCCTTCCACAGGAAATGAGGCAGAGGATATGGCATGCCAGTACGTGAGCCCGAAAGACGAGATTGGAGGGGTGGAGAAATGAAGGGAGGATGTACGTTTCAGTGAAGTCATGGGGTTTGGCAGTCACGCTTTCACAGTAGCTGTGTGCTGATGATGGGAGAATAGTTACGAGACTGTGTGAGAAAGACGAAAGGTTATGTAATGACATCATGTGATGAAATCTAAACATCTCCTTTATAATATAAACATAGTGTACTTTTTGATTAGGATAATTTAATATCTTCATTTATTGTCTATTTCATATAACTGTAGTGTTATAAAGAGATATTATAGAAATAGGGTTCGCAGTTGTCTTAAGTAAATTAATTATGAAAAAGGATGAAACCTGTGGCATAAAGGTTTTATGTTAAACTAAGCATATGTATACTGAAAATAATGAACATTCATGTTCATTTTTTAAGATAATCCTGCTTGTAATTTGTGATTTGATGTTTACAAACAAAGTATGAAACCTATGTTTGCTCTCCTCAGGTCCCACAGTGCTCCCTGAAGATCACACTGAGATACTGAGTATACTGAGATACAATACTGAGACTGGAACACATGTCACCAGTACGTATGCTACGAAAATAACAGAAGGGTCCTTTTACGTCACCGCAAGTCCTCTTGCAACAGAAACATCGATGGCCCCTACAGAAGTCACAACAGACATGGTCCAGAAGATGAGTACGCCCACTAACTCAGAAGATTTTCAGACTACTACTAATGCTACTGCAGCACCAGAACCCCTCGTCACCACCCCTCCCCCCCCTACTGTTGTGGAGACAGAAGGCCCGGCTGAGACTGAGCAGTCCATTGTGACTGGAGTTGCCCAGTCAGAGACGGGTGAAGAGGTGGTTGTTGAAGGTGACGTAGCAGGTGAAGAATGTGTGGGATGGAAGCTTGGCTGGTGCAAGTTTTGTCAGTTTGAAGTCAGATGTTGCTTTTGACTAGTATGATGAATTAACTCTGCGGATCTGTTCTGTAATGCAAAAACAAGCTTTAAAGGTCACATGTAGGCCTTAAATCTCTCCAAATATCACTCCTCCTCCTTTCCCTTTCCCTTTCCACCTCTTTCTCACTTTCTCAAAGTTTTTTTTATTGCTGACAGATAGACGGCATTAGTGTGTGTGGAAATTACCCAAATAACTTAAGCTGGTTTTACTGCTCTACATAGTACTTCAACATAGAAACAGTAACATCAAAAATAAATTGCGCAATTTCATGTCTTTCTGTCTCCCAGAGGGCGTGAGCTCTGGTCAGTTAGTCGGCATCGTGATTGGCGCTCTGTTGGCAGTGGTCATCTTCATCGCTGTGGTGATTGCTGTGGTGAGGAGGATGGGAAAATACTCGTAAGTAACTCACCTCTGCCTGTAGGCTCACGTTTCACACACTCCTATATGGAGGCAGTTACATTAATGTTGTGCAGTGAGTTTTCACTATTGGCTTCCTCTAAATATGGAGTGAAACTGCATGAGCTTGTAGTCATCACTGAGACATGATGAAATAATACAGGCTGTAACGTAATCGTTCTTGGACAGAGAGATGTGTTGTGCAATAAGATGAACTCAATCTGCATAGCATTTCTACCATAATTGGTCTCTGATACTGAACATATTTGAACATCAACCTTACATCATTAAAATAATGGAGGGCCCATCCTAGTGAGAGTATTCCCACGGACCACACCCTCCCCCACTGAGAATACTGTCTGTCTGTGAACTGCATTTCTCACTTATGATGGATGTTTCTTATGTCACACGTCTGCCAAGAACAAAAAAACTGCAGACAGTGTAATGGTTTCTGTGCAATTCTCTTTTTGATGATTTTTTAGCTAATTATTTTAACTCCTCAGCCATCATTACCCCCCCACCCCTAACTGACAAAGCTTGATGGTTGCCGCTCCTGCTGACACACAGTCCCATGGTACTTGGAGGAAAATTGGGCATTCATAATGAAAAGTGGCTGTATTTGTATTTGGCCTCAAAATTAGTTCGTTTATTGACTCAGTGTCTGTCTATGGGTAATGGCCCTCAAGCACACTGGTTTTAAACAGCTTGAAGCTGTTTTAAGGAGCTGGTATTAATCACTAGAAAAAGAGGTTTGACAGAGTTTGTCAGAACTGGGGTATTTTTTTTATTAATTTTCAACCTACCCAAAAGACCTGATTTTCAAATAAAATGGCTCCATTGTATATTGTTTTTATATATTGATGAGAGCGTTTCTACATCACATTTCAGCATGCACTTTGTTGTCAAAGTGCCGTCATAATACTTTATATTAAATGACACTAAGTGAAACAAGTGGACAAACAAGTTAAAGTAGAAATAATACATCAGACACTGCTGTACTGTATAAAGGAAAACTTTCCATTAATCCTCCCAACCACTGACTAACTGTGAACACCTACGCAAACTGATTTTATCTCTGTTTTTTTTTATTCTGCAGCCCTTAAGGAAAAGGACGGCCGAGCAGGAGCACCCAAAGTTCTGGAAATTTTAAACTACTGAACTGTGACATCATTTCCAATTATTAAAGCACGATACCAGAACTAAACCAATCTGACCAGGTATCTGGACTGTTGCCAAAAAAGAGGGGGAAGGAGGTTTTAGTGTGTTTGTGTATGTTTGTATGTGAGACAAGAGGGGTGCATGAGCAGACATCCTCACTTCTTCCGCTACCTCCCTGAACCCCACCCCCACCCCCAGAGCTACTGATATAAAAGGCTCTGTCCCCTCTACTCCCAGACAGAACACAACAAGATTATGGCACAATGTCACAAGGAATTTGAGAGGTTTTAAAGTGCATTTTGATTTAAAAAAAAAGAAGATAAAGAGAAAATAAGTAGGGGAATACCTGACATTTAAGAGAAAAACTCTCTCCTTTAAAGTGACGACAAATGTTAAAGTTGGTGAAAAGCACTTAAAAATGGAAAATACAAAACAAAAAAAAACTAAATACACACAGAAGGTGGGAGCAGGAAAAAAGCAGACGAGACTGTTACAAATTCCACAGTATGTATATACAATGCTAGAGGACTACATAGTATACAGCTAATTACCTTCTCGTATGTTTCACTTCCATAGTTTAGAATCTGATGTTAAAGACCACACAATACAATACAATTAGGCTCTTGTTGTGGCCTAAAAACACCCCTCGGCACCAGTTTAAACACTATCATGTAGCCAGAATCCCTGTCATGTTGCTCTAATGTGCACTCGTGAGCTGTGAGGGCTAACATAGAGGACTTATAGAAAAGAAAAGGCACCATCATTTCTAAGAGTAACGTGACATTCTGCCCACTTTAACACTGACATATAAAAACATGATACATATCTGTGAAATTTAGCAGAAGGGTTTGTGCCACTGGTGTCTCTGGAATTCTCTTGGAGGATTTTAACATTTGAAGTGCATTGTTAATGTGAATTGACTGTACTTTTTAACCGCCACCCATTCCAAAAACAACAGTTTGATTACTTCTGGTCTGTTCCATGTAAACGTGTACACACAGCCATAGGTTGTTAGACACGATAGTGATAGCATTGTCTTCACAATAGAGTCATAGTAGTTTTGTAATTAGGCAGATTACCAGAACAGCCATTCAGCTATTAAACTGTGCTAAACCGTGATTGCATGCACAGAATGACATTTTATAGTTGCACTCAGTTTTAGTGCACAGTTTTAGGCAGTCTTTATTGCTATTTTTGCAGTTGTGAGTGTACTAAATGGGTGTACAAATAACAAAGTCTCAGCTTAGCCCTGCGTGCTTTATAAACTCGTTTAATACGTGCACTGAATGAGTGATGTAATGTTTAATGAATAGGCTATAGACACTGCAAACGTTTGCAACGACATGTTTTTGTGTCCTCCCTTCTGCTTTGCCACGTATTATCAGTTCAAGGTCTTTAATTTGTGCCACCCCATTTGTCTGAATCTTTTATTTAATTGCAGTGTTTTTATTCATAATGTTTCAATAAAAAACTGTAAACACACTGATTGCACTAAACATTTCACTAAATTGTTAATTGAAAGTTTTCTTTTGTCTGTTGTTCATGAAATGCTTTATCTCTGTCAAGGTGTTTTTTTGACACGTTTTTCAAATAGATTACATATCTACCGTGGTAATGCCTTAAAGTCAGTACATTTTTGAACAGCAATGCATGCTTGAGTCAGGCGAAAATACACTCAGTGGCCACTTTACTGGGTACAACTGTACAATCTAATGCAATACAATACAGCAATACATGATCATAGTGTTTAGTGGAGTCTTATAACTTATAATTTTATTATAATATAAGGTGTATCTAATTAAGTGGCCAGTGAGTTCATGACACTTGTAGTATTATTTTGCAACTCAACTTATGTCATCCGAAGAGGCAGGGTAAAGCTTCCCACTCTTATTGGCCCATTCAAATAATGCTTAAAAAAAATAGGAACCAACCCCTTTTCAGCAAACACTCTACGCTGGACCATATGGCCATAAATCGTTTAGTCCGTTGAGCCCTCTGACAGTTAGGTGTGTTTTTTCTGTCATGTTTTGGAGTTTTTTCGTACGTTGCTGCGAAGCTGAGGCAAGGCTCCAACAGTAGTCTGCGAGTCGCACAGAGATGCTCTGTGTCTGGCTCCCTCTCCTCCATGTGGTTTTAGGCAGCAGCCCAACACCGACAACCCCAGCCTCTGCCTCACCAGTGGTCTTCACAACTCTCTTTAACTGACTCTCTCACCTCACACTGCTGGGAACAATGGAGTCTTTTGAGAAGGGCAGATGGAGAAGCTATGGGCTGCAAAGCTACTTGCCAACAGCTCCCTCTCTTCCCTTCAGCAAAGGGGAATTCTGTACATCGCTACAGGGTGTAGTCACTTCCTGGGTGGGCCAGGTCATGTGCATTTATACACACAAACCCCCCCCCACACACACACACAAAGAAGTACTCAAATCACTAACTCTGTGACTTCTGTGTAGATGAACACATGATAAACTTATCATAACAGTCACACTCCAGTAAAATGTTCTAGGAAAGCAGCTATTAAGACTCATCATATAAGTGTGTGATTCACAAGCCTTAGTCAGATTCATGACACATAGTTACAACAGAACACACTCAGGTCTTTGTCTCATATTTAATTATCACAGCGAAACTACACACCACACTGGTTATGTGGTGTGTAACCATAAACATTAACTGAGTGTGTTGCAGCTTTACATATTCACATATGTCTGTGTGTTTTTGGGTTGTGCATGTTATATACAATATCTGTAAATGCGGACACAATGTATGAGCCTACATGGGAAATAAATTCCAGTAATGGGATATCAGACGTTAGTTACTGCGAATATTCCTATTCAAGGAAACAAGGGCAACTGTCTGAGAGGAAGGAAGAAATCAGTCAGGTCTAGCACACCGATGGCTGAGACAATATCTTCCCCCCTATATGAAACTGTTTTTATGTTTTAGTGCAGTGGAAACCTGTTGCATCCCACACAGAAGAAAGTGAACTGGACATCATTTTTAATCATAGGAAAACTGTTGGTGCCCACTCAGCAAATTATAATCCAGCAGCGTAGAGAAAGCACAGATTGTAAACACAAAGCTGAAAGTTAACACCTGGCATAAGGCTAAAGAAAGACTATGAATTACTATTTAATCATATGTTGTCACTGTTCATCACACTGCATATTTTAATAATCTGTGCATGAGTTTTTTTTTTTATAATGACAGCAAGGAGCTCACCAAATGCAGAACATGAACGGTGGTGTAGTAATGGTGTAGTAAAATACAGTAGAAAAAAGGTTAATATTTGGACACAAGGCAATCGGTTGGCTAAAGGGAGTCTGAAAAAACAGGAGTTGCTGCAGTGGAGGTTGGAGACGGGTGACTGAGACAGTTTGAGGATGTCTGGCGGAACAGCAGCAAGACACCAGGAAAATACACCACCTGTCCAGAAACGATGCCACCGTCACATGGTGATTAGACTGGCGTTTAAGTCTGTGTACATGTGAAGAGCAAAACATTTCAGGCCTGTTCACAGCAGGGGAATATGATGTCATGAGGAAGATGCCAGGCCATGTGGATTTTGAGTGCTGCAGACAGCTGGTTTCAGGGCTGGATAGAAAGATTGGGGCTGGGTGGAGGGGGAACAATTTTGGGTGACAGGCACAGATAGTGTGTTTATTTGTGCGTCACGTGTATGGATGATGTAGGGAGTAGGTGAATTTACTTGTATGTGTCAGCAGAGAGGAGGAAACTGAAAGAGGAGAAGGAGTGATTTTGGGTGTGTGGTGTGTGTATACAGTGTCTGTTCCTATGGCGTGTCACCTTATGTGGGCCAGGATGCATCATCAAATATGTGTGTGCTGAAGTGAGAGGGGGTAGTGCATTTATTGGACTTTAGGGGATTATCTTTAATCAATCAAAGTGATGCATTACATGTTGACCTTAAATTTGGCATTTAAACGAGTTATCATTTCCAACTGGGGCAGATGATATGTCTCTTATCGCATGATAAACTGTTGATTTGCTTTCTGCTCCACTCTCATTCGTATGATTTTGACTACTTAGCCTTGTGTGTGCCACAGCTTCTAGGCAGTCAGCACCTGGTTATACAATTATTTGACGTAAGTGTCTGAGTAGCAGGTCCAACTGTGTACTGCTCATCACAATTCCACAGCTGCAATTGCCATCAACTGTGAAAGTCATGCTGAAGCCTTGGGTTGTCTATAGTAACTCACTATAAACACGATCATGGTCAACTTCCCATTAAATGAACAATGTGTGAGAATCATGTTTAATAAAGTGAGACAGCACTTAGCAGACCTCAGTGTTTCAGCAACTTTACTTCAAAGTTGCACCATTTAATCATAAATACAGAAAAGGAACACTTGTAGAGACAGGTCAGTTGTTTGTGATATTTCATTATGACCTGTGGAGATCTGGCACGTGGTCCTATTGTGAAACACCACTAAGCCCACATACAGCATAACAACAAGAGAAACATCATGTCTAGGACATGAGAACAACTTGTTTGGTCTTGATGAACTACAGATTCTTTCAAAGACTGGTATGACTCTGGCCTGATTCTGTAGGGTGTAAATAACAGCATGTGAAAGCACAGGGTAGGCTTCTGTTTGTAAGTGAGCCTTAAATGAGGCAGTGCCACGTGATTCATTTGACAATTGTTAGAGAAAACAGGAAATGGTCAGAGGAAGGGAACATACCAGCACATAGAGTGCATCATAAATCAAACAGGAATGACAAGAGTGGGCCTAACTATTATATCAGCATTAAAACTGCTAGTCATTCGGCTGCTATTTTTGAAAGATAAAATTGAATTATGCAAAAAGTATATGCTTTTTATATATATGTCATACAGATTAGGTTTGAGGTTTTATTATTTTGCGCCCTCTAAAGGTCAAAGACATACATTGCAAATAATTTGTCAGTGACATGACTGTTTCCGTTTTCAAGCATTTTATTCGTATGTATATTTTAGACTAATCAATCAAATGCTTTTAGTTTATTTTAAAAAATTCAAAAGTACATTTGAGAATGTGAATAAGCTGTAAATCAATATTAAAGACTTCAAACTAAAAGTGTCAATCATGTGTATATAATACTATCTGGCTTTTTACAGGCTACAGTTTGGTTTTAACTTGGACTTAGTTATTAATACACAATTCATTATAAAATTAAATATTCAAAACTTGCTAGAGACAGCATAGATTTATTATAGATTTTTTATTTGTAGAATATCTTAGCCGACAGCACTGTGTGTACAGCTGCATAGGACACTAAATTTAGTCTTTCAGTGAAGCGCTAATGTTCTTATTTCAGTCTACACGCAGACTGTTATTTTCTTCCAGTGACTTAACAAACCTGTTGCTGATTGGTCTAAATTTCACATCCACATTCTCTGACCAATCAGATGGTTAGAAGCTTGTTAGGGGGGGTCATTAAGAAAAAAAACCACAACTATCCACAACCAAGAACCTGCACAAGAGGAATATTTCCAACCTTTCCACAGCAGTTTGTCTGCTCAGGTATGTCCGGAAACTGTAAAGTGCACTTTTGTTTAACAACAGTTGTTCAGAACGGTCGCGCCGCACATTGTATTCTAAACGTAGCAGAGGCTTGCGAGCTAGCATTGCAGCTAGCAGTACATTGTTAATGATCTGGCTTATTTTACTTGGTAGGTGAAGCCTTGTCATAAGAAGCTGAATGTTACAGAATTTAATTTTCTACGGAATTTGTTGTATCTGGACAGCAGTGGTAGGGCTATTTTAGAGACGCCAGCTGACCTTTCAGTGGACGAGTTAGCAGCGTCTGTAGCAAAACAGTAATTTGACGACGTGTTGTGCGACCAGTTAGCAATGGTGCAAGGACGGGGGAGCGTCATCAAAGCCAGGTGAAGCAGATGCGTGTGATCGCACCCCAAACCTTAACCGACTTACCGTGTTAGCTGCTAAATAATAGGAATGCGTTATATATATGTTTTATAAATCCATTATATGTGCAATAAGTGTTAAGTAAGCCTGTTGCAGATGGGAATAGAAGTAAAAAATGAAGAAACTCGCACTAATTATTCAGCACGTAGGCCGAGAATTGGTGTAGCAACATTTTTCGATTCTGCAAATCTGATATTCCTGCAACGCCAATCCACCACAGTGTTGACAGAAATATTTGTCTCAAGGTAACTAAAATATAACCTTAAAGATAAGATAGATGGTCTCATTTTGCATTTCTTCTCTTGTTTACAAGTCACCGAGAACTGGGTTAGCAATTGAATAATTATGGAGTACAAGTTAAAATGAGCACAACGGGCCAACTGTAAAATTAACATACTTCAAATAAACATAATTGAAATAACTGTTGTGCAGAACTGGTTTTGATGCAGTGGTAAAGAGCAGGTAGAAGGGAAATGTGGCACACATGATAGGCCTGCCATTTTGTCTTGCCAAGCACTAGATGGATATTAAAATGCAACATTTTTCATGCATTTATGACCAATTTTCTTGTTATAACTGAATTCTAGCTACCCCAAAACATGGCATTTTCGAGGTATAAATATGTGCAATCGGTGTAGCAGGTGGTGTAAGGCACATATACCAGGATAAATAAGGCACTTATGGGGATAGACTAAATAAAAACATTAGATGAGCAATGTTACAAAGTGTATCTATTAACTTGCTATGCGTGCTATATTTATTAGTTCATATTGTAACCTTGATATGCTTGAGGGATATTAGCACAAGTTAACAAGATAAAACCCAAGGCTTATTCAGTAGCCAAGGCATTAAGTACACTTAGCTCAACAACTCCCACACAACATCTGTTTACTTTGACCACTTCTTATGATTCAGTAATTTGAGGTTAAGTGTCATGTTACATAAAGGAACTGTTTCCTTCCAGGAGAGAGATAAGCCTGTCTGTTTATCTGTCAGCCAAAACATGCCTTCTACCTGCACTGACAACTAAAATGGTAAGATAATGTAATTACGATTAAAAATATTATTTTGACATTATATTCACTTACTGATTTATAATTAAGTGCTTTGGATTTATGGAGGCTTAATGGTTTAATTTATACAGAAATAATATATAGAGTAAAGTTATTTAAAAAATAACTTTTTGGTTTGATATTAATAGGATTTCTCCAAAATCACTAAATGTGGCAATATGTTATCTATTCGAGTGCTTTACATAATCATTTGATAAAGCAGACAATTCAAACAACAGTTAAACACATTTTGATACATTGATTTGTATTTTAGTGTGTGTACATGATTAGACTGTACCGGTGTTTATGATGTGTTTGCTAAATGTCAATATCTTTTTCATCTATTAATTTGTGTGACAACTGTTAGAGTCCTGTGTGACAGCCTTCTCTCAGAGAACTGGATATAATCTCCACAGAAGATGGAAGACTCACTTCACTTGTACATTTCTGAAATTGGTGACAATGAGAACATAGAGGAGGAGGAGGAGGAAGAAGACGACAGCAATAACATTTCTCAAGATGAAATTAACATTGAACCAGTCATGATTCAGTCTGATTTTAACAAACATCCCAGTCAGCATACTGATAGAGGCTGGGACTCTTTTCCCTGCCAGCACTGTGAGAGACATTTTTCCAACAAACAAGGCTTGGATCGACACATGCACATCCATGCTTTGGCACATAATGAGGAGCAAGCATATAAAAGCAATAAAAGCGTAATGTCTTTTGGTTCAAATCTAGGCCAGTTGCAGAATGAGAAAGTGAAATCTATGGATCCAGGAGGCTCAATCATGCAGCTTCATACCTCGTCGTCCATTGGCTCTAATATGTCCATTTTGTCAGCTGGGGAGCACACTGCTCAAACAGACAAACAAGGAACATTGGACAGCCATCATGATTGCAAATACTATGACAGAATGTTCCCTACACATACCAACAAGCAAAGACAGGAGTGCAGGGTCCACAAACAGCACCTGCAGCACATACATGCTGAAAAAACCCAACTGCCACAGGAGGAAAATCTTCAGGAGATATTTAGTGAAACATCTCAACAGGAAACACAACTCACTGGTAATACTGCACCTGCAGCTGTTTTGCAGAATGAAGGGGAGGATGCAGAACAGTACATGCTAGATGTATCTAGCAATATTTCAGAGAATCTCAGCTTTTACATTGATGGAAAGATAGTGTCAACAAGTACAGTCAGTAACTGTGAAGCAGCAGAAGTTCATTCAGGGTCTTCAACTTTAGTTGGACTGGATGCCCTCATTTTAGACCCCACACAGATTAGCCAGGTTTTAAATACAGATTCAGTTATATGCAAAGATATGCCTGGTCAACCACTTTCTAAGAGACGAACTGCAACACCACCTCTTTTGCCACAAATTAAAACTGAACTTGAGTCTGAGGTGGTAGTGTCTTCTTCATCATCATCACTTGTATCTTCCTTAATTGAGAATCTTCTTCCACAGAATACAGAGTCTACAGTTGTGCAGAATGAAAGAACAGTGTTTCTGTCTCCTAAGCTAAAGCAGCTCCTGGAGAAGCAGGATGGCCTTAAACCTACACTTGCCCTGATCACAGATGGGCAAAAACCTTGTTCACCTGTCTCTCTCTCTGTCCTGCCTGCTGGAACGGGAAGGTTTAAAAGGAGGACGGGATCTCCAACAAGCTCTTCACAACAAAGCCCAGCATCCAGTGAAGAAATGACAACAACAGATACAGGAGAAGTTGACATGGTAGGTACAGGAGAGCTGGAGAGCCAACATGTTTCACCTGTGCACCAAACATCCATTGAAAAGGATGACAGAACTCAATCAGTGGAGGAATCAGCAGGGAAACCTCAGTCCTGGCCCCCCATTACAGGAGGCCGTTCTTGTAACCAGCAGCCACTGGATCTCTCTAATACCATTAAGAGAAATGAAGATGTAGCTTTAGTTGATACTGTGCTGGATTTAAGTTTGCAAAAGAAGAACCCAGGTGAATCTGAAATGACATTAAATTTAGTTTCACAGGCAGTTACAAAAGAAGAAAAATCAAATATGTGCACGATGAAAAAAGCCATAATAAATATTGGAGAGAAGAATGTAGACTTAGGGCATCCTGAGACTCCTTTAGTTACAGATTTTACCATTGTCACAAGTTCAGATATGGTGACCCCTGTTGAGTCTGTTGCCGAAGGACTTGTATATGGACTTAGCCTACCTCCCACTTCTCTTACTCCATCATCTGCCTCCCTTAATCCGGTTGCCTTGCAGCCAGCTTCACCGTGCACTATAGCCTTTGCTTCTCCAGCCTCACATACAGTGCTCCCTACTGCTCCCTCATTAATCACAGTTTTGGCACCATCTATTTCTAACCCTACAAGCCAACCAATCCAGGTATTGGGACCTAATATATCTCCCAAACCTTTGGTAATCTGCACAGAAAATGCTTTAAATTCTTCAGACTGTGATTTAACTACTGCATTTGCCACAACAAGTACTGCAAACCTTGTCACTCTTTCCCAACCTCTTGACCCAACTTTAAATCTACCTGGTCATGTGTTTCTGACTGATCAAATTGCTATCAATCCACCTATAGTTGAATCAGCTCCTGTGTCAGAAGTGCCGTTCACGTCTACTGTAACTTTAAATGACCCCCTCATCAACTCTTATAACATTACCAGCAACACAGTGTTGATTGAGTGCACAATATCTCTTGAAGCTTCAGGGAGTGTAGTCCCTGCTGCAATTACCTTCCAAGAAAACACTGCAGAACCACCACCACCTACAGAGATGGTTGTTAATCACATAGAACAGCAGCAGGTTGTAACATTGCCCAACCCTCAGACTGTACTTGTGTCCTCCATTGCCGAATCAGTAACTCTCTCCACCACCACGTCAGTGGTATCTGATGATATACTTGTGGGTGAATCAAATACTGACCCAGAGCCTGCTGTTAATGTAGAGATGCCAACCGCAAAAGACGAGGAAACTACTGACAGTTGTGTTTCCATTCTTGGAATCCCATCTAAAATATCACACCCTCCTGAGAAAGCTGAAGAGGACGAATCATCAAATAGCACACCAAGTGATGCACAACAACAGACTTTCACCAAGAATTTCATCTGCAATGTGTGCGATAAGCTTTTCCATTCGATGAAAGAACTAGGCCATCATGTAGGTGACCATGCTGATGAATGGCCCTACAAATGTGAATTCTGTGTGTTGCTCTTTGAAAAGCCCTCCGCTTTACTTGATCATCGATCAAACCTCCATGGTGTCGGCAAGACTTACGTTTGCAGTGCATGTACTAAAGAATTTGTCTACCTTTGCAATCTGAAACAGCATCAGGAGGAATTACATCCTGGCCAGCAGTGTACACACACAGAAGAAGAAAAGGGAAAACTGAGACCTCAGAACTACAACTCATCAAAAGTCAGTATGGAGCTTTCAGTCCCTGATGCTCCAGAGGAAGCTAAGAAATTGGTTAAAAAAGAAGGTGAAGAAGACATGGCTGCTGAAGAACTGTTTACAACGATAAAAATCATGGCTTCGGATGGAGGCAAAATTAAAGGGCCTGATGTTCGTCTTGGCATTAACCAGCACTATCCCAGCTTTAAGCCGCCCCCATTTCCTTACCATAACAGATCACCTGCTGCCTCATTGGCTTCAGCCACAAACTTCACCACCCACAACATCCCACAAACCTTTAGTACAGCTATTCGGTGTACCAAGTGTGGAAAGAGCTTTGATAACATGCCAGAGCTACACCAGCATATCCTTGCTTGTGCAAATGCCAGTGATAAAAGGCGCTACACACCCAAAAAGAATCCCATCCCTTTACGCCACTTTGCGAAAACTCAGAATGGAGTTCTCTCTAATACAAACTCTACTAATGGACTAAATGCTTCTAACAGAGCCACACAGTCAAACAGGTCTAAACTTAACCAAGAATCATCAGTAAAGTTCAAATTCAAAGTACTGAACAAAAGGAAGAAAAAGTTAGTTCACAGGGTTATGCCACAAAGGAGCAAGTCAGTCCCTTCATCAAATAAAGTATCAGCACAGGTGGATGAGCAGCAAGAAATATTTGTCTGCCCACATTGTAACAGGGAGTTTACAATGCGTCGCAGCAGAACCAAACACATGGCAGTTTGCCCCAAGAAACCTAAAGAGGTAAAGAAAAGGAAACAAGGAGGTCCCTCTGTAACGAAGGAAAATGATGGTCACCTGCATAGAGCGGTGCCTCATATTGAAGAGAGCCAACAATCCTCACCTCAGCATAAAACAAGGCTGCAGACTTCTGGCCCTGCTAAGAGGCCTGCCATCCTACCAGTGCAGACTGTCTTTTCAAACAAAAGAAGCAAGATAATTATAAAAGAGAGCACACAGCCAAAAGAAGAGACACCAACTATGAATGAACTTCCGATCGTTCGCACTTTCAACCCATCTATGCGCCAGTATAGTAGAGTGCACCATAACACCAAAGGAGTTCCCATTAAAATCACCATAGTGGCACCACAACAGACTGCACAACAGAAGGATGAGCTGCCTCTCATCCAGAGCCGAGAAGAATCAGCAGGAGTTGTTACCAGCAACTCGGAGAAGAAAGCTATGGCTTGAGGATAACAGTACTTCACATTCACCAGATGATTAGCAGGTACTAGCCAAAAGCACAAGATTATCTGCAAAATGATAAAAATAATCAGTGTGTACTTACAGAAAGATACAGCAGGTGGAGTGATTGCAAACAAGGAATATAAATTCACATACATTATAAAGATGATAGGCGAGTAGAGCATTTTTTATGCGAGTAAGACAGAAGTAAACACTGCACAAGCAACTTCTACAAAAAATAGCCTTAAGTCAAGGTTCAGTTTAGTCATGTGCATGCATGGTTGGAAAGATAAAAAGGTGATTTCCGTACTAACCAAAATTATGTCCACATCTTTCTCAATGTATGTTTTATTTTGTCTCTTTCAGGACCCTGCTGTGTGGAACTCTACAGTCTTAATAAAAAGAGATAACTGCTAATGACACAGTGACTCCCACAGGTTATTATACTGTACAATAAGTGAATTCAGGATTGATAAAACATACGACAAAGGATACTGCAATGACGATGTTGAACTGAGTATTTGAGTGCTTTTGTAGTAACTTGGAGTTTTGTAGATTTGTTTTGTAAACTTTCGGTCATCAGCTTGGATTTGCACTTTCAAGGTAATCTGACTGCCACATGTCACAAATTGGAAAAGAAGTGGGAGGAATTGCGCTGGAAGGCTGCTCTCATTTCGTACGTGGTGGTTAATTTAGAGAATATGGCAGGTGGCAATCATGTTCAGCATGCATTTGCACTTTTCCTTATCTGTTGTCTGTGGCCTTTTTGTTTGAACTCTTAATGCATGCTGTTAGCTTGTACTGCAGCTACATTATTTTATGATTTATATTGATGCAATTAGGCCCTTCTTCAAATCTGATGCTGCTCTGTTGGTATAGTTACATGAAAAGTCACATCAACATTCAAAAGAATTATAGAAAAGTCTCATTCCCTTGTATAGTGTAATATTGGGCACTGGATGCCTGTCATATACATATCTGCACCGTTAATTACTATTTGGAAAGTCGATGTGTTCATTATTGGCGTGATAACAACATGTAGTCAATTTAATGCTCCTTTTGAAATCAGACTTGTGTATTATCTGTTTTGCCCAGATGCTTTGTATTAATATGAGAAGTAATGCTCATGTGCTGTCAAATGTAATCGATATGATGTGGCTAAATGTGGCTTAATTCAGTGTTTTCCACATGAAAAATTTATTTTGGTGGTCCAAACTAATAGATTTAATCTCTAATTAAACACAGTTGTATATTTGTCCCTTCAATTTTAAAAGTGCAGTTGCTTAAAAAGAACGCATTGATGTAAAGGTATATATTAAAAAGAAAAACAACTTCCCTGGAAAATGTTAGCTTGTGAATGCAATGCTTCTTTCAGATATTCATCTAATGTTTAAAACTTTCAAGCTTATAGGCCGCCATAAATAAATTCTTGTCTTTTGGGAAACTCTGCAAATCCAACCAGAAGTACTATAATATACATCTTGCCACTTTTACGTTAAGAAGTATTCTGAATATCACTAACAGAGTAAAAATCACTTGGCTGTATTTGTTCAGAAGTCCCAATATATTTACAGAGGTATGGTTTGTTTTAGGCTTTATTTTGCACTTCTACAAACTCTTGTTAAGTTTGTGTTTTGTCCCCCCTGCTTTCATTGTCTGGAAATCTTGTTCAAGTCAAGGTCTCTCTTTAGGTCTTTGTCATCTGTAGCATACAAACACTTAATCATTATTTATAATCTGTGTAACAGTTGTCAATAGTTTATTGTATCCAATGTGTATAATGAATTTAAACATGTCAAAAAGACAAAACGGGAAATGGATCAATTATGGGGTATTTTTTTGCTTAAACCCTGTAGTGACATGAAAATATTTGTGGCAAGTTGTCACTAATCTCAAAGTGTGAGTGTAACATGCATTGTATCTGAATAATTTAAAATTTTATAAGCAGCTAGTTTGACGATCCAGTGCTTTACAGGGTAATAATCACATTATGAATGAACTGAATGATATTAATTTGGGCAAACTAAAACTTGACTATAATCTGTATCTGATGGAAAGTTTCTAATGGTACTTTATTAATTTGCCTTTTCAGCCCTAGCTGGTATAATTCTTTCATTCAGACTGCAATGTGTTGGATGTACAGGATTGTTTGAGAGAGTGTAATTTAACTGTGAAAAGTGCTTGTAGAATTTTGCAGTGCAAATTGAGTATGTATATTTATTAATAACTTAAGGTCACGTTTCAGTTTTTCTATATGATTTGCACTAAGACTTTTTTTTTTTTTTTCATGCGAGTGTTTAAAATAAATGGAGAATGTTAAGATCATGTATGAAGGTTGTGTGGAACATTTGTGAAAATCAAACTAATCACCTCATAATGAATACATAGTAGGGGGCCATAGCAGGGTTTAGTGTTACTGCATCATACTCAGCTTTCTGCTGTATCTTACTGCCAAGTACTAAAATGTCCAGTTGGTGGCACACTTCCCTTACTTTAAGCTGTGGAGCAGTAGCTTCCATAGTGTTGAGGTTTTGTAATAGCACATTGCGTCTCTACACTTCCACATTCTGTTTGAAAAATCCATTTACATTAACAAATGATATTTTTGAAACACTCTCCACCATCCGTAGTTTAACATTTTGTATCTGGAGGCTAGAACGTCTCCATGGAAAAATATCCAGAGTTACCAGCCTGTTCCTTTTTTTGTAGGAAAGTGGTGAATTTAATGTAATCATTCATTTGTCATACATAAAGTTAGGTCTATAAGTATTTGGGCAATGACCATGTTTTTGCCTTTATCCACCACCACAATGGATTAAAATGTTACAATAAATGTGATCAAAGTGTAGACTTTCAGCTTTAAGAGGTTTTACAAAAATATGGCATTTACCAATTAGTAGTTGCAGCCATTTGTATTACAGTTACAGCCAAATGCATCTGATTGACGTGACATAATTTAAAATATAACCATAATTTTGAGTTAACATTTAAAGCACGGAGCCAGAGATTGATAAGATAAGAAAAAAACGGCTTGTAAATTACTGACGAGAATCTGACACAGAGGGACTGAACTCAGTGTCTTCAATCTACAATGGGGAAGTGCTAACCTCTAAGCTGCTGTGATGCCTGTGGAAACTGTTCTGTCTGAGGTCCAGTCAACCAAATCCTAAACAGCTGCCACAACTGGCTGGAATTTCCTATATGACCAGTTTGTTTGAAAAAGGACAAGTCACATTCCTCATTTAAACAATCATCATTCAGACAATAAAGCAGTTTGTTGCTTTTTGATTTTTGATATCCTAGTTCTAACAGCCAGTGGGTAAACAAGTACAAAATAGGATTAGTAAAAAATGTAAATCTGTACAAATCTTGTAAAGTACACAGAAGAGTGACCATGTCTTGGCCATGTCTAAACTAAATCTTTTTTTTTATTAAAATCTTTGCAAGCATCATGGACATACCCTGAAGCAGCTGTAAGTGTTAAATTATCTTATGAGTCTTAAAAGGTAAAATAGCGTACTTGAGAAAACAAGATATGAATGAATATGTGAATATGCTCTGTGGATGTAGTTCTGTAGTAGTAATGATAATATATGATAAAGCTCAAGGTAGAAATTAAAATAATGGGAAAACTAACAACTAATCTCATCTTACAGTCTTGAAATGGTATTTTACTTCATTTGTATCAATCTTACTAAAAGAAAGAAATATGCATTTTTAAAAGACTAACAGTAGACATACAAACAAAAAAATGTGAGTTAACATCAGCAAAATTGTTGACACTGTCACTGTGGTATCTGAAAATGTACTGCATCAGCAGTGGGTTTGTGTTGGAACTGCGCTAACATAAGTCAGGCACAGTAACGTTTACTGGAGTGTGCCGAATACAATTTTCTTCCTCAAGAAACATTTGATTGCATTTTTATTTATTGGCATATTTCCAAATCCCCCTGCTTTTTATTTAACCACCCCTGTCACTTGTCTTTGTTTATTTTAGCCTGTCTGTACATTTTTATTATCACCTTAACTTCTAATAGTCACTTCACCATGCCTGTGGTGTCTGTGATTCTACATTCAGGTCTAGCCTTCCTGTTGCATGTAGCAGTGAGTGTAACACTCACTCATAAAAACACTGCTTTGTACTATGAGTCCCCACATCTCAACAGGATGGCTGTTAAAAATGAATTCTTATGCACAGAAAGGAAACTTTCTGTAGAGAACAGGTCCAAGTGCTGGTCTGTGTCAGCATGCTCTCTCAATCAGACGTTCACTCACAGAAGGTATTCTCAGCCTAGGTTCAATTGTTCATCAGTGTGCAGTGCATTGGGCTTGAATTTAATTGGGTTTTTGGCAGTACCTTTTATTTGCTACAGGCAAATGATATAAGGTTCCAGGGGGAAGATAATTTTATGATTCTGAAGTATTACGAGAAAGCACTGGAAACAGTAGCTGTACTGTACGTCAATCTGTGACACTGACATATTACTGTAATTCCCCTCATCCCCTTGTGTCATGGCTATGGCCAACACTGTAATAGGAAGCAGAAGACTCAGCAGCAGGTGAAACAAGCTGCAGTCTACCATGTGCTGTTAAGTATTAGTAATATCTAATATTACACAAAGATTAGATAGTAAATACAAAATGTATTTTTTAATTGCATTTAAGTTATTATTAATTATGGGCTATATCCTTTCCTGGCCCTATGTAAAGAAGTAATTGATCCCTCCTGCTATATCATGAATGAACTGATTAACCACAGCCAGGCCTGATTATTGAGCTGTTACCAGACCTGTTGACTCAAGAAATCACTTAATTCGAAGCTGTCTGACAAAGTGAAACACGCTAAAGATCTGAAAAACAAACACATCATGCTGTGATCTGAAGAACTTGAAGAACAGAGGAGAATCAAAGTAATTGACATGCACCAATCTTGAAAGGGTTACAAAGCCATTTTTAAGGCTTTGGGACAACAGTGATCCACGGTGAGAGCAATTTTATCCCTTTATAAATAAAATAATCGTTAAAAAACAGCATTTTGTAGTTACTCAGGTTATATTTGTGTATTATTAACATTTGTTGATGATCTGGATCATTTAAGTGTGACAAATATGCAAATGTTTAAAAAAGTTAGGAAAGCAGAAAATACTTTTTCACAGCAGTGTATATGGCTTGTGGGTTTATTCTCCTCTCAAATGTTACATTTTCATTCTTCAGAGGCTCTCAGCACTTCCGTAACAAATCAACACAAGTGGTTTAGTTGTTTTTCCTCTCAGACAAGTTCAAAGACCCAGCGAACTGATTTAAATCCAAATGAACATATAAGGTTTAGAGCACATATCGCAGCACGCTTTGTAATTGAATAGAGGAAAACCAGGAGCCATCAGATATCGTAGCTGCACTGCAGATATGTATAAAAGGCATTTAACACACCTGATATCCCTTTTTAGTAATTAAGAATTAAAAAGTCCAATTACACTTTGTGGGAATAAGGGATCAGCCTTCAGGTGGATTAAGCAGCAGTGCCTGGCAGATGATTTTTAGTTAGCAGTTGTGCCAGTGTATAGCGACAAACCACAGCCCTGAGGTACAGGATCTCCCAGAGCTCACAAGCTCAGCAATAACTTCAAACTGCAAGGCTGCATTTGTATCCTCAACACGGCTTACAATTTTAGCCCAGGGCCATGTTGAATTCTCACAGGAAGTTATGATGAGAAGTGAGGACACATAATTAGAGATGGTCAAAAACAAAAACATCCACCCCAGAAGTTTGAGGAGAAACCTTTGATCTGCTTCTCATTAATTTCATCATCTTTATTGAATGTTTGATACAGAACTGACACCAGTAAGGCATTCTTGAATCTAACAGTGTGAGAGAAACTTTTCTTTTTTTTTTGTGAGTTGGAGGTCTGTCTTGCACCCGTTTTGTAGAAAGGCAAAAAAACATGGCTAGAGTCTGAATGATGCATTGTGTCATCTGGAGTTGCAGATTAAGTTTGCATGTGCAGGTGATCGGCGTGAAATGATGACAGGGACATGTCAGGATCACAGGGTTTCAGATGAAGACACACGAGAGAGCTGAGTCACACCACCTCTGGCACTGCCTGTTCTGGCTGACATGATAGTGCTGTGATTTGAGGCAAAATCATCGGGATGTCACTGTCTTTAAAAATGTTTTTAACCTTGTCGTGTGGTTCTTCTTATCCATATTAATTTCTCTGGTGACACAAATTTTGGCCAGAAAAGCAGACTCCTAATCTTTATAGATTTGTCTAGCTGAAAAAAAAAATCAAATATTTTAACACTGTAGATTTGTAGATCTCAAAATACAGCAATTTTTTTTGCCTCCAACAACTTATGTAGACTGAGTTGAAAAGAAAGACAAATGCATCTCCAGCATTATAAATATAACCAAACCTCCTGGAAATAATAATACCAACAGGATACAGGGATAAAATACTTTTGTACAATTCTGCATGCTGTTCAAGTGGGGTGAGTGAATAGACATGGAAATTAGGACATTAATAAAGGATGCAGATCCATTTTTAATGATCCACCATCCCCTTTAGTTTGAAAGAGATTTTCCTGTCAGTGGTTGAGTCTTCTGTTCAGAATCTGTTGTTGCTTTGAGAGAGGCTTGCAAATGTGCTATTTTTTTTTTGCCTGTGCAAGCAAAGTGCTGCATACAGCCTGCATATACCTGACTGCGTGTGAATGAGGGAGCGAGATGCGGGTTTTGTCTTCTCTGTCTATATTTGGAAAAAATAATCCTCATGTAGGAAAGTAAGGGGAAGAGACGGGGAGTTCAAAATAACTTTTGTTTGGATTCAGGCAGTAAACACATACAAAAGACCAATGAGAAGAGAAGAAAGTAAAGGAAAACCTAATTAAACTGACAGAATGACATGTATGAGATCTACATTTGGCAAACTTCTCCAAATCTTTGCTTGATTTAACTGCCACTGGTCAACAATGGCGCAATAGATATTCATTTACTTTATTTTTACATTATATTTTTACTGTGTGTGGCTTGGGGTCCTGTTTTCCTCTGCCAGTAAATGACCAGACTTTAGGACACAATGAGAGTGAGCAGGTCTTTGCTTGCATATATACATATATTGCAGAAAGCATACTGTAAACTTGCCCAATTGGTTTGAATCTTCTGCCATCGACGGATGTAATCACCCTTATCTTAAAGACATAACTGCATTTCGTTGCCCTGTACTTGTACATGTGTAATGACAATAAAGTTGAATCTAATCTAATAAGAGAGAAAGGGTAAACCAGCAAAGTAAAGCAGCAGTGTCACATTAAAGTGTAGCAGCTATACTTTAATGTTAGAAGTGACTCTACACACACAGTCATGTCTATCCTCACTTTTGTCAGAGGAGAGTATCTGTCTTCTCTCTGCAGTGGGCTTCTTCTCATCGCTTTCCCTCTCCCCCTCTCTCTCTCTCTCTTGCTTTGTTCATGCTGTGTTAGCTGTGCTCCCTGACTGAAGCAACGCCGCTCTGGAGCACTAATGAGCAGGCTGAGCTCAATCCAACACAGATCTCCCATCAGTTGAGGAGCAGCTGCATCTCTGACAGCATTTGAGGCAACAAGACACAGGGCTGATCTACAGTCAGTCGGGAGGTAGCCGTAATAAGCGAATTACAGCCCTGGGAAAGGCATAGGAGAAGTCGTGAGGTGGCTTCAAAGGCAAAGAAGCAGTCAGTTGAGCAAGTGAAAGGATTGCTCCAGTCTTCTCCACACTCAGAGTCTGACCCTCGGCGCACTCTCTCTTTCTGAACACGGAGGACCTTTCCCCTCCCGGAGGAGCTCAGCCATGGAAGAGATGCTCACCTGCAGCCGAAGCCCTTTCTCCCAGGTGTTTGGGCGTCAGGGTCAGCTCATGCAAGCCAGTGAGTGTTAACATCTACAATGATCAAAACAACAAAGTTTTATATACCTTTTGTAGTTCTGATTTAGTTTAATTTGATTACATGTGTTTGAATGCTAAACAGAGTAGACATCACGAACTCTGATTAAAGTAGGTTATTGTCATTACTGAAGTCAGAGGAGGACTGCTATGTAAAACTGTGGCTGTTACGAAGGCAACAACTGAAAATGTGTGCCCCACTTAAAAACATTCAGGAAATAATATTTTAATATGACTTACGGTTTTAAAGCATTTACATCATATTTTACATTACATATACATCATACTTTTAATTTTTTGTGTCATATCAGCTTCAAATGTATGTTTTCATTTTAAAACATTAAAGAATTGGCTGAGTTACACATAAAACTGAATGATTCTTTTATATGGTCTGACACAATGACGTGTTAATGTTGACAGACTGTGATACTCCCTTTATGCACAAGGGAGATGTCAGGTTTGGAAATGTGCGTGTATGCAAGTTGATTTGCAAGAGCAGACCTCTCCTTTTATACACATGGGTACAATCCTTTGATGTATTTGACTGAACATGCCACAGGTCCAAAAAGAAGTGCAGCGGACTAAAATTACAGTTAAAATCCATAGCTGCACACTGCAGTTTCAACTATAAACCATAATAAAAAGCAGTTCAGTATTTCTACAATAAATGTATTTGTGATTTTTCTGTATTCACTGATTCACATAAATTAAATTATGCAATAATTAAATAAATAAATTAGTAATTCTGCACCAAATCCTATTGCACCAACCTTACAAATTAATTTTGTAGATTTCATCTTTGCAAGTATATCTGAAGCTGCTGAGTGAACTGGCAATGAAAAATAGATGATGTTTGTGTGCTCATAATTATGCTTATGTACTTTATGGGAATTTTTAATCAACCTTTGAAAGTGTCCTAGGCAATGTGGGTGCCAGACACCCACAGCTGCCATTCAAAGTCTGCATATGTGGGTGCATATATGTACAGTATTATCTGTATATGTTACATGCCTCTGTGTGGATTGTATGCCTGAGCTTTGAGATGCTGTGACTATGTATTTATTTTTTCAGGACCAAACCTCACAGCATGACAAAATGACCCTCAGGTGTTGTGTTACAAGGTGTCACATAATTCCTAAAATGTCAAATGGCACCCTTTGGCCATGACAGAGCTGATATAAAATATAGGGAGTTGTGATTTCTCACAGGTTTCACAGAGTCAACTGTAATCAGAATGACTTAGATTGACTATTTCATTGTTTCAATGACTAAAATGACTTAGCGCGTTTAGCATCTCATCCACATAGACAGGAGAAGGCAGCAGGCAGTGTAAGCAGAAAATCACTGGACGTGACTGGTTAAATGTTTGGAGGCATGTCAAGCTTTCTTTGTGCAATTTGCCTTTTGGACTATCACATACTGAAAAGCAATTCACACAGAATATTCAGTCTTGTTGCACATTTATTTTACATATGTCCATGGGGTATGTTTTTTTTCTTCTTCTCTCTGTTGCTTTCCTGCATTCAAACTTAAAGACAACTAGAAGTAAAACTGTGGTGCTCGTTCACACTGACTCCCCTCAAATGGCTGACTTATCAGTCACAGGATAGGTGAGAGTGCTGGGTGCATTAAACCAAAATGCCACTCTCTGCTTGTGAAAATGACATTATCATTGCATGTGTTGTGGTGAATTACAGTCAATATTGCACTCCTGAAGTTATCCATGCTCTTTGAAGCTTGTGCTGCATGTCTGTGATTTCGGATGTATGAGAGAGGGAAGTGAAGGGGAGATGGAAGGAGAGAAGAGGGAGGTGAGGCAATGGGGGCAAGAAAGTGAGCAAGCTGCAAATTGTGTGAATAAGAGATGGGTGGTGTTTTTTTTTTTTTTTTCTTCCTATTTTTAGCAACAACCTTATATACTGCGGTAAGACTAATCCACAGTAGCGCTGGCTTGCAATATCAGAACAGTAATTATGGGGGGATTTTTTTTGTTATCTTTGGCTGTCACCCATCATTGGATCAGAAGTCCCTCAGCTATATGCAAAGGCCTGCCTGAATTGTGCGGGAAAAAAATCCATTACATGAGTGCTGCACATGCCCAAAGAGTTGAATATTAACTACCTTCTGGTGGTACCCTGGCAGAATAAACAGATTTTTTTTCCCCCATGCATCACATTCACGTGGCAGTGCCAGGTGAATAATCCTGCTACAATGCTCTTGCTCCCCACTGTGGGGTGTGATTTGTTCTGTGTTCAGTGTTGTGATGTGTTGTCATAAATCCCTTGGCAGCCGCTGTTCCCGTTTGTCGAGAGAGCGTGACAACTTAGTTTCCTGGATCTGAACTAGTTAACGTATTTTGAGAAGGTTGCTATCTTAAGTCTCTGACTTTTTAAGATTAGTTCTAGGTCTAGCATAATTTCTACCAATCTCCCGACCAATTATACCAATCATTGTACAATGAATTTATTTCTCTTGAGGATCAAAGACATTTCTCAGTGTAGTTTATTGCTCAATAGCAGCAGATTATATGATTATACCTGTAGGCTGTTGATATGATTATGGATTAATAGTGTCTCTTCATCAGGACCTGAGATTTTTGGCTGTCAAAATCCAACTCCTGGCTGTTACTCAGCTGGAACAAAAGCGTCCTGATTTCTCCAGTCTGCCATTGTTTCTTGGCCCACATTCCAGATATCAACCCCTGTCTGCCTGAAAATAGTCTGAAAATAAATCTGCATGTAAAATGATTAATGTAGAACACTAATTTTACTATTTCTGCCTTCCTGTATGCTACGCGTTTTTTTTATTTGTTGAGGTGGATTATGTTGTTTTTAAAGCTGCAGTGATACACTCATGTAATTTGCTTTCTGAAGTTTTCCTCTCTAATCTAGTAAAAGACTTCCTGTCATGTTCCTGCTTTTTGTATTTTTTTAAACCTATGTGACAAACAGCATTGAGAAATAAGTAAAATTAATTATAAAATAAAAAATACATTTCCAGTTGAAAAAGAACTTTATAGAATTTTTTAGTATTAAAATTATGAGGATTTCATTGTTGCTCATTAGAGTTTGACATAAAATGCCATGTCAAAGCTATATTTTCAATAAAACCACAACATTATGAATTTCAGAGAGTGTACTCACTGAAAGAGAGTATATGATTTCAGTTTAGCAGTCAACACTGGATGGCGTTTCCTTTTTTGCTTTATCCTTGAGTATACTTTTAATACTTCACTAACCGCTGGTAAATCTCTGCTCTGCTCTCTGCGTGATTTGAAGTTTTAATACGTGACCACTGCAGGTGTAGAACAGATTTTGGTCTTCTTTGAAGTGATTAATTTCTCTCCTTCTTGCACTTGTGTAATGGTTCTCCCGCACTCACAGATTCCTCACACCTCCTTACCCATTGGGCTTTCCTGCAGTAAGAGATTAGCTTCATGCTCCTGGTGTTGCTAATCATGTAGAAGCAGTCACGTTGCGAGGCATGTGTCTGTGTGTACTCCCTGTAAGGTAATGTATGATCTTTTTCATGTTGCCAAAATGTTCATAAATGGAAATAGTCATAGATCTGGCCCATTTTCAAAGAAATAAAGTTGCTAGAGACACATTATCACTCAGACAAGTTTTTACTTATCTCACACAATCTCAGTCAATGAGGGTAAAACGTTTCTCTGCATCACAATCATGACTCCTGATTAATGTCAAAAACATAAGATGTCAGCATTACCATTCTTTATTAGTGTTGGCATGTTTGGGTAATATGGTTTTAGGTGTTTTGAGTTATTTGAAGTGTGTTTCTGTGTATTTGAAGTAGTTTGTAGTGTATGTTGTCAAGTTTAAAGAACACAGTTGCTCTTCAGGGGTCTGAGTGCATTTCGCTGGATGTTGTGATAAACAGCACATCAACCATTAGCTTCAAACAAATTAATGACATGCCTTACTTGACCTTGTTTACCCTGTACAGCCAATAACTTGAGGCTTTAACATCCATGAGGAATATTTTATACCTACTATATTTCTTAAAGATTCTCTATGAAAAGAATGTGTTTAAAATTGCAAAATGCATTTATTAAAAATCCACACAGAGCATAAATAATATTGTATATAACAGAAAACTACTTTAAGTACAGATGTAATGTTTTCACTGTGGCTTTGCTGCAGAATTCTGGTTATTGCAGCACTACTCAGGTAAAACTGTGACAGCCATTGTGTGCAGACATTTGTCTTGGGAGCTCATTTCCACCTCGGTGGATCTCTGGTTTAGAAACATCTGGATTAACAGTAATTTCATGACAAAAGTAGAAATCTTATCTCACAAGAAAAACACTTTCAATAATGTAATAATACTGTAGCCTGACTATACCTGATATTGACAGGTCAGTCACAGGTAGATACAGATCAGCTGTCTGCACCACTGGACCTACACTGAGAAACCATAATATCCCTATCCATAGAGCTAAATCCCTGCAGGGCACAATCACACGCAAATATAAAGCTTGGCATTGTGTTCAACATACCACTCATGCAGAAGACCATGAATTTTGCAAATACATCTTTACATACAGCATATGCATTTTTTGAATTCTAGTTACGTAGATGATGGGTACATTGTGTCAAGTTGTTGTGGGAAGTATTTTATTCAAAACTCCTCGCAGAGGAAATCTACTGTCAAGGCAGACATTTGAGTTTAACCAGTGTACCACGGGACACCTGGCACACTCTGAAAAATTTACAATGCTCCCCCCCAACCTGCCTGTTCCTGAGCTGAGAATTGGACATCTCTAACTTCCATTAACCTTCAGATGAATGAACACGCTGTCACAGGCGCCTGATTGAAAACAATGTTAGGGTCAGCAGGCTCTGTCTGCATTTCTTCTGCCTTATCCCACTTGTCCTCTCTTCTATTTTCTGAACCACCTTTCTAAGATAAAGTTTGTGTGACAGCACACATTGTCACACAGTAGGGTTGTTCTGAATACATATTACATGTTTAATATTGTTGTGGCATTTGGTGTTTGTTGTGGGGCTGTTCTTTGCCTCAGGAGACAACATTAACAAGAGATAAATACCTTTAGCCTATTGATTTTTATCTACAGTGTAATGAAGGCAATGAAAAGAAAATGTATTTGACCTTGTGACCATGTTGTACTGCAGAAAGCAGGAATATCTGCAGTAAAGTCATAACATACATTCAAGGGCGTTACAGTGAGCAGTATCTGTGCTTGGAGTTTCATATGTCACAATTCAAGTGTTTCTGTACCACTGAGCTTTTCTCTACTTGCTGCTCCACCTAATGCCATCTACTTTGAATGCTGCAACAGCAATTGACATTAATGCATAGTAGTTGGACCCAAAGCTGAATTTGTTAATGCAGCTTTTGATTAAAATATACATTTCCATCATTAATGTTGATTATAGTTCAATAAGCTGAGTTACACTTGTTGTTGGTGAGAAGTTTGATTTGTTTTTTGCGGTGTTGGATAGAAAGAAACTGCAACACTGGGCACGATGTAGAAAGCAGAGAATTTGAGGACAAATCAGGAAATGTAAACAGTGAGGCAGTGTTAGAGAATGCTTGCACTTGATGGATGCAAGCTGCCTCCACTTCAGCTAGTGAGTGGCGTGGTTTCCATGTTGAGTTGTGTGACCTAAACAGTGAACTTACAATACCAAGACAACCAAAACTGGCCATTAGGGGGGTTTATGTTGTGATATATGTTAGATCAACACCTGCTTTAAGGTAAAACAGATTGCACTTATATTAAGTGTTGACACGGTTTATTATTGGCTTAACTGACTGAGTTCAGTTCAGTTTGTGGAGCTCAGTGATCAGTGTCTCACTAATTGCCAAGCGAATGAGCGCCATTCATCTAAATTCAGTTCTGAGAGGTGACAGGCAGCTTAATTTAGATGGAGAATACATCATTTTGTTATGATTCATCAGACACCAACAGATGTATGGTGTGAGTCACAGGTGTGCACAGACCCTTTGATGTTCCCATGCAGCAGATTTAATTTTACTAATTATCTTGTACTGCTGTATACAGACACCTATGAGTGAAACTTTTGTGCAAAGTGCAACCCACTGTTTTCGTACAAGATGCCAGATATTTATGTTATTTATTGGCAAACAAAATGAATTTCATATAGTGTACTACAGCTGTGGTAGAGAACAGGTTTGCAACCTTGTTGGATATGCAGATGGAAAGCAGAGAGAAAGTGGTCTCAGAGGCTGGTGGAGTGAGTGAAGGATACATCAGGCTCGGTAAAAAAAAAAAAAAAAAGCTTAACAATGTGTGTTGATATGGGGTTTCCATATTTGTTGCCCTTTACACATAGGACAATAACTATTCAAATGTCACAGCTAGAAGGACCTGGGCTAGAAATCCACCGGCTGACTGGTCTGTGTGGAGTTTGAATGTTGTCACTGCAGTTTCATCTAATAATCCACACACATGAAGTTGGTATAATTTGGTGACTCTAAATGTGAATGTGAGCATCTGTCTATATGTCAGCAGTTTGATACACTAGCAACTTGTTGAGCCTTGCCTCTTAACCAGTGACAGCTGGGATAGACTCCAGCATATATGTCTTTTTCAAATACTCTGGTCTTCATGCAAAAACCAGTGATGTCTCCTATATAAAATGTCAGGTGTATGATTATAACCTGAACTTTCCACACAACACTTTAATTACAGAAATTTAAGATCACCATGAAGAAACATTTCATTGCTTGAGCAGGTGAATGTGAAAAACTCAAAGTAGGGTCATTCTGCAAAGTAAATTGCATTTAATTGCACCCATTTAAAAAAAAAGTGGGTTCAAGGTAATGTGTATATGTATTTTAAATGTAAATGTAATTTTTTTATAATATTATGAATCCAGACTTGAGTTATACTGACATTAAAGTCACAGATGAAAGCAGCTGAGTGAAATCCAGTGTGGTCTCTGAAAGATTATGTGTTATATAACCATTTTATTAAATCTGATTTTTAAGCAGTAATTTTAGGCAGGTGATTTTTGTCCAGTTGCAGATACATAAGGCTATTAAGTTGTTAATGGAATTAAAGTGGTATTATGATAGCCACACAAGGAAAGGGTTAAGTTGCACACTCACAGCAGAAATTTTTATTTATTTATCTACAAACACGTAGTTTGTTTGGTTTAGAATTCAGTTTGTTACAGTACTGTTGTCACATTCTTGTTTGCTTTCTTGGTATTAACACATTTTTATTTTGTCTTTAAATTACCTGATTTGAGTTGTCTTTCCTGGTGTGGCAAAAGAGGTGGCAGAGGGTGAAGCCTGATTATATGCAAAAGCTGAAGCAAAGGACCAGACCATCAGCTCTGACTGAAGAGGGGGGATCTGGCATTTCTTGTCTTAAAATTGTGTTTATGTAGATTGAATTGTATACATATGGTAGTTTTATTCTGAATTAGATTTAGGTTTTGTAAACTGATAGACCATCAGTTTTGTCTGTTTGTATTTATTGTTAAATTAGTAATGTTTGATTCTGTGCCTCCTAATGTTTTAACATAGCCTGGTCAGCCAGTATATACTGTACTTCCCTTTGCTTCGTTTGTTAGGTCAGGGATTTTAGTTTTATTTTGTAGTTTTACAGTGTGGTTCTATTGAGTTTACTTTTTAATTTGCATCGTTCCAATTCTGTTTATTTGACCTCTTTTACAGACCTAATATTTACTTATATATTGTTGTTTGTTATTTTTAAAATTTTTGGCTAAATAACGCTATTTTTTGATAAATCTACCTGTGGCTCTCTTTGCCTCCCAGCTTGGTCCCTGACAGGTATACTACAATTACATTGGTTACATTTTGCTGCTGATTCACACAACACTCACGTTGCCACATACACTAAAACACACATGATTTTTGGTGTCCAGACTACCAGTTGGGTCTTAGTGGTTTTGCAGTCATTGTATCAGGTAGCAGTGATGCACACCACAGGGCTGGATGTTAGATTACGGTCAGGCACCAGTGGCAGCAGCCTCGACCACCCTGTGAGTAACATAACATATTTCATTTCTTTTTTTCGTAACATTTCCCTCTGTTAAATGATATAGGATGTACCTCAGTTTCTGTTTCCTTTTTTGCCTTATGCTACATGGATCTATTAGTTCAATGAACGAAAATGTCTTGTTTAATTTAGCTTTTCTCTCAAATCGCCCTTCCTTGATGGCACATATAATGTACTATAATCTAATTACAATCTAGAGCTTACATGCTTTCTTTGCCCTCTCTGTAAGAAAATGTTTATCCTCAATCTCTGAAAGTTAATTATGTTTGCAGTTTCGATTGTTTCATATTCTTTAGCACTGAGAAGACACATGCATTTTTTTCCCTATGTTCCTATTTCTTTGGCTGCATTAATCTACAGCGGCAGGTGGATGATGTCTGCAACAACATGCAATACTTATGCCAGTCTTGTCAATCTTGGTCTTTAATCCTTCACTTTTCTGTTTCTAAATCCTCACTTCAGGCATCTGAGCTCTCCCATCTCGACGAATCATCTGTGCCAAGCTTTCCTCTGTGAGACGAGTGATCGTTGATGAGTGATAAAAGCTTAACTTAAATCCCAAACACATACAGAATTATAGGACAAGTGTACTTTTGAGGTATATAAATAGCTCCTGCTGTGACTTTGAGGACACAAGCTGGGAATGTTGTAGTTAATATTTACATACGCAACACACACAATTAACTTTTTCTTGGGCACATTACAATATGTAGTAGATCCTTTTTGTGTATACCATTTGAAACATACAGTATTTTCAAATATTGATGTATATAAGATACAATATTTTGGTAGAACATCGTCCATATTTCCTTGTACAAGTTCTTTTCTATTCTGCTCTTTTTCTCAGTTTCACAAACTCTTGCCTGGAAACTTTCCACATCAATAGTTTGATTAAAAAACAATGAGAGAAAAGAAGAAAAAGTCAACACTGTGAACAAAGGTTAATAACAGAAGAAAAACTTGTTTTGCTTTTACTGCACGTGGGCAACAAGTAGAGTAGACTTGTGTGAACAAAAGGGCTAATTAAAGAATGTAGATTTTTGCTTAAGGTAATGACCACAAATACAGTTCAGGTATACAGTATTACTATTCTCTTTCTAACTAGTGAGAAAAACCTAATAAAGGGCTGTCATCAAATTGTAAACATCAATTAAATACTCATAAATCGAATACCCAATCAGGGTTAATTGAGTAGTATTAAACATCAGTCGTCAGTGTCATGTTGTCACACAAAGAAATAATGAAAACAATCTTCTGTATCATCTAACCAAGGTTAGATGTTTGTGTGTGTTTCAATCTCAGAATGTGTGTAGAGGCTTAAAATCTCACCTTCAGTTGTTATCAGAGACCCCAATGCCTGAGGGAGTAATCTCGCTCTAGCTGAGGTGTTAGGACGACACAGCACAGCGAGCTATAAAATCACACAGAGCTGTTAGACTGAACTGACCCCAAAGATCTGAACAAGTAGTCAGAACGGCAGGTTCTGTGAGAATATTAAAAAGAAAACATTTTATTAAACAGCATTATGAAAAGCAGATTTCCTTATAGAATGAGCTAAACATGATTTGTCTTTTTAAGATGTTACATTAATCTGTTGACTGACTAATCAACTAATTAGCCAAGATTTATTTTACTTCTGCTCTAGCTTCTGTTGTTGTAGCTTCTTCAGCAGTTTAAAGACTGATATCAGAAAACCTGAGCAAGTAAACCGAACCCTTTAATGTCCTTTGTAGCTAACTATGCAAGAAATAACAATATAGCACACCTGTTCAGGGAGACTTTCTTTGAGTTGTTTGCGCTCTGAAACTATTTAAATCTTTTTTAATTAGACACACGTCCACAGAAGGGGTTTCGTTAAATAGAGGCTCCCAGATGAAATGCAACATTCACTTTTAACTTAAACACTAAACCCTAACAGAAGACTGTCATTATAGATGTAATCCCTCTTGTTTATGTTTTGGCAGCAGCTTCCAGCCCCCACAGCCAAATCAGCAGGGATGACAGTGAAAGAAAATAGTCTTGTCAAGTGTGATTCATGCACCCATCCTCTCTCCCGGTGCTGGTATAAAGACTTCTCAAGTGCAGAAGCTGCGCTACAGCAAATATTCAGAATCTGCTCATATTACAGACAGCCATGTTTGACAGTATCATCTTCGCTGGCCAACACCTGTGTCACTGAAAACACTTCCACTTCTACAAACACTGTGAATATTGGAAGGAAAAGATGGAGGGTTGTGTGATATGTGGGAAGAGGTTGTTTGTCTGTTTATCTAAAAACATAAGAAAATTAAGGCCAGTTTCTACTGTCAGACTCACATTTCCTTTGCTTTCATTTGCCATAATATGTTTGCTAATGCACTCAGCATTAGCCATTAACTGTTCATCCGCGAGTTCAGAGAAAGTGCATAATCCTTTTAGAGAGCATTTGAAAACATCTCACAGCGAGAGCATATTTTGTCTTTAAAATTCACACAGCGTTCACAGTGCCGCCTTTTAAAAATCCTGCCTCGTGGACGTGAGATGTTCATGGAGTTCTCAGTTCAACTTTGAACTTAAATTGGAGGTGCTGTTCCTGCATCTTTTGGTTATCATAGGCAGATTCAACAAACAAAAGTCTGTTTCTACATCAAAAACGAGCAGAGATTCATCAGCCTCTAGATACTTGACCTAGATCCACACTTTGACAGTATTTACAAAGACAGTTCTTGTAGTTCAGAAATGTGCACAAACAGCACACTCTCAGACCACCCAGCAACTATGAAAAGACTCCACAAAATGTTCTCAAAGCATAAAAGCCAGACAGTGTTGAGTTGACATAACAGTTTAATCTGTTCTAGACTTGGGCAGAGGGTCCTGTGTATTGAATCCTTTCTGCTTGTGCAGAGACTTGTGTGACCAAAATCAACCAGCGACTACAAAGCATTCAGACATGGGCATTTTCCTTTTAACCCCGAGTCTGTGAGCCGACAGTATTTATGAGGCTACAGTATTAGATGACATTAATGCACAAACATTAGTCTAATTATGTTGCCCCTTTGTGCCTAGACGTCAGATACTGTTTTTTTATTGCTCTGCCTCTCACGCTGGAATAGAGCATAAGCTATGTAATCCATTCAACAACTGAGGATGTTACAACTGCAGCAGAGAAACATGAAAATGAGGGCAGAGAGAAGAGAAGCGCTTTAGCAGAAACACAAGTAAAAATTTGAGGGGGATTCATTCTCTGCTGGAGGGGGAAATGGGCAGATAAAGTGAGCCAGCAGTGGCTTTTTCTTTCGTGGGCAAACACACACACAGACACATAAAAACATTTAACGCAAGCACAGCTAACCACCTCCAGGAAACCACATCCCATTTGTGCTTCTCTCCCTTTATTTCGCCCATTAAAACTGTAACAGATACGATTATTGGAGTTTAATGAACTCTGCAGTGATGAGAGTTCTGCTTGCTGCTCTCTGCTTCACAGCTACAGAACCCCCTGGGTTCAGCTTCACCAAATGAATAGTGGGTGTTCATTGTTTGCGCCTGCTCAGTCTCTTTATTGTTAGCATGTAAATCTTGTGCGTTGGCTGAAAGTAGGAAGGTGGTTCACATAATGTGCAGTTGCTGATTATTTCCTCTAATTGTGTAGTGTAAAATCACTATTTTTAATTTCCTAGATCCCAAAACAATTTCCAGTCGTTTTCAACACAGTAGTCGAAAACCTGAAGAGAATCACTTTTCATTTATATATGTAGTAAATTCATACCTTTGCTCAAACTTGCTGAGTCAACTTATGTTTTAAAGTGTAGATTTAGAGACTTATCATTAACTGTTTTAGTGTTTGTTGCATTTTTTTCTTTATGTTCTATCTGCAGTGTCCTTCGGTTATGCAAAGCAGGCTTAAGATTAGTGTTGCTTTTGTTGTTGTTATTCTTTTAAGACTTATATCTATATATAGATTAAAGATATATCGTAAAATTACAGGATATCTTACAGGACAGTCTCACAGGGCTTCATGATCTCACATAACACCCACTTTCTCTGATATGGAAAGCTTGAACAAAAACAGGAAGGAATGGGAGAAGCCTCAGTCAGTGGTCCATGAGCTGATTTTTGCTTCACTGAATGACTAGGATTAATGCGTCACCTTGGAAGCCAAAATCTTTTTCAGTGTGTGCATGCATATGTGCCTAGTTGTCTGTGAAGGTATTTGGTTCCTTTTGATGATCCGCCTTCATATCCCTCACCAGCATCGAGAGCCCAAACCCACACAGCCACTTCTGAAAACACTTCAAACCTCATCTGCACACACGTCACGTGTCAAACAGTAAAAACATCACTTAGAATGATACAATATGCTGAAATTGTCCTTCCGAGGGAATATAGATGAATCCTGATTCATTACATGTGCATGTCCACAAATAACACATTACAGGTCAGGTCAGATGTCAGGACAAACTTGATGTTAATTTAAAAATTGTCACACTCTTTTCAGCTTTTATGAGATGAAACCTGAGAATATCTTTTACCGCAGTGTTAAACATTAATGGACGTCTACAGGCAGTTTGCAGGCCAGTGCTGTGCTGTTTTATTATCGTTAGAGGGCACTGTTGTATAGCACCACTTCTTCTGTTCATCAACCTAAACCTTCCATGTGGTTTTGCACTCTATTTTTCTCTTTCTTTGTGTGTTTTAATGGATAAAATCTTTTATATTTCCACACCTGAAGAAATCCATCTGCTCGTCAGAGCATGTCAAGAATTTATCATTCCCTGCAACATCTTTCTAATTATAATGTTAATGATGCCATTTATAATCTCACACATAATTGACTGTAGAATTTCATTAGTTTTATCTTTACATCTATTATTGCCCATCTGTTTCAAGTGCATAATTTAAAGTGGTGTTTAATCGTGCACACTCTATACCATATGCAAAACTTCCATTCAACATAAAAGGAATTAGTTTCACCATTATGAACACAAGAGTATTCTCTGGCTGAAACAGCCATTATGATATCAATCCTGTTGTATTCTAGTCAAATTCTATATGATAAATATCTAAAAGGGACACATATCCGAAGAAAACAGTTGTAATTTTTATTTCACGGTTTGAAAGTATGAAATTATTGCCCACTCTCACTGAAGAAGCTGAGGAACTGAACTAGAAGTTAATGTTTTATATGACCTGTTATAGTGAGAACATCTCAAAGCACTTTGCACAGAAGGAGAAAAAAGGTGCTGTTCACTGCTAGCTGGACTTGCTTTAAGTTCTTGGAGACATTTCACCTTTCACTCAGAAGCATTCATTAGTTCTGACTGACTAACTGGAGTAGCATATTTCACACTTTGACGGTTGCCTGTGGCTTGTTGTTCCACCTGGAATTCATGTTGGGATGACCTGAAACAAAGCGTGAATGACTTCGAAACCACCTGGGGAGCAATGAAAGAACTGTAAGTCAGTGATCTTGAAGAGACATAAGTAGGCCTGGATATTGTGTGATGATTTCAATACCAGCTCATACCCTACACTACTTGTACACCACTTCACTGTGAAATGAAAAACTGGGTTGAGTACTGACTTGTGCATAACAATTAAAGCAAGCCTGACCTTAGAACTACCCCAGACTCCAGAAATGGATTTTGGCTCATCACTCTATATTTCTCAATATTTCTCCATATTTCTCCAACATTTATTGTGTGCTGTGAACAGTACCCATGAAATAAGTCTAACCAGAGTCTAACCAGTGTCCTGCATCTGATCTTTTTAGGTTTCCTGCATACACTCTTTTAAACATTTTTCACTGGTAGTGATCTTATTTCCCCAGAGTTTTCCTTCCTGACCAGATACAAATCTGATGGGGTCTTGCTGTATCTTCTTCTCCTTGTGTGTTGTGATGATCCTTCTCTATAGGAAGATATTTATGTCACTTTGAGGTTTACTTGTTTTGAGAGACAAAAATATAAACACCAAAAAAAAAGAAACAAAGAGCAAGGGAGACAGAAACAGTGCAAGGGCTAATCTGGGATGACAATTCTGTTTTCTTTGCACAAATTCTATCTTAAATACAGCAATTTAAGCTTTCTTCTTCCTTGCTGGCTCTACACATGCACCTCTTTTTCCTCACTTTTCATATTTGCTGAAGGCAACCTGCAGGTGTTATCTATTTCAGGATTCAGATGAAGACACAGACTATCCCTGTAGTTCACAGTGTTTTGCATTGTTATTCTTAGCAGCTATGTCACTGCTTTACCCTGCCTGTCACAGCGATGAATTATGTTACTTTTATAACACAGAATATGTGAAAGTAACCAAGTTTACATCTTAAATGTTGAACATATCGGCAATATCGGTTTATAGCCTGTTAGAATGTTTTACTGCACTATAATGTTTGTTACTGGCCTGGCCTGAAGAAACAGCTCATGCCACCAAAGCACCTGCCTCTTGTATTGGTACTGAAGTATTCAATACTATACTAACAGTTACTAACAGCACATAGAATATGATGACATTTCCCTTATTAAGGTAATATGTGTCTATGATAATTCATCCATCCATCCATTATCTACCGCTTAATCCGAATTCGGGTCGCGGGGGGTGCTGGAGCCTATCCCAGCTGTCTTCGGGCGAGAGGCGGGGTACAGCCCGGACAGATCGCCAGTCCATCGCAGTCTATGATAATTATTATTTAAATTCTATAATACTTCTGGAGAGTTCAGTTGTACCTTGTTGCTTGTACCTTGTTTTGGTGACTGGAAAGTTGATAGGGTTTAATGTTGAATACACAAGCAAAACATTAATGAATATATGACGTATCATACACAAAACATCTAATCTGATTTCAACAAGTGAAGTAGCTTTGATGATGAATAAAAAAATGTATACTGACCATTTGTCTAATCTGTTCATTTTATGTCATCGTACTACGATGTCTTTTGATTTGCCATGCAGGATTTACATACATTATGTGATTCTCTGATTTTAATAATGTCATCAGAAAGTTTCACTATATAACACTATGTGACATAAATTCAGTGGCCAAATAAAACAATTAATGCAATTAATTCTTCTTATTTTAGGATGGAGGGTATAGTTTGTGGTGCTACTGAACTGTATCATTTTCCCCACCCCACTTAAATCTAAGATTTACCTTAACTTTACATTACTGCTGCATTCTTTGTTTCTCTATGTGTCAAATCTCTGGGTGCTTACAGAAGTGTTTAGTGTTTTCAGGATTTGAACTGGGAAAAAAAAGTATCTGCACATTTGTTGTTCATCCAGTAGAGGGCACTAAGAGTAAACATTTTAATTTGCATCTGCCACAAGAGTGAGCCTTTGTGTGTGTGTGTGTGTGTGTGTGTGTGTGTGTGTGTGGTTTCCATTTTAATGAAAAATGGCAAAATTAGCAGAATTGTGCCATTTTGGCTTTAAATCATAAAGTTAATAGTAAATGAGGCTAAATGGGACTACACATGTTTGGAGAGCTGAACTGGTCAGTGAACTCAGGCGACAACTAAGAGTCAGATATTTAAACATGTGATTTCTGCTTGACTCTTCACCTCGATGGGACACAGTCTTCCTCTTCAGCCCCCTTGTTGCCTTATTTCTACTGCTCTCAGTGCCAACTTGTCAGATTTCGTACTCAAAGCTTGCTTGCATGGAAATGTCATCCATGGTGAAAGAATTCTTGGTTATGTAAGACAATAATCTATGCTCTTGCTTCTTTGGTGTGGGCTTTTTTGTGTAAAGAAGGCTGTAAATTTGCATCCTGAAAAGACCCCATCCAGATTCTGGGCCTTAAATGACCCTGCATCAGATGGCTTTATAAGGTGGGATTTTTTTTATTTGTCAGAAAGTGCCACTGCGTGATTCCAGCAGAACACAACACAGAGATTTGATGGCTCAATGTCTGTATCAGAGAACCTCTGGACAGAAGGCCAATCCTTGATCCCTGCACCTCTGCCTCCCTCTATAATTGACAAAGTCTGAGGTCTTAACTAAGTTTAAATGTTAGAAAATATGCATAATGAAGCATTAGAGGTTAGTGCAGCAGCTCATGAAAAATACAAATGATACTTACTGTAAGCTAAAAAGGCACAGAAATATGGAAATTGCTTTTCTCATACTCGCCCTTCCACCATGTGGGTGGCCTTGGAAATAGTTGTGGTGACCTTTCAAAGACTAAAGGGGATTAATAGCAAATGGAAGATGTTTGAGGAAGTCTGTGATGTGTGTGTGTGTGTGTGTGTGTGTGTGTGTGTGCGTGTGTGTGTGTGTGTGAGGAGGAAATACAGTAGTGGTACATAATTTTTAACGTGGGAGCTTAGCTGGAGAGGAAGCCTGAAGAGAGGGACAGAGAGGTTTGCTAGGCATACACAAGGGCAAGGACAAGGAAACAAAAACAGGATGGCTCTCAGGAACATGGAACATTCTGGACTAGAGAGGGTATTAACAAAGAAAGTCAGTGACAGTGTGACACTAGGAAACTGATCTGCCATTGTGTTATCCAGCTCAGTAAGAGGAACGGCAGAAAGAGTGAATGTGTGTTTCTATAAGAGCCTGATGACCCTCAGACTCCAAATAAAAATCTATATATTTTTTAATTGCCTTTCATAATACAACCTCTTTACCGTATGATCAGCAGTAATATTAGTGCAGTTTAAGACTAATGCAGACTGATATTCTTAGCCTCCAAGTCAAAATCCAAATTATCCACATGGTCTGCATGTTCACAGTCTGTTTGTGATAATGTGTATTTTTGTCTCCTTCTAGCTGTGCAGTCTCTGAACAGCCTGAATGACCAGATTGCAAGCTTCATGGTGACTGGACCCAAGCCCCTGGAGCAGGAGGAACATGTCTTCATTCCCCCTGAGAAGGAGACCCTGCAGAAGTCTATGACCCTGATGAGGCACCTCCTTGTGGATGCTCAGGTACAAGAAAAGTGAAAGTACAAAAGAGGCTGACAAAGTGGTTGATGTCGGAGGGTTGAGTTTCTCACATATGACACCATCTTCATGCTGAGCCGGTAGTACACAAGCATAAATACAGTAAGAGTGAAATATCTACCAAAAGAAAATTAATATGTAGAAAACTGCAGTCTGTAGCGCTAACAGATCCTGGATCTGATAATGATTATAAAGTGCTAACAGATCCAGAAAGTGAGTTGATTAATCAACAGAATATGAAGAGAAATTTAGATAATTGAATAACCATTCAATCAATCATTCCAGCTTCTCAAATGTGAATTTGCTTTTTTTAATCATTGTAAGTTGAATGATTTTGCATTTTCGACTTTTGGTCTGTCAAAACAAGAAACTTCAACTTCGTCTGACTATGTTTTGTGGGACATTTTTGGTATTATTTTCTATAATGTTTTATAGATTAAATTATTTCATTGCTATGTAAATCAAAAAAATTCTCAAGTGACTTTTAGTTAGAATGTAATTTTTTGCAGGCCTGTGTGCTGTGCAGTGATATTATCTAGGGCTGATATAAGATGAGACACATTCAATATACCTGATAAATTGCTAGATAATGGGATGTTGGAGAACAAAGTAAAAAAAAAAAAAAACAATATTTGAATTTGTGAAACACAACAAAGACAAACCTAGCTACCTGGCAGACTTGTAGTGTGGGAGTACTCTTCATGCTTCATTTTGTACCAGTGCAAATTGTTTGTGAAGACAGAATGTTATTTCTGAGCTGCTCCAGCAAAGGGGCTCGGATGAAATGAAAATATTGACTGTGTGTAATAGCAGAGCAACAACAAGGTTATGTTTCCTCCACCAGTCCATTATCACCTAAATTTCCTCAGTGCAATGACGGATCTGCTGAATATTACATGGTGTTAGAATGTATTCTAACTTAATTTATTTCTTCTTGCTGCACTCCCCACCCCACCCCTACTTTTACTAAACCTTCCTCCATGTCCTCTTATTCAAAGATAACCCCAGTGTCCTCAAAAATGAATTTATGGGGCATCAATCATCCAAGTGAGCAGTTGTGAGAATGACTGAGGATTGATGTTTGTTGACTGCTAGCACTGGCATCTTGAAATGCTGAACTGCTGTATGTATTCCCTCTCTCTTGTGTTTTGCTGCTGTTCTTGCTGATGATTTCATGTGACCTTTTTTAGGGACGAGCAGAAAGAGGAGGTAACGAGAGGCTGGATTCCTATGAGCTCCAATTAGTGGAGGGAGGATGCAGCCAGCTGAAGTGGCAATGTCAAGAGTGTAATTGAGCTGTTTGTGATTTAATACACATATGCTGGTGTTAATTTGCGTGATCTGTATTCTCTCGCACAAGTCCAAATTAATTTGTGCTGTTGCATTTACTGCATGAGCTACAGTATGACAGATGTTAAATTGACATGGTCATGAACTCAAACTTACAAGATTAATTTTACTTACAGTGCTTGCTAGCTGCTTTTATACCTGGAGATTTTTACAAGTCATCGTACACTAGCCTTTTTGTCTCTTTGATTCTCTTGATCTCTCAATGTCTGAGGCAAAAACACATTTAATGATCAAAGCCTGAGGAAAATCCACTTGCACACTGAGACAGCAGACATGTGGACACTGTTAAGTGATTGCTGACTGACATGCCTTTCTCCTTTGACTTTATCACTTTAGCTCTTAAAGTCCCTCTAAAACAACACAGCATGCTCTGTCTTGTTAATTTCCTCCTTCAGGCACTATTTTTCAACATTGTACTTTTCATTTTGGTCGTAAGGACAAGTAAGAATCACTGTCTACTTCGTGGACGTTGTAAGGCCTATTTTAGGGGAGCTGAAGCCGCCCCTAAAATTTCCCCCCTAAAATTATAGTAATAACTATAATATTTTATCATATATACATATACATATGTGTGTGTGTGTGTGTGTGTGTGTATTTCATACAATATATCACTGAGAGCAGGTACACACGCAACAAATATAAGCAAGAATATGACAAATAAAAATAAGTAATAAGTCTAGTTATCATTATTTGATTAAAATCATCGTACTGGTGGTTTAAGCTGCTATAGGAACAGGCGGGCATTAGGACCTGGGAGGAAGCTGCATGTCATCGCTTATTAACAACATTCCTCAACAGAGCGAAGTGGTCAGAGAATCACTTCATAGTCTGAAACTGTGAGTCGGTGTCAGTGACTGTTAATTGCTTAACTTTACTTATGTTTCCTTAAGTTTTAAAAACGTTTTATTTATGGCCTGGGACGCACTGGAATAAAATAAATCATATCAAATAAATGGCACCTTGGCCCAGGCCAGCCCACCCCATACTATCACAGATACGCATCGTACTGCAGACCATGCATTGTCCTGTTAGCTCAGCTGGTAGGGAGTTGGGCTCTGATACGGGGGTTCTGGGTTTGTATCCTGGCTGTGACTTCATCAATTGCATACAAATAGTCTTTTTCATTTGTTCACTCCTGTGAGGCTTAGATTTGGTTACAATGCCATTTAAAATGATAATTGTGACAATAAAAAAATATCATCATAAAATAGCCCATACATATGTAAATCCTACTGTCCCTTCTTATAACCCTGGGGGATAACCCCCCTTGTCTTTCAACCCTAGTGACATCCCTGGGCTACTTTAAATTTCTCAGAACACAAAGCTCCATGTAATACAAACTTAGTTTTAAACAAAAAAAAATTTAACTTATGCAGCACCTGAACTGGGGTCTTGGTCGGATCAAATATAGCCGTCCGATCAAAAACAGAAAACATTAAAATAAGAATGTACCATTGTTCGACAAGAGACAGCTTACTATGGAGCTACTTCATGCGGATCTTCCTTTTCCTCCAAAGGCCCATCTGGTGTGTATCCTGCAGTCAAGCTGGGAGGAGATTGGCTGCTGAGTTTTGCCACTGACCCTTCCTCTAACTCCCATTCCCTGTTCTTTACCCGGCTGTGAGTACATTAGCTGAGCTGTCACTCATCAGTTGAAAGCAGTGGGGGGAGAAAAGGAGAGAGTTTGGGCACACAGGGGACATGGACGTAGTTTGGAGGCCAGTAAAGGTGACTTTGACGTTGACTGAGAGGAGACACTGTATAAATAAGATGCATCTGTCTCTGTCTGACCTCCACTCTGCTCTAATCGTCAGTGGAGAGCTGCAGACACGTCTGGCAATCACGCAGGAAAAGCAAAGCACCTGCGTAAACACAATGGATTTTTGAACACTTACATATAATTCAATTTCTACAAAAAGTGAGTAATTGTGAAATATTTGTAATATTACTGGAAAAAAAGCATTGCCAGACTACAAACTTGACTTTTCCATAAAGTACTGTAGACGGCACCAATCATTATTTTTATAACAATAGGTCTAATAACAATGTGAAAGAGGAAGCTCTTCCATGGAGGATTATTACCCATCTTACAATCCAGTTACCTTGAGCTCCGTGGAACATTTGTAGCAGTTTTCAGGTCACAGTTTGTTTTTACCTCGACCTACTGGTTTAGTTTCATTGCTCTCCACAACCTTGTTTCCAGTGAGCTGCTGTTTTTAGCAAAAAAAGCTCTGATTAACCTGCTGTTTACTACCTGCACAGCACCAAACTGCAGACAAACAACATTAGCTCCAAGCTGGTGATCACCATGGAACATGTAACCTATATACAGATTTATGCAAATGAATGTGGTGTAGTAACCCACATCTTGCTAACACCTCTGTAAATGGCTAATAGTTCTGACATCCAGAATTTGCTCTTGAATAGTAGAGTCCATTCTTCCCTTGATTCCTGCAATGTTTGCTTCACCACACAACCTCACATAATACTTTCACTCCCAATTTTAACCATTGGGAAGGGGAGCTACCATGTTTGCACATGATACGTATTTTTCATTTTTCTAGTTGTTTTTTTTCCGTTAGCTGGAGTGGCACCAAGAAACAATTTTTATATTTTTTTATATACTTTAGTATATAAAGCAAGTGTAGATTGATCTAAATCAGTTGTATTGAATTAAATATATGTCTTGCAAAATGAATATTTCCACACAAAGGACTGACTTCCACATATATTAGACAATAATGCTGGACCTGTGTCTAGGGTCACGGAAGAGTGCAGGTTGCCCACAGTCTCAGAGGACTAGGGGGAGGTGCTGTAGAGAAGTGAGGGTGTGATGGCTCTGGCTGGGTCATGTCTCTCTCCAACTGGGGCCTCAGCTGGCCCTCCAGAGCACGCTTTTTACTCATGCATAATACATCACCTTGGTCCCATCTGCCCTCTCAACCCTTCCTCTGACTCCACCAGGCCTGTCTAATAGGCCCTGCTCCAATGACAACCAGCCAGACATGCTTGCTACTATGGTGATGGGTTACTGTGGCCCAGCTCAGGAGTGTGACAAATGAGAATGGAAATTGAGCAATTTGCTTCAAAGCGTCTTCATCTACTGTTGGAAAAAGCTGGAGAGTGTCATGTCTTTTACACTTTTGCTTCAATATTTTCAAAATACTACAATTAGCTCAATTGCAAATGATAGTTGCAGATCAAAGGCAGAATGACTGATGTTACAGTCATTTTTTAAAGTCATTTTCACATTGTCAGTTACTTTATTAATATTGCTGTTTGTCTTGCCTCACAGTAATAATTGCCTGATCAGACTGAATGTTATTTTCAGTGATGTCACTGTGATGCCACAAACAAGGACACATACTTGTGATTGTTAATGCTGCTGTGGTCAAGAGGGCTGCACTTAATGAAATGCCCAAGGATATCTCATTCACTCACTATCCAGAAGGAATATATAAAATTACTTTGCCTACTCTTTATCTGCTACTTGCAATCAGTTTTTCTTGAATTGAATTGTCATGTGAGATGCATAATATTACTCCTCTAGCTGTTGGACTTGTATGTTGAGCAGATTGAAAATGACAGCTTATCTTGTAGGGAATAAATTGAAAACATTTCATTATAGGAATACAGTTCTGAATGCTGCCTGCAGTGAAAAGTGCTCTCTGTCACAGTGAAACAATGATGGTATGGAAATTGTGACTAGTCAGTAGGAAATAAAACAATGAAATAAACTGCATCCTTCACTTCTGTTTGGACTATGATAATTCATGGAAAGTGTTTCCCTAAAATAACTAAAACATATTATTCTTGTTATCCAGTTGGTTTATTCGCACACACAGATTGCTTTCAGAAAATGCTTCCACATGTAGTTTTGTCCCATTAAGATTACATACACTCGCAATTACATAGAATTTTGTTGGTACGTGAGTTAAAAAAACTTAGTTAAACTCTTTTCTCTCTCTCCTCTGACCCCAACCTATTGACAACAACAGTAGGACTCTGGGGTGTATCACACCTTAGGGGAAGCAAATCATGCATTTGTCATAGAACATTTATTTAAAGATTAGCCATAGTGACTCATTTCTCTACATCACTATGTTAAAGAGAACTAATAATAACTTTCTACCATTCCCTGACGCTTTCTACGATATGTCCTTAAAGTGTCTGTTTGTCATATAAGTTTGTTTTGGCTGCCCTGCTCAACAATACTCAGACTTATATTGTTAACAAAATGTACATAATTACATTAAGCTAATACCCAATTGTCATACTTTTTGCACCTTGAAGCAGAATGTCTTGTATTAGACTGCATTTATCTTCCTCTCAATTATGATCAGTCTCCCTGTCCTTGCTGCTCAACAGTACTTCTATAGTGTGATGCTGCCACCATTATGCACACTAGAGGTGGTACTAACAGAATGATGAGCAGAGAAAAATGTATCAAATCTTTAAATGCCATTTGGCAAACCTCAATGCTGTCTGTTTTTATATACATAGTAGCTTCTGCCACTCTACCATAAAGGCCTGACTGATGACATGTTGCTGAAATGGTCATCCTTTTAGTTTTTTAATTCTCCTGTTGGTGCAGCAGCCTTCTTCAGCTCTGTTAGAATGACAGTTGAATTCTTGGTCGCCTCCCTGACTTGAGCCTTGACTGGTTGCTCACTTTGGCTGGATGACCAAATTCAGGGAGAGACCTGGTGGATCTAAACTTTATTGATTTCATATTTGAGGACATTGTGCTTCTGGGAACACTCAAAGTTTTAGACAAGGTTGTGACTGCTAGATGACTGGGTCAAAGCATTTCACTTCCTACCGAAAGTGACCCAATGAAGGGCATGTGGTGAAACTATCAGAGCTGTCCTACAGTGAAAGTATATTTGGACACTGGATTGTTTCACTCAACTTATATCTGAAGGCCCATAATATGAAATAATTAATATAATCTTTCAAAATTGCTCTCTGAAAAAAACACTGAAAATGACTATTTGGAAGGTGCACTTAACAGAGCAGGGGTGAGTACTGTTGATTGTGCAAGCCTTTAACACTCCACAATTCTCAAGCCAGACTCGCTAAAAGCTTTAACCTCTTGCACCAAATCAAGTCAAGTTCTGGCTCTGTCAAAGACTTACACTGGCTAAGGGAATAACAACATATGGATATTAATAGTCTGCATTGATTCACAATGCAGTGCCTCAGACGTTCTGTGATCACTGTTGTGTTGCACAACGATTAGAGCAGTGACTAACTGTCCTTTGTGGTCTCCTGCAATGGGAACGATGAATACGGAATCTGCATCCTTCAATGTAAACTGCAAGCTTGAGGTCAGATTTAAGCAAACCACATTCAACCTAGAACAAGATGTTTTCAGACTGTAGATTAGAGGATGGCTTGATACACACAACTTTCAAGTACAATACCTTCCCAGGGAAATTGTTTCATTGCTTCCTCGAACTACTTGTTTAATTTCGGTATTGTGAGATCACCACTTGATTTTGACCTGGCTCAGACCTCATGTAGGATTGTCTGCCAAAAGATAACGGAAGGGGCCTGCACAGGGATAAAGCAATTGTACACCTAAAAGGAAAAAATATCATAATAACTAAAGCTAATAACCAGATTTATGTTAGATAAAACATGGCTCATAGATGCCCTTACCTTTTGATAAAGATTCATCAAGACACATCCAGCTATGAATACATTTGGAATTGTGTGTTGGAGTATTATACTGTATGCTTTCAGACTGCAGGACTCTCAGACTGTCTAACAATTCATTTATTGTTGTCTAATGTCCCAGAAAATGACACTCAAGGGGAATTCAGTCAACTCAATAACTTGTACTTTTGGGCTAAATAGAAGTATTTACATAACTGGCTAAGTCATAATCAGGGTGCTGGTGCTAGGCAACCTGGCGCCCCTTGTCAGGCGCTTTGGTATTTTTATTTGTTTTCCATGTGTTTTTTGTTTTATTTACTTTTCAAGGGAGAAAGAAACCTTATCTGAAGTTCTTGCATAGATGTTGATTTTATTTTTTAGAATTTATTTATTTTTCTTTTTTGCTATGTACCAGCTCAAAAAGGAGTCGCCTACAATATGTTGTGGTTCAGCTGGTAGCGTGCAGTATGCAGTGGCTTAGTAATGTCACTGATGATGTGGAGAATAATTACAGTCTTATGACCACATCGTGTACAATACTAAATACCCAAGCTATCCTGCTCATCTTCTGATGTAGTCTAAGTGGAGACCACAGTCAACGAGACTGAAGCCTCAGATGTGTGTTTGAATGTAACCTACATGTGAACATGAGGCAGAATGTTACTATGGAAACAGGTCATCAGAAGATTATTTTGATGGTATAAACAGGAGATGTAGGCAAAGAGATGATAGCCAGAACTTGTTTGATATTTAACATCTCTCTCGCTCTGTCTTTCTGCTCTCTGTTTTCCTCCATGTGTACGTTTCCCTCATATTATCCTGGAGAACCAGCTCCCATCTCCAAAGACCAAAAGCTTTGCCCTCAATTTTTGAATCTGGGCTTTACAGTTATCATCTCTGATGCACATGTGTGTTATGCTCAAAGCTTTAGTGTATAGTGGAGGTAAACTTATCACCCTCAGGTTTTAAAGTGAAAAATCATCATCAATGACAAGAGTCATTCATTTCTGTAACCTGTAAAAAGTTAACTGGGCCACAGATGATTGTTCTAACCCTACATTTGCATATCACCCAAATTAACTTTGAACACCATAGTGTCAGTTGCAGTATCCTTGGTAACAGCAACTTGCATCAAGGCTCCAAGACTGAAATTAAATCAAACTAATGTCAGCAGGAGGTGTGGAGTGTTGTGTGTCATAATGTTTTCAGTCTTTGTTACGAGTGAGGTGACGCATTATAGCTGATCTGTGCTCTTTTTCTCGCCCCTGCATGGTGGGAGTAATGCTTCTCACATTTCTAGTTGAAACTTTTGCTGTCATCACAGCTCTTGTCACTTTGGATTTTTCTCTCTTGAATGAGGTTTAAAGGAATCAATAAATAAACCATACACGGCTCAGCAGTGTTTAGGTACAATAAACACTTTATCAGCAGCTCATAATGAATAAATAATTAAGGGTTATAGCATCTTTGGAATCATTAACACGTTGTGCTAAAGCATGAGTTGAGGTCAGCTCCTTGCATTTCAAGAATTTTCAAGAATGTTTTTGTAAAGCAGCTTTGGAAAAAGCTTATTAGATGTCATGTAAGCCTCGAGATAAGAATTCCCAGTGCACCATTTTGACTTTTGGTTATAGTTGTCCTAAATTTATTTCGCTTTTTCTTTATTGGAAGATTGTGTCCTTTTCCAATACAACTTGTTTTTTGAATCCCCAGATGAGCCTAGATATGTAGGACCACATACCAAATAACTAATTTGTCCTAGATAACTAAAAGGATTACTAGATGTCAAAGAAGAAATACCACCTAAATTACGCTACACTTTTACAGTAGCCCTTGTCTTGCATTATCAGGGTGGTAATAGATTTTACAGAAACCAATAAGAAAATTACACATTTCATCCATTCACAGAAATAGAATATTTTTATTATCTTTATAATCTTTTACAGAAGATGGAGAATTGAATTACACAATATGTTTCTTTGCTCATCCAGTCATACACATACTCAGAGACATTCGTATGTCTCATGTTTGTAATGCAGATTATTCTCACTCACAAGGTCCCAAGACCAAGGGATAGTACACAGAATGTCTGAATGCAGAAAATACCAATTAAACAGTTGCTTTTAATATTTCATTTTAACTCTTGGTGGGTAAATCACATTTCTGATGCATAGTTATAATTTTAGAAACATTTAAAAGTTGCTGCTCCCTTGGGCATATTTGTCTGTCAAATCTCTCACTCCTAGACATGACACAAAAAAACTGCAAAAAGCTGAGGACTCTGAGGGAATTGCATGCAGTGAATCAGTAAATTGAGCACTTCATAAACAAGTGCCCCAGGCTCTTGTTTTCACTTTCTGCCATCATCTTTTACTTTCCTTAAGAATAATTTTTGTATTATGCCTTATGTAGAGTGATATCAGTTATGTCTTTGATCTTGGGCAGAGATTACAAACTATAAATGTAGACAGGGTAGATCTCCTCGTGGTTAAATACCAGAGTAAATGGGATTCGGTTTTGGTTTCCCATGAGGCCAACTGAGACTGCCAACCAAGCCGATCAAACCTACCAGGATGAACACACTACTGCCCAAGTAATAGATATTAGCACTTTTTCTATGCTCATAGTCCTCAGTGCCACTGTCTGTGCATGTCCCTCTGTCCATAACCCCTTCTAATTGCATTGAGGCATTTTCAAAGGATGTACCTGGACAGTAGAGTGGATTTGCATAAAAATGTGCTTAAATTGATTTCTGAAACCGTGGGCGAACAATGAATTCACTTTTTATTGGAGCTGTCTAGTGAGGGCCACAGCCAGAAACTTCTAATGTTACCATAGGCAAACCAGACTCAATTTGTCTGACAGTACTTAGCATTTTATTTGAGTGAGCTTTCAGACTGACCTATAAGCTAGTTTCATACAAAAATATCACATGCATATGAGGATTTTTAATGCAATAACATACTATTACCTCTGCACACTTAGTTTGAGTTGATCTGTCAAACATAAGTAAAGTGCTTCAAGCACTGTATGCCATGACTTGTTTGACATAGACATTCCTCCTTGATATTGACATGACATGTTTTAAGTAAAAAAAATCTTTCTTTTAACCAGAAGTTTGTTTGCTAGCTAAAACCATCCAACCATCAAACTATTTTAGCATAATCAGTATATGCAGAGATCAAGCAGGGGTGATTCAGACTGGACAAAGGCAACAACAAATTTCAGAGGAAGGCTGATTTCTGTGCATGTCAGTGTACTGAATTGTAGAAAAATAGAAAAGTGCTGCTGCAATGTTCAAGATGCAAAGTCTGCATCAGTCAGTCTCTCTGTCTACTATTTTGTCTTTCTGGTTAAAGATGGAAAGTTGCATGTTTTACATTTTTAGCTGACTCTGCCTGGGTACTCCTGGGTGTCTTTCAGTTTAGCCCTTTCTAATAGTTCAGTCTCTTCCAATAGATAAATATTAAATTAGGACAAATGACTCACTTTCTCAGCAGGCAATTGTGTCCCCTTCCCCTTAGGCCTGTAGCGTCAGCTATATAAGTACTGCTGCTATCTGTAATTAAGAAGAGAAAGAGGGTGGGGGAAAAAGGTACTGAGATGATCAGATGATGCAAACTAATACTACTACTTGTGGTTTGCTGGAATGTTTTTATTTTTTGAAATACGTGTGTCTCACATAGATTCATAAATAATCATCTTGCAGAATCCTTTTCATGTTTGTTTTTAGCACAGATTCTATGTTCCAGAGAAGGTTGTAATCCTGTAAGCCTGTTTGAGTGTGTAACGTTATTAGTATAACATGATTTGGATGGCAAAAGACAAGTGAGTTTGATCGGGCATTGCTCCCAGGGATAGACTTTTGGATGAAGGTAATATTGTGTAGCATCTGACGATCTGGCACACGTTATTAGATGGCTTGTGTGATGGGGACACGCTGAAAGCTGCTGCAGATGGTTCATATCTATCTATGTAGCATCAGTGAGACCTCTGCTCAGAGTAGTGAAAGCAATATCCTGAAGCAAGTATGCAATTTGCTATATGACAGTTCTTAAATCAATATTTGTATTATTGATACACGCGTCTAGATCTAGTGATTTATTTATCTCTCTGACAAGTTAGTGGTCTATTTATTTGTTTTACTGACTACTTATCAAGACAGTTGTTTTCATATCACATATTCCATCTTTAAATATTGCAATGTGAATAAAAACATAATCATATTGTGTAGTAATCTGATTAAGATTAAATCAAATATAATGTGAAAAAGGTAACCCAACTAACATATATATACCTACAGTACATATACTGTACCTCTTTGTGTGTATTTGCTGTCCTTTAGGTCATTTTGATTTGAGAACAGTAAGGGTGGATATGGCTGTCATGCTGCTTCTCACATATCGCATTTGTAGAATTACACTCAAGAAAAACAGCACAGACAGACACTCACCAATATGACTGTCTCTGACAGGATACATATTTCTTCCCTTCACAGCAGGGGGAAAAGTATAATTCTTTTTACTTGTGGTCTTTAAGGAAGGCATTAAGGAAGAGCTGTGATTTTCGGATTAAAGTGTAGAAATGCTTGCTTTGATATGAGATTTGATTTTGTTCTTCAGCCAACCATGCAAGCCAAAAGAAAATAAAACGCCACATGTTGCTGTTACTGTATGTTTTGGTAGCGTAGGGATTAAAGCATGCATACAGTAACAAAGCGCTGGGGTTAGTTCCAAATGTACATATAATAAATGAGAAACCTTTCAAATGCCTTATCACTACATTGTTTGGTGGGGAATATTAAAGATGCACTGTTTATATTTCACTCAGTGCAGTATAAAATTGTGCAACATGAGCTGTAACATCTGATCATTTTAATAACACAGTTGGTAATTTAAACTGTGATTTACGGACACATTAGACAAGTATAAAGGTAATTACATTCTGAAACTATTTTATCAGTGCTGTGTGACATTCAGTAATCTTGCCCTAACTCACTTTCCCTTTGCTGGCTTAGAAGCTAAAGTAAAAACAACACAGTGAAAAGAATATTAATAATAATCCATCATTCAGTGAGTATCAATTAAATAGCAGCTTTATGCACAATGCACCTAACATGCATTATCCTGAAGGTGAACTTTGAAACAAGTCTCATAATCTAATAATAAGGATCAAAAATAAAAATATAAGTTTTTAGTTTCATTACTGTTTGGTTGCCTTTTTCACAACAGTATCACTAAGTTATCTCATGATCTCTTTTTTATTCTTTGCCACTGTAGTTTCAGACAGAGAGGTAAAACATACTAAAATGTGAATAGAGATACCATACACAGTGAATAGGATCAATTTTTGAACTTTAGAGTGTGACTCTGGTTACAGGTTTATTGGTTGAAGGGAAGGGAGCCCTCTTTCCTTCTTCGCTTCCTTCCAAAATGCACTGATGAGATAAACATTGGACCAATAAGAGCAGGGCTTTCACAAATATGAACACATTGATTGTTGTGGACAGAGTGCACTCAGCTACAGAGGTGCTTCTGCAGAAAGCTTGTTTGACCCTTTATCGACTTTCTCATGGACCTCCTAATGTGTAGACAGGAGGAGCCAGAGGTTTGATCCACCAATGTCCTGTTCTACCCACCACATAGTTTAAGTTTCATAAACCCAACCAAAAACTCAACTGGTAGCTAGCAGATAAAGACAAATAAACACATGCGAGCAATGTTGTTTTGATACTGAGCACCACATCACAAAAAGGTCCTGTTATTGTGAAAATAACCTAGGATTCATATCTAGTCTGTAGTTGGCTCATTTACAGTGAAGTAGCAAATGCCACCAAAAAGCCATTACTGCCTTACATTGTATAGATTTAATTTTGCTGACAGTATGCTGATTTCTGTCCTGTCTTTCCAGGCTGAGGGTCATTTTAAAACATGAACAATCAACAGTGAAAGTGCACACTGGACAGAATAGGGTAATGTGGCACAGAGCTGCAGTCTGTCCTCAGCCATTTAGCTGACCTCTCTTTGAAAATGCCATTCATTATCAAATAAAGGATAAGATAGCGGTCTTTCCTGGTTTGCACACGGACATTAATAGCTTAAAGTAATTTACATTTCAATTCCAGTCACTATATGAGAAATTAGAGCTGTGCAAATCATGAGCTGGTCAATTGTTCAGGGAAGTGATTGACATTTTTCAATTAATAATGCACGAAGAACGGGGGGAAATGAAAATGACCCTAGCTAATGTAGATTTAGCATGATCTTTGAGAGATTCTGCTGGGGTCGATAACCCAGTTACAACTAGGAGAGTAACATACAATAAAACAGAGTCATTTTATTTTGATGGAAATGTCTCATAACTACACTTTCTGAGCTTCTGCCAAATTAAAAAAAGGTCAAAGTTTCTGAATATGAATTCTTCCCTGTGTTTACCATTGTGTGGGTCTTTTCGAAAAAGGTCATATCATCACTGTATGTAAACAGCACTGGCATAATGGAAGAAGCAGCCTCTCTTTGAAGAGTCACGTACATTAGCATGTTATGTGGTCGTTGCTCAGAAACTCAGAAAATGAGCTTTCCTGATGGCTTTAATTTAAAAAAAAAGGTTCATTTATCTTCACACATTTTTAAGAGTTGCATATACATTTCAAGCGTATCATACAAATACAGTCCACTGTAAATGTTTAATCTAACAGTAAAAAAAGCAACCTGTTATAGCAGAGTGATAGATCTGCAAACATAAAAACAGACTACTCTGCATGTTTAATTGTATGGCTTAAAAATGAATGTGCATTAAATACAAAAAGTTCTATTCTATCTGTTTGGGGTCACCACAACAGATCACTGTACGCATGTAGATTTGTTGTTGGCAGGAATCGTTTTCCTGTACCATTACTTGTCACAGCGAAGCTGGAGAAGTCTATGACTGCTTCACTGTTTGACCAGCAGGCTGTGGAGAGGATGCTAGCTGTTCAGCATTCTGCTTTCCACCACTTGCTCCAACAGTTCCAGTGAAGTCCCCAGCACAGAGCCAACCTTACTGATCAGTTTGTTCAGTTTGTTGGCGCCAACAACAGTTTGCTGGCTGTAATGCTGCTGCCCCAGCAGACAGCAGCAAAAACTATTGCACTGGTCACAACAAACTGGTAAAAATTAGCAACATTGTGCTGCACACAACCTTCCTCAAGTAATAGAGATGGCTCTGTCCCTTCCTGTAGACAGCCTCTCTGTTACATTTCCAATTCAATCTGTTGATGAGGTGAACTCCCAGGTATTTGATCCCTCCACTCTACTTCGTCTCCCAAATTAGAGATGCTGTTATAGCTGATTCTATTACTGCAAAAGTCCACAACCATCTCCTTGGTCTTAGTCACAGTTATTGTAAGGTGATTGTATCCACACCACAAAATGGTCCAAGAGACCACTGTAATTGGGTAAAACTGCAGAGTCATCTGAGAACTTCTGCAGATGACAGGACTCGGTGTTGTACTGAAAGTCAGAGGTGTACAGCATGAAGAGGAGAGGTGAGAGACCAGCCCCCTGTGGTGCTGACCACCCGCTCAGAGTCACATCCTGAGACATGACACAACACTAATTAAAATATATTTAGAATAAGTACTGACAAAGAAGACATGATACTTTTTTTCTGTTGAATCTGCCAGTTTCAGACTTTTGTCTGTTGACCTGCCTCTACTTGAACCCAATCACCTGAACTGTAATTCCATTTAGGATTTTTTGGTTTAGTAACTCTGTCTGGCTCTGGACTCTCTGATCTCTGCCTCTGGCCCACTGTTTGATCTCTTGATTATTAGATTTACTATTGCTCTCTGACTTTCTCCCTTTCTGTATCTTTTGGGCCTAGATTTGAATTTCTGAACTGAGGATTTGTCGTGCTTACTGCAAACCGGAGTTTAGAGGACTTTTGGTCAATTGGCTGTGTGTGTGTGTGCGCTTCCTTTCTAACCTGCAGCTGATGCAAACTCTTAAGGGCGCCATCTTGTCTCCAGTGGCCAGACCCCCATTTTGTGCTCATCTCATTGCTGGTCTCCTGCTCCCCAGCACTGCTTAAGCTACTTCGTACCATCTACATGGAGAGAAAATGACATCCCTTAAGTTACCTGCAGAAAAGCACAAGCTTTAAAAAACCTGCCAGTTGTCATCCCGTTTCCTCTCAGCTGCTCACCTTTTCCCCCATCTTGACTACACGCTTCTTCCCACTACACCTGAGCCTATCAAACAAACCTATCAAACTCATCTCCCTGTGTCCAGCCACCTTCTGGGTCCAACTTTCACAGTTACCAGTACAGATTCTGCCTCAGTACTGTAAATGATGACACATTTCTCCAAAAATGACAGTCCCAGGCTCGGTCTCAGTCCTGTATATATATATATATAATATACATATATATATAA